>JANAVB010044779.1:0-27500 GCA_029216955.1 Iris pallida
ATGGCGGTTCGGGGAACTCGAGTGGGTTTCTTCTCCACCACTCCTGCTTATACTTTTGCGGCGTTTAGCCACCGGCACCTGTTAGCCGGATTACTTGATATTTTGTGTCAGTACATAATTATAATTAAACAGCTAGCTGTGTATATTTTGTACTCCTGACTCTCTGAGATAGCTAAATTATAAGCTAGTCTCTCATGATCATTTGATGAAGCGTCAGGGACGCCTTACTGCTTTATCTTTAATGTTCATTTAATTACTGATTTGACTTAATTGATTGAGACATAGAACTCTGTGGGACCATAGGAGACTTGATTGTAGCATGTACCCCCTAGTCTCTCGACAGCCACGATCGTCGTATGACGTTATGTACCTCATATGGAGTAGCTGGTCTAGTCCTCTCCGTATTCGGTACTGGGGCGTGACAAGGTTTTAGTGGTGGCCCATGCAGGTCTTATTTTCAGACTTGTGGGGTATTGCGAAATTATTAGGAGTCTCAATCAAAACTTGTTTCCCTTGAAATTCTGTTTCGAATTCTCTGTCCTTGCCTTGATCTCTAACCTGACTTGCATCCTCGAAATCTTCCTCGTCCGGACTTGATAATCTTATACCTTTCTCTATGGGGTGCTTCATTCTCAGTAGCGGGTGAGGCCCATGAGGAAGAGCAGCAAGAGCATGGCTCGACTGGGCAGCAACAGGGGAGAGAACCTTCTCCAGTGCAGGCACGAGCAGAAGTAGGACCAGAGGCAGTGCAGCCGCAGGTTATTGGAACTCCTGCAGCACCAGCAGCGACGGCAGTACCAGATGCCGTAGCACACCTGGAGATCGTCTGAGGGATTCTTGTCACTCACCAACAGCAACAGACTCGACAGCAGGAGCAGAACGTGTTGCTGAACCAGGGGATTCAGTTAGCTCTTGAGAGGAGTGCCGGGGTTGACTCGAGAGCATCAGGAAGGTTCCGTCGCTTGAACCCGAGGTATTTTGATGGAACGGAGGATGCCATCACTACGGATGCATGGATTCAAGACATTGAAGCCATTCTTATGGCAGCCAAGGTTTCAGATGATGAGAAGGTTGATCAGGTCAAATAGTCTTCAGGATCTTGCCCGCGACTGGTGGGCCTCAGAAGAAGTTGGTACAAGACGCCCTGTTCGTTGGACCACCTTCAGTGACAGATTCAAGGCCAAGTATTTTGGCGTAGTAGCTCGATATGAGCTCCAGCAGAAGTTTATAGTCTCAAGCAAGCAGGCAAGACCGTAGATGGGTATGCAGCAGAGTTCTGCAGATTGTGCCATTTCGCACCAGCAATGGTGGCAACGGAGCCAGAGAAAGCTATGAGGTTCCAGCAGGGACTTCATTTGGAACTATTACAGCTTGTGGAAGGACACGACTACCAGACGTTTGACGCTATTTTGACGGCCGCTCGGAGGCACGAGCTTACCCAGCAGAGGTTGGCATCGAGGACAGGAGGTCAGAAGAGATCTCATTCCCAGTTGGAGGAGGAGCAGTGCAGCGAACGTCGGCACCAGCACCCGGTGTACGTATTTATGATGCAGGAGCACCGCGGAGGACGGCTATGTCAACTACTACAGCGCCAGTTCGGCATCAGCAGCCGAGGAACCAACAACAGCGTCAGGGAGCACCCCAGGGCTGTACATTCTGTGGGAAGGCAGGGCACACGAGGGAGGTGTGCTGGACAGCGAATGGCTATGTTTGAGGTGTGGTCGTACAGACCACCGTATTTCTACTTGTCCTATGATGCAGAGGCCAGGAGGGCCAGCTCAGCAGTTCCAGCATTGCCAGCTCCAGTGGCAACCCCGAGTGGAGGGCCAGTATTAGCAGTAAGGCCCCTAGCCCAGCGTCTACCAACGCAGGCTCAGATGTTCCGCCAGGCACAGGAAGCCGAAGGCCCTCAGAGACAGCAACAGCATGGTCGAGGAAGGCCATACAAGGAGCTCAGCGGGGCCAGGGACAGGCTCATATTATCCTTGGGAGAGGCTCTAGCGTCTAGTGACGTGGTGGCAGGTAAAATTCTCGTCACCTCATTTCCGCTGTAGCATTATTTGATTCAGGCGCTACTCATTCATTCATCTCTGCACAATATGCTACACGGATTGGATTAGAGTTTGAGGCATTGCCGGAGAGGATGGATATACTCACCGGCAATGGGCTCGTAGAAGTTAGCAGAGTGCGCTTTTCATGTCCGGTGGAGGGTGTGGGCATTTATTGCCCGCATCATTGATTGAATTCCCTATGGGGAATTTTGATGTCGTTCTTGGCATGGACTGGTTGAGAGACAGTCATGCGACAATTGATTGTAGAGGAGGTAGGGTCATATTCAGTTCCTGGGATGGAGCAGTTCATCTTTACTCGAACCTTGAAGAATCAGGGAGGCGTCATCTCAGCAGCAGTGTCAGAGCCAGGACAGATTCCGAGAGTGGTCGAAGATTTTCTCGACGTCTTCCCTGATGAGCTCCCAGGGATACCCCCAGTCAGAGAGGTAGAATTTAGCATTGAGTTGAACCCTGGAACGAGGCCTATTGCAGATAGAGTTTACAGAATGTCGCCGTCAGAGCAGGATAAGTTGTATCAACATGAAGAAGATTGAAGTCTAAGGGATTCATCCGAGACAGTAAATCGCCCTGGGCCGTGCCAGTGATTCTAGTTCCCAAGAAGGATGGGTCGACGAGGATGTGCATCGACTACCGTAAGCTGAATGCAGTAACAGTGAAGAATAAGTACCCACTACCAAGGATTGATGACCTGTTTGACCAGTTGAGCAAGGCCAGCGTCTTTTCCAAGATCGATCTTCGGTCAGGATACTATCAAGTAAGAGTCCGGGAGCAAGACATACCGAAGACAGCATTCAGATCTAGATATGGGCATTATGAGTTTTTAGTAATGCCCTTTGGACTAACCAACGCCCCGCAGTATTCATGGATTTAATGAACCGCATCTTTCTGCGTATTTGGATAAATTTGTGGTGGTGTTCATAGATGACATTCTTGTCTATTCCAGCAGTGAAGAGGAGCATGAGAAACATCTTAGGATGTCTTACAGACATTGAGGGAGCATCAACTTTATGCGAAGCTCGACAAGTGTGAATTCTGGTTATCACATTTCGTTCCTGGGGCATGTAATTTCTGGGACAGGAGTGTCAGTGGATCCGAAGAAGATTGAGGCCGTAGAGCATTGGCCAGTCCCGAGAACGGTTGTAGAAGTACGAGTTTCTTAGGATTAGCTGGTTACTACAGAAGGTTCGTGGCGACTTTGCCAAGATCTCTGCACCCTTAACGCGTTTGACGCACAAGGACGTAGAGTTTGTTTGGTCAGCTAGCTGTCAGGCATCATTTGAAGAATTGAAGAAGAGATTGATCTCAGCCCCGATCTTGACACTTCCAGTAGGAGCAGGAGGCTTTACAGTATATTGTGACGCATCAGGGAAGGGTCTTGGATGTGTATTGATGCAGCATGGAAAAGTGATAGCATATGCGTCTCGGCAGCTTCGAGACCATGAGAAGAATTACCGACTCACGATTTGGAGTTAGCAGCTGTGGTGTTTTCACTCAAGTTGTGGAGGCATTATTTATACGGGGATCGGGTAGAGATCTATACTGATCATAAGAGTTTGAAATACGTATTCACGCAGCGAGATTTGAACATGAAAGAAGATGGTTAGAACTGCTGAAGGATTTTGACTTAGATCTTCAGTATCATCCAGGCAAGGCGAATGTAGTTGCAGATGCACTGAGTAGGAGAGACAGTGCCTTTATCTTGACCTCACAGAAGCATATTCTAGAAGACCTTCAGGTATGGGAATCGAAGTAGTTTTGCCAAGGGATATAGGAAGAATGACCAGTATGCAGATTCAGTCAACCTTAGTAGAGAGGATAAGGGCAGCACAAGCAGGAGATCCACAGATTCAGAAGTTGCGGTCGGAGTGAATCAGGCCGTAGGAAGGAGTTAGTGATTCATGAAGATGGTACGCTCAGGTTTGGAAACAGACTCTGTGTACCGAGTGGAGACCTTCGGCAAGAAGTTATGTCCGAAGCTCATAGTTCTATTTACTCCATTCATCCAGGAGGAACGAAGATGTATCGAGATATCAGACAGTTCTTTTGGTGGAATGGCATGAAAAGAGAGATAGCGAGATTTGTATCCAAGTGTCTGGTATGTCAGCAGGTGAAAGCCGAGCAGCAGAGACCAGCAGGATTGCTACAGCCGCTTCCTATCCCAGAATGGAAATGGGAGCACATCACGATGGATTTTGTGACCGGTTTACCTAGATCCCCGGCTGGCAAGAATGCATCTGGGTAATAGTAGATCGACTACGAAGGTTGCTCATTTCCTTCCCTTCCGAGTTGGACAGACTACTGAACAGCTAGCAAAATGTACATGAAGCAGATAGTAAGGCAGCACGGTGTTCCAGTTAGTATAGTATCAGATCGGGATACGCGGTTTACTTCCCATTTTTGGCGGAGCTTGCACCAAAGTTTGGGAACCAAGTTAAGATTCAGTACTGCTTATCATCCACAAACCGACGGGCAATCAGAAAAACCATTCAGACATTAGAAGATATGCTACGGCGTGTACCTTGGATTTTGGCGATCTTGGGAGGATCACCTTCATCTAGTGGAGTTCTCCTATAACAACAGCTATCAGGCTAGCATTCAGATGGCCCCGTTCGAAGCATTACGGAAGGAAGTGCAGGTCCCCTTTGGCATGGACGACGTCGGAGAACGGAAGTTGTTGGGGCCAGAGATGATCACGCAGACTGTGGAGATAGTTAAGTTGTCAGAGAGCGCCTTCGAGTTGCACAGGACCGACATCGTCATTGGGCAGATCAGCATCGTAGGCCTCTAGAGTTTAGAGTTGGCGACCAAGTGTTTCTGCGATTTGCCTACTCGGTATCATCAGATTTGGAACCCGGGAAAGCTTAGTCCAAGATACGTTGGTCCTTTCAAGATTCTCGCTCGGGTAGGCGATGTGGCTTATCGACTTGCCCTTCCGCCTTCGTTAACTGGATACATGATGTGTTTCATGTGTCCCAATTACGTGGGTATGTCCCGGATCCGAGTCATGTCCTCGATCATTCAGTTAGTCGTTGGTACCGACCTAACTTACGAGGAACAACCCGTGTCTATTTTGGACCGGCGAGAGAAGGTACTCAAGAATCGGACGATAAGCCTTGTCCGTGTTTCTTGGAACCATCACTCTTGGGAAGAGTCAACCTGGGAGCGCGAGACGAGATCAGATCTCGGTATCCGTATTTGTTTGACTAATAAGGTATATTTTTGCACCTTATTGACACGATTCCATGTTATCTGCACCTGCTTATTTTGCACTTTGTGATGTATGATAATAACTGCTAGATAGTTAACTTGTATATGATTGTGCCTTGCTTGCCCTGATTTCACTATCCTGTCTTGGCTGGAATTCCGAGGACGAAATTTTTCTAAGAAGGGTAGAGATGTCACTCCCCAATCCTGGAATACGTATTTTAATACTAAACCGATAAATTATATTTACCTTGAATTTATACTATTTTATTATGCTGTATTCTTCATGCATTTCCCAAAAATATTCGACAAAATATTATTTCCTAATTTATTTTCTGCATTTGGGCCTACAGTTTTGGCTCATTTGGGTAACCTATTCTTGGTTCACCAATGGTCATCATGACCCTTTGGTTCATCATGAACCCATGGGTCCAAGACTATATAATAACTCATCTCCTTCTCTCTCCTCTCATTTACTTCTTCTCATTTACTTCCTCCACCAACCAAGGCAAGTACCAACTTGCTCAAGAGAAGGATCCATAATTTTGTTAATGATTCTTATAAAACTATTTGCCAAAACATGTTTTTCTCCTCATCTATACTAGTTTAGAACTTAGAAATTTCTATTTTGAAGCTTTATTTTTGTAGATCTAAGTTTTCATTATTTTCGGATTTCCTTAGTTTTGATCTATTTTCGTTGAAGTTTTGTGGGTTTTGATGCTTCCATGTGGAAGAGAATTCCATTTCACCCAAGATGGAACTTTGGAAATCTGGATTTGGAGTTCGGATGGCCAAGTTGTGATATTTTGAAGTTTGGGGATTAACCATAGTGTTCTTGCTGTCTGGAGAACAGTGAGCAGTGTGCTCCTGTTTGAGCATGCTTCCTGTTGGAAGCGTGTCTCCCTTGAGTCTGCGTGACTTTTCATGTAGCACTCTCCCTTGAGTCTGCGTGACTTTTCACGCAGCACTCTCCCTTGAGTCTGCGTGACTTTTCACGCAGCACTCCCCTTGAGCTTGCGTGACTTTTCACGCAGCTCTTCCCTTGAGCTTGCGTGACTTTTCACGCTGTCTCCCTTGAGCTTGCGTGACTTTTCACGCAGCTCTTCCCTTGAGCCTGCGTGACTTTTTTTTATGCTGTCCCCCTTGAGCCTGTGTGACTTTTCACGCAGCTCTCTCCTTGAGCCTGCGTGACTTTTCACGCACGCTGTCGTGAGTGAGTCTGCGTGACTTTCACGCACGCAGCTCCCCATGAGCGTGCGTGCTTTTGTCCGTACGCTTTTGATATTTTATTAGATATTATGCCCATTTTATATCTTTACGCCTTTTGTCCCGAGCATGATATGAGCACTAATGTGACCCGGAGAACAAAGTGTTCCTACCCGATACATGTACCTGAATGTCCCAGTTCTTGTTCATGCTCGACAAATGACTCGTAACTCCACGTGGCGTATTTGTAATGATGTATTACACTAAGGAGGGTAGCACATGTTGACATACTGATTGACATGGATCCTCTTTGGGGTACTCGTACTAAAGTACGACTTTAGGAGGATAATCATGCAGGCCACATGAGAGTCCAAGATTTCACCTAGGGTTAAACTAGGCAACTAAATATACTAGATGCATGGGGAGGACAGAATCCCGAGATCGTATTACACCAGCCGCCTTGAGATATTGTCTTGACGCGCCGGCTGGTCTCCACGGATACTGTGTCGTCCGCAACGAGCGGATGACTGTATCCGATTAATTCATGCTATATATTACATATTTTGGCAATGTGGCCTTACGAGGGACCTGTGCTCAATTACACCTGTCTACGCGAACCCGTGGGTTGGCTAGCCTTGCTGGAAAGATACGATCTGAGGATTTTTTAATAACATGACGCGAGGATAACCTCGTCCCACTAGAAACTCGTAGACTTGATTGGCCGTGAAAACGACTTGCTTGTATCCTATTACCTTCCGCGAATAACCGAGGGAAGCGGACTGTTGTGGTACGTGATCCAACCCATGTTCTTGTTTGATTGTTGGGTTGGTTATCGTACTATAACAGGCTGTGGACCGAAGTTATGAACGGACGACTTATTCTGGTTGTGAAGTGCTACTTCTGTGAATGACTGAGGAACATGCTCTATCATGGTACATGATCCAACCCATGTTCTTGTTTGATTGTTGGGTTGGTTATTGTGCTGCGATAGGCTATCGACCAAAGTCACGATCAGGAGATTTTATTGTTTATACCTTTTAACTTATGTGAAAGTTATAGAGTACGACACGTCCCGACTCCATGCGGCACCTTTTGTCCTTGTTTGGTTGTAAGGGTGCCATATGGGTTCGAGGATGTTGCGCTACCCTATAATAGTAGCATAAGTATTACTATTATCAGTCATTCTATTAGCTGGGTTTTTAATCTTAACTCTTGTGCCCATTTGGCGGTACTTGCTATTCGGGGCTGACCCCGCTGGTTTTGTTTGGCCAGATCTCGTAGCAGAGCCAGAGGACACGATCTTCCTCCCTGACATCCATGGTGAATACTAGGAGCATGGCGGTTCGGGGACTCGAGTGGGTTTCTTCTCCACCACTCCTGCTTATACTTTTGCGGCGTTTAGCCACCGGCACCTGTTAGCCGGATTACTTGATATTTTGTGTCAGTACATAATTGTAATTAAACAGACTGCAGCTGTGTATAATTTTGTACTCCTGACTCTCTGAGATAGCTAAATTATGAAGCTAGTCTCTCATGATCATTTTGATGAAGCGTCAGGGACGCCTTACTGCTTTATCTTTAATGTTCATTTAATTGCTGATTTGACTTAATTGATTGAGACATAGAACTCTGTGGGACCATAGGAGACTTGATTGTAGCATGTACCCCCCTAGTCTCTCGACAGCCACGATCACCGTATGACGTTACGTACCTCATATGGAGTAGCTGGCCTAGTCCGTCTCCGTATTTCGGTACTGGGGCGTGACAGACGAAATGCCACTTAGAACTAAAAAGTGTTATTTTTCGATTCTGTTTTCACGAATTCCTTGCTAATATTATTTTGAACAACTTCCGTGAAGACGAATCTAAAATTGACACGATTTCAGTGTCCGAATTGGACACGGACATGCGTGCACGAGGCCCGTTCACGGCCCCGTGCATGCCCTGCTGTCCGAGCGTCATAACTCGACGCACAGGACTCTATTTTACGTAAAAATTTATGAGCACGTGGGGGCAACCTTTGCCCACATGTCCGTAAAATTTTACATCGTTTCCTGAAGCATGCGAAGAGAAATCTCGCGTGCACTGTTCAGCCCCGTACTGTACACGCGGCTGAAAAGTGCCACTGACACGGCCTTCGTACGCGAACACGGCACGTCGAGGACCCGTTCCAGGAGCACGAGCATGAAGCCCTATACCTAGACTATCCAGGGACTCGATCCCGAGTCGCGACATGGCTCGAATCATGAGCCACGAGGCCCGACACGCGCCCACGGGCACGCACGCACGTGCACGTGCGCACAGGCCGCACGGGGGTTCTTGTGTCGCTGTGTTGTGTAGACACGACGTGGTGTCATGTAAGCGTATCCTAGACCTACCCTGGGACCCTACCTAGCTATGTGCACGAGCATGAGGCTTTTCGCGTTGCGTGTGACGTCCAATCTGGCGAAACACACGTGCACAACACGCGAGTTCGGTTTTCTGATACGCGCTTCGTGGACACGATACGGACACGGGTTTGACCCCCTGAGTACCCGAGCACGTCACACACATAGACACCTTTGTGTTTGCCAAGTTTTGTGAGTTTAGTTGTGCATATTGCATTTTGGGTATTGAGTTGGATTTTGGGTTTCGACTTATATATATATTTGAGTTGTTTTGTTATATTTCAAATTTTTGAGATTTAATTCATATTTTCTGAGGTAATATGAATTTACTAAGATTCTGGGACTTGTGGGTTTTAGTCCCTAATTTTACTTTTAAATATTTCTATCATATATGTGT
This sequence comes from Iris pallida, assembly GCA_029216955.1. Lineage (NCBI taxonomy): Eukaryota > Viridiplantae > Streptophyta > Magnoliopsida > Asparagales > Iridaceae > Iris > Iris pallida. The sequence goes on from JANAVB010044779.1 coordinate 9,267, forward strand.
ATATATATATATATATATATATATATATATATATATATATATATATATAATATTTGCCTTATATATATATCCCCTTTTTGCCTTATATATATATATATATATATATATATTGCCTTATATATATTGCCTTATATATTGCCTTATATATATTGCCTTATATATATATATATCTATATATATATATATATATATATATATAATATATATATATAATATATATATATATATATATATATATATATAAAATCTATATATATATATATATATATAAAATATATATATATATATAAGGCAAAATATATATAGATATATATATATATATATATATATATATATATATATATATATATATGTATGTATATATATATATATATATATATGTATGTATATATATATATATATATATATATATATATATATATAATATATATATATATATATATATATATATATATATATATATATATGTTGTGATGAGTATTGTCGAGATATTTTGTTCTCAGATCTGAGTTTTCAATTTCCCTTCGTAAATCCAACATTCTATCTCCCTATACATATATGTGTATATATATTAGTATATGTCTATATATATATAGAGTTTCCTTTTAAATAGACTTGTGTATATATGTATATTTATGGTATATTCAAATAGTTGTATATATATAACCAATTTGTCTCAGTTTTGAACCCCCAGTAGCAGCCCTTTATCGACACACACACACAACCTCTTCTTCACAAGCTTAAGTATATATATATATATATATATATATATATATATATATATATATATATATATATATATATATATATATATATATATATATATATATATTGCCTATTGATATTCATATAGAGTAGAAGGAAATGTATCTTACTGAACTAAGGGGGTTTTGTGTGTATAGAAGTAGGGATAAGGGGCTAGCCTAGAGTGGCTATGGGAAGAGAAAGTGTAGGGATACTTGGGCATATATGCATGTTAGTAGATAGAGTATAGATACCAAGGGTATCTTAATATCCTATACTTTGGATATTGGTAATAGATAGTTGGGTTAGTTGAGTTTGACTAGTTAATAACCAAGGTTGGCCAAGCTTGACCATTTAGACTTAGTATTGACTTGGTTTGACCATTTCACCTAGAATTGACCAATCGACCTAGAATTTGACTAGTATGACTTGTTTTCACATCCAAACATGATATTGATACAATATTCCCTATTTTAGTCTTTGAGGCGCTGTATCGGACGTCGTTGATACTTCACTCCAGTTTGCAGGCGAGTGCATTCTCTGATAATTTCTTATTTATGATATTTTCTATGTTTCGTGTACTTAGTATAGATGTACGTATTTCTGACACATTGGTCACACAGATTGGTATTTACGGATCGTGTCATGAGATGTTATTCCTTGTTTGCCTTGGTGTATCTTGTGCAAGCCCCGTTGTAGTTCTTGTGCGATATATCAACACCGATTCTCGAGGAGACTTGCTACCTTATCTTAGAATCCCATGTCGTAAAGTGTCATGGTTGGATCCACTATACCAGTCGGGGGCAGGTAAATATTAGTCTAGATGTGTAGTCAATACCCTCCTTGTGCATGTGTAGATCCTTGTGAGTGTTAATCATACACTTCACGTATGATTAACCAGGCTAGTAGACCTTGTGAAGCCGGTCACATGTCAAAGCTAATATTCACTCACGTAGATAGTATGATTCTTGACTATTGTATATGATATGATCAGTTTTTCTTGCTCTTACTCTAGTTACAACTTTACCCTTGCCATGCTACTTTCATGTACATTCTATTTACTCATGTATATTCTCTCTATTTATTGTTGCATAGCACTTGTCATTTACTGGAAACTATTGTTGAAAATGTGCTCGTTCTAATCCTGACTGGATATATTTTTCAGACGACGACGAGGACGAGTATACCACCTACTATGGTCCTCATGACGTAGTGGGCATAGACCAGGAGACCCTTGTCTAGCAGGGGTTAGTTTCAGCTGAGGAGGCTCTAGCAGTGACTCAATTAGACTAGGATTTGACTGGACTCTATCTCCAGCTTATTCAGTTTGCGTATTTATTATTTCAGACTTGTATAACTACATTATGATTCAGACTCTGGATATGTATTAGTTACTTTGCACTCTGGGTTTATCTCATTATTCTATCTTTTATCGTGCCATATATTTCTTCTTATTAGACTTGTGATTGAGGTTTATATATTATTGTTATCCTCCGTTTAGAGATGAGCTGTATAGACAGGTTTTTATATTATTGTTAGATAGTAGACCTAGACATCGTTCTACCGCTGATTCTGTGGTGTAGGCTGGACATTGTCAGGCTCTCGTGCCCCCATTTTGGGTGTGGGTTGTGACATGTATTGAGGCACTCAAGGTCTATATCATTGCCTCTATAGTCTGGAGGTGCTGTCAGTCACTAGGACTTGCATCATCATTACCGTTCGTATATACCATCTTAGTATGTGAAAAGGTTGACGGGGTTGTGAACCCTTTACTTTTTGACTTGGACTCCTGAGTTTTACTATCAGGGTATACCACATCATCTTTAGACTCAAGTAAATGGCTACCCCCAGCATCGAAAGGGTAGGTATAGATTTCTGGGTATTATCACCCCACTTTGCAGAGTTATGGAGGGGACGGTACCCCTTGACTGTGATGAAGCCTTTGATCTTGACTATGTTCCTAGGAATACCCTTTCTGCAAGAGTAAATGGGTGAGATACCCGAGGTTGGGGTCTTGACACATTGGTCGAGACCGGAGGGTTCGATGACCCAACCTTCTTCTTGATAAAAGGGATCTTTCGAATGGAGTAGCATGAAGTAGAGGGTCACTCCGCTTTTGTTGTCTATTACAGTCGCAAAAACACATACTGCCTTTCTGTGTTGACTGCCACTTTAGTACAGTAGCAGTTGATGATGGTTCTGGCACATGCCTTGCAGAAGGCTCTTTATGCCCGGTATTTGTTCCTTTTAACTTACGCTTGTGGTTTATCATGGCACAGGTTAGTCGAGAGAAATTTAACCTTTACGTCTTCCGCATGCAGTTCTGAGGGGAAACTGTATAAGGCTGACCCATGCAGCTGACTTAGTCGTGCCTATGAGATGGGCCAGACCCTGAAAACTTCATCTGTATGCCCATGATGGTCCAATGGAAGGAGAGTGGTCAGATTGTGTTCGGCTCAAACTGTCCTGGACTTTTTCGGACCAACTCTCATGGCACATAGTTCAGGGAGTCCATACCATACCCAAGAGGTTGGTTGTGGAAGATGCGGCGGAAGACAGACTTTCTATTTTCTTCCTTTATAGGCCTTTGTCGAAGAGCACTGGATGTAGCTTCTTGGGCATCGTCGTCCACTAGAAGTTTTATGCATCTTGATTTAAAGATGGTGTGCCCTTGTGCCTTCTATTATTGGCACGACATCTGAGAATTCATACTGGTCCTCTCCAAGGCTCGCGATCGTAAGGGTCAGAAAGGGACATCATCCCATAGGTTCCCAGCATCGTATTGTTTTTCTTCGCTAGAACCTGGGTGTTAGGCCCTATCCTTCCCGAATACTGAGGTAGGAGCATAGACAGCACACACAAGAGACTGATGTGCAATTTTATCAACGAAAATCGGAAGTGCATTTTTTGTCAACTTCGAATGTGGCACAATGTCCGTGGCCACCCAGAATTTATGGGTCTTCTTATAAATCCCCAGATTTTTTATATTTATTTACGGATTAGATTTGGGATCAATAGGGGTTGTACCCGATTCTATAGGTGCAATATGGTAACATTAGGTAATTTATGGTCATTATGGTTTCCAGGTGACCTAGATACTTTATTTCATTATTTTATATTTTTCTAGATTTTTCTGAGAATTTTAGATAATTAATATATATATATATATATATATATATATATATATATATATATATATATATATATATATATATATATAGGTTTACTAATTTTATGAGCTTTTGGAAATTACTGCCTGATTATGCAAGGGTATTTTAAGACCAAACATTTTCACATAGGCTATAGACACCTAGAAATAATTTCTAGAATTTTTTGAGATTTTTTCGGATTTTTCTAGATTTTTTTGGAATTTATTTGGATTTATTTGATGTTAAATTAAATTTTTATTTAATTTATGTAATTTAATTAAGTAATTACACAGTCATCTTGTAGATTCAGTGGGACAGGCCCACTTATCAGTCACTTAGTGCACATGGGCGAGCCTACCTATCAGTAAGTGGGTGGGGTGACTCAGTAGTTCCTTATAAAGAAACCGGGACGAGATAGCCAGCCGACCAGAGCTGAGCTGGGTCGGCTACTAGTCATCCGATATGGACGGAGCAGCCCAGATCGTCAGTGACACCGACTCAACTGATATATATATATATATATATATATTTTATATATATATATATATATATATATATATATATATATATATATATATATATATATATATATACGATATGGACGGAGCAGCCTAGATCGTCAGTGACACCGACTCAGCTTATATATATATATATATATATATATATATATATATATATATATAAAATATATATATATATATATATATATATCAGTTGAGTCGGTGTCACTGACGATCTGGGCTGCTCCGTCCTATATATATATATATATATATATATATATATATATATATATATATATATATATATATATATATATATATATATATATATATATATATATTCCAAATATTGGAGACATGATAATTTTAGCCTAGCACCCTCGACTTTTCAGACGAGTCTTACTTTCCTCTCCTGGATTTACTAGACCATTTTCTAGTTCAAAATTATCCTATAGAGTCACTCGTAAGTAATAGATAAGTACGAGACTATGCTGCTATGTCATGCAACAATTGAAATTGAATAAAAAATGACAACAATTAAAACAGAGTAAAACTATGACATTTACCCTCATCTATTTCTATCCTTTGTTATATAGTTATTTAGAGAATTTTTTAAATATTTATGGAGAGAATCAAGAACTGTTCTATACTTATGGTTTTTCTTGTTTGTATATAGGGACATGATCAGTCTACCTTGTCCATAAAGCTTGTTTTTTGAAGAATTTTAGAAAGAAAGTCGTTGCTATTGGATGTGTGAATACAGATGAACACCCTTTAATGATGAAGCTTATAATATCATTGTCAATAAAATTTTTGACGGTAATGAAATATTCGATAGAGACGAAAAGTTTGATGATATTACAGTTGGAGAAATGATTAATTGGCCAAAATATTCAGTTCAGTTTGTGAGGTTTTACAACTCTTTTTTTGTACTGTACTTGAGATTGCAATAACATTCTTTTTTTTTGTTCATTATAAGAATGAAACGGTTGTGAGCTAGCAACATTAGAGGTACTTTTTGTATTTGTATGGAATATTGCTATGTAAACTCGATACATTTATTAGTTAATATAATTTTGATTGAATTTTTTCACTATTGATGGTTGTTGATGTTTATATAAAAACTTATTTTCAGATGTATTTCAGTTTTATATACAGGATAAACAGGTTTAAATAGATTTTATATGGATAAATTGATTTTTTTAAATCCTATTTCTAGAAAAACGACGGACCTTACATGTTGAAAAAGTAAAATAATGGCACACCAATTTACCGACTTGCAGCTCCAAACTCCTTAAACCCGAGAGAAAACCCTCTCTCTTCACTTTGTTCTTCTTCCACCTTCCTTCAAACACAATTTTCTCAAACCCTAACCCTAGAAACTCCACTTTTAGGGCTCTTCTTCTTCCCAAACTCAAGATCTAAAGCTTTTGGGGGATCTCTTCCATCTTTTCTCATTTGTATGAGGTATAATTTCATATTCTTCTCTATTTCCTTTTCAATTTCTCAAATTCTTCATGGCTCCAAGACTCTTTGGAAGAGACAAGAGAAGAAGGAGTGATGGTGCATCATCTTCCAATCCTCCTCCTCCTCTTGCTCCTCCAATCCATCCTCTTTTTAATCCACCACCACATGATCCCAACACCTTCGATGAATAAATTTTTGTATCATTGGAGGCTTCCAATGAATGGTTTGCCGATTTTCGTTCACTGAGTGTGTATACGGGTCATCCGATTAATTCTACTACATTTTCGGCTTATGATTCATTGTTTCATGATCTTTGTGTAGATGAATTAGTTACTACATCATCTTTAGTCTATTTGAATGCTATCCAAATGTTCTATTGTAACCTAACCTTTGACGACACACGAATATACTCTCGTGTCGCCGGTATCGACATTACTTTTGATGACTTTGAGCTTGTGGAATATCTTGAGATCCTGGAATCCAATTCTTGGGAGAAACTTGTCGATGCCCGCAAGTTTTAATTTCCCGATGGATTATCACTTGAAAGCTTCAAGGATGACTTGTGCACTTCCAACACTCGTCCCTGCAAGTTACGGGCTAAATATCTTAACCCGTATTTTTATGAACTTCATCGAATTATTTTTTCTACGATCTTGCCCAAAGCGGGATCGACCGTTGAAGTATCTTATCTTGAGATCTCTGTTCTTTACCATCTCCACTTCCGTATCCCTTTTAACTTTTCGCGCACGATGATGGACTGGATGATTAGTGTACGGAAGAGACCCCAATCATTGGTCTACACCCTGTATTTGCCGATGATTTTTCGTGCGTTCTATATTCCCCTTGATGAGTGTCAGTTCCTTCCTGCCCCTGCCTAACTATCTAAGGCACGACGGAGTCTGGCAGCTATTGAGTTCTCTGCTGAGTCTGAGCACTCCGAGTCTGATGCTTATGCTGATCCTCCTGCTCTTGGCCAACCTGCGCTCGAGCCTCCTGCTACCCTTGAGTCCATTCAGACTATGCTGCGAGATCGTTTCCGCTTGAAGGACGATCGCTGGACTCAGATGGATTATCGCACCACCTTATAGATGACGGCCGTCAGCAACACCCTGTATGACATCCAATACTCCCTGGCTACTCATCCTACGGTGTTTTATCCCATGGTACGGGACCCTTCTCACGAAGGTTACCGTATCGACGACACTCAGGAGGTATTTGGATCCGGATGTAGCGTTTGTTCATCCTTGTCGCTCCGCCAGTGGCCCATCTGACTGTGCTGGACCTTCCCGTGCTCCGTGACGGTCGTGATCCCTTTTATGGTGCTACTGATGCTTAGGATTTCTTTTTGCACTTTGTCATTTTTTATTCCGTGGTTATGTAGTTGAACTCTTTGATTTTTACTACTTTATGCTTATATAGCTTCTATTTGGATTCTTTGCTAGTTATCTCTTACTTTGTATTTGAGCCTTGGTTGTGTGATTGCATATTTTCTCCATGGTTATTTTTTATGGGAGAGCTTATATTTTATTTTATTAAATGCCAAAGGGGGAGAATATGTGATATTTGCTTAACTATTTTGGATAAATACTTGTGCTATGTGTTGTATTGTTTGGACTAGTACTTGTATCAGGACTTCTCTATTTACGGGGGAGCCGAAATGTCCATCTACAGGGGAGCTATATATGTGTCCAGGTATGAATGTTGCAACACGTAAATATTGCAATTTTGTCAATTATCAAAATGGGGGAGATTGTTGACCCAAACTGGATCGCAGTCAACCTAATCTTGATAATTAACAAATCGATGTTTGACATGATCCAATTCGACACATAAATCGTCATCAAGCTACAAATCAGACGACTTTCAAATATCAAGTCAGACAATCATCATCGACGACTGCTCGACGAATACTGCTAGTACTTGTCATCGGAAGTCTGTATTTTTTACACTTTTATTGAGTCTAGGATATTGTACATTGAGTCGCACTGAGTACCTCAACCATAGACTAGATAACCAAAAAGCTCCATAAACAAAAAGCCAAACTGCCAAAGCCCAACAAGCCCATGAGCATTTATCTCCAAGGAGGCAGAGTTCGGGCCAAACTTTACCCCCACACAGAGTTCGGGCCGAACTCTGTCTCCTAATTTCCAGGAGCTAATTTTTAGGGATTGCTCATTGCAAGTTGTCCAACGGCCAAAATTTTAAATTTTTGGACAGAGTTCTGGCCGAACTCTGCCTCCCAGAACTAGTATATATAGGCGCCCTTTTCTCCCATTTCAAATCATCCAATCTTCTCTTCTCTTCTACTCTTATAGCCTATATATCCTAAAGAGCCATACTCTTCTCATCTACTAGCCACAAAACTTCCTAAGCCTACAAGGTGCTCGGTGCGAGTCAATTAGAAGTTTGTGTACAAAAGTCTTGAAGAAGTCACTTGGAAAATTCCAAGTTTCGTCTCAGTGATCTTTCAAGAAGTTGGCATGCTCTTCTGAGTAAAGGCACGTGGTTGTAAAGCTATTTTACAAATAGTGGATTTCAATCCTGAACTAGAGTTCTCAGGCCTGGACTAGTCCTACACGAGGGAAACCATGTGAAAAATTGCTGTGTCTGCTTATGCTCTCTGATCTTCATTTAATTTCCACACTTACACTCTGATTAATTATTTGCTAGTTGGGATTGGATAGAGTTAATTTTTTTAATTGTTCATTATTGACACAAGTACTCTATTCACCCCCTCTAGAGTTGCCTACACATACTTCACATCCCACTTCGCAATACGGTCACGGCTGTCTAGATGCATGAGGGTTTAACTACAAGCCAGCACTCTCTTATAGTCAAGAACAAGCCTAGTGTCTTAATCTCAAGTAAACAAATAAATATTACAAGATATTAGATCATCAGACATACAAGGTAAGGCATCCCAAACATTACATATTCAGATGATCAAGAAGCTAGTCATATAAAATACGAAGACTAGCAAGAGTTAAAGTCATACATGATCAACAATAGGATTTGTCAATCATGTTACAGCCCTTAGGTAGACAAAATATAAGTTTCAATAGGAGCTAACACTTGCTCGACTGCTAAACGCCTCAAAAGAATAATTTTACAATAGAGTGGGAGAGCAAAATAAGAAACCCATTCGTTGCCAGGATTACGTCTAGTGTTCACCATCTGGCTGGAAGACAGGTAGATCCTCGGGTGCTACTCCAAAATATGGTCATACAAAACCAGCTAGGTCAGAACCCAGAAGAGCTAGTGCCACAAGGGAGGCTTCACTTAAGAACTAAAACCAACATATTAGCACATGAGACATAAATGATCACGAAAGACATGTGTTAGAGAAAACATGGTGATAAACGATAAGATAACTAAAGGACTATTCCGGTAACCAAGTTACACCCGTAAACCAAATAAGGACCGGGGTTGTAACCCTTCACCTGAACAGAGCTTAGTCTCCAATCATTTATTGACAAGAGTAAAGCATAAATAGCAATGTACTAAAGTAATCATAGACTGGTACTGCCTAGACAAGACTAGACTGGACTCCATCCATTAATCACGACCAAGCTATGAGTACGACTTGATACTTTAACTAACTAGGATTGTCACAAACCTAGTTACTACAAGATGCATTTGAGATATTCCCGAGTCACAAGCCCTGCAGCTCTCCAGGTTATCCAGGCGAGGTTGTTTAAAGTTACCAAGAGTTAGAGAATCATTAGGTGACTTAGAGTGCAACACATGGAAGTGTGCTTTAGTACTTATGATTTCAAGAAGTGCCCCACATGACAGTGGGCTGGAAATGTGCCATACTCGTCGGCAGGCTACAAGTCCACTCAGGTGTGGCCGGGATAACGAAATCGCCTGTAACTGAAAAAATCTCGCTATATGAACTACTTGATCAATCTAGTCATTAACCTAGTCATATTCATTATGAATCCCTGACGTGGTAACCAGGAATCCATGTCCTAGACATAATACAAGACGAGACAGGTAGCTTGTACAATCACAATCAGAAAAATCAACCACGGTGTCAAGACAAGTGTTACTCAGCAAGTAAGGGTAGCTGTCTCAACAGCCTTTCAAGATTGTCAGGTTAGTTGTTACTTGTCAAGATTACTTATCAAGGAGTGCGCCTCGACGGACCACTATCAAGATTGTACATGTCTTATCAAGTTACTTATCATGTCAGGAGGGCTTGTCAAAAGTGGGCCTCGACGAGCCACTATCAAGATTATCATGTCGTGTTCATGTCAAGTCGTATTCATGTCATGATCAATACTGGCAAGTCATGATATGCTCAACAAGTTATCGAGCCGGGTCATCACAAGATAGGTCAAGTACAAGTTACTTGCAAGATCATATGCATATACATCAAGAACTAGGAGAACTTGCATAGGGGCAAGGGACAAGGGGTATCATGGCAACAAGTGGCGCTGGTCAACTGGCGCCAGGGAAATGACAGGTGGCGCCAAGGGGATATGTGACGCCTATGTTGGGTTGCACCAGGCGCGGGTGCGCCCAGTCAGGTTGCGCCTGACTTAGGTTGTGCCTGACTCAGGTTACGGCAGGTCAGATTGCGCCGCGCTAAGGAGCGCGTGCTGGGTCAGGTTGTGCCATACTAAGAAGCACGCGCTGGGTCAGGTTGCGCCACGCTAAGGAGTGCGCGCTGTGTTAGGTTGCGCCGCGCTAAGGAGCGCACGCTGGGTCAGGTTGCGCTACGCTAAGGAGCGCACGCTGGGTCAGGTTGTGCCACGCTAAGGAGCGCGTGCTGGGTCAGGTTGCGCCACACTAAGGAGAGCGCGCTGGGTCTTGTTGTGCCGGGCACCGTTCTTCTTCTCCAAACAGGAAAGAAGAACCCATGGAACCCAAAAATTTCAAAATGCCATAACTTGCTCAAAACAAGTCCGAATTGAGACTTCCAAGTGTCTAAACTACATAGAACAAGATTTTCTACAGTCTGGGATGACTGGTTTTAGGAAATGCCATGCTTTAATAGATCAAAACTAAGAAAAATAAGAAAAGATTAAAACTTAGATCTACAAAAATTCATCCATCAAACCGAAAATGTCAAGTTCTAAAGATGCTTAGAATCAAGTGAAGAAGAGAATGGAAAAAATAAAATAGGAGATCCATCATGAAGCAAGTTGCACTTGCCTAGGGTTTTTTTTAGTGGGTGGAAGGAGTAATGGAGAAGAAGAAGAAGTAAATGAAGAAGAGTTATGGAGGAAAGAGAGAGAGGATGGTTGACTTTTATATCAACTCTTCTTATGATGAACCAAACCAAAATAAACCAAGCCAAGCCAAGATAAGCCGAACCAAAATAAATCCAGGACAATTAGACCAAGATTTAGGTTAAACAAGACTAGTCTAACTACGGTCACGTGACAATTGTCAGAAATCCGAATACGTATCCTAAAAAATATGTTTAACGGGAAACGAGAGTGACACTTCACAAGCATCCAATCTTTGTCTCAAAACAGACTGCGATAACTATCATCTGCCAGCCTCCCTATCGAAACCAAGTTGTAGCACAAACTTGGTACATGTCGTACACCCTTGAGAACGAGCTTCTCACCGAGCTCCGCTGTCAAGTGCACATTATCGATGCCTACAACTACAGCTATCCCCTTATCGTCCATCTTCACACGTCCAAACCTGGCACCGCGGTATGACGTAAAAATCCTCCTATGTGGAGTGGCGTGATACGACACCCCCGTGTCCATGACCCAGTCGCCGTCATGACATATGCCACAAGGTTTCTCTGCGTCGGTTGCTGCGATGATGATATCTTCCATTGCTGTAAAATCCTCCTAATTGTCCTTGCCTTTTGCCTTCTCAGCTTTGAGCTTCATGCAGTTTCTCTTGATATGACCCCTTTTGCCACAGTGATAGCAGCCCTCCTTGTGATCCACAATCGCAAGATTCTAAGAACTCTCCCCTGTCCTCGTCTATGAATTGGGTCTTCCCTTCTCGTAGGAAGTCACCAGAGCGGACTCCTGCAAAGATTCTAGTTGCTTGTGCCGGACCTCCTCATTCAACAAGATACTTTTGACTGCCTCCATCGTGACAACTCCATCAAGCGCGGAGTTGCTCACCGACACCACCAATGTCTCCCAGCTTTTCGGCAGAGAACTCAAGAGCAGTAGGGCCTGAAGCTCATCATCAATCACCGTCTTCACCACAGACGGCTGATTGATGATACCCTGAACCTTGTTCAGATATTGTGCCACAGGGGTACCCTTTGTGTACTTCGAGTTGACGAGTTGGCGAATAAGAAATGCCTTATTGCCAGCCGTCTTCCTTTCGTACATCGAATACAACTTCTCCCATAATGCTTTTACTGAACTCTCCATGTACATGTGGTGAAACACCGAATCATCCAACCATTCGCGGATGAATCCAATGGCCTTCCGATCCAGTCATTTCCAGTCTTCAGCAGCTTTGTCCATTGGCTTTGCATTGTCGCCCTCCAACGGACCATGCAAGTCCTTGCACCAGATATTTGGTAGATGTGAGGAATTTATGGAGGAGTACCTGCCTATTTATAGGATGTGGGAATTTCTAGTTGGATAAGGATTGAGATTTTTAAAACCCAAATAGATAATTTTACTATTAAATTTAAACCAATACATTCATATCTAAATCTAAATCCAAAATCCAATTTAAATATAGATAAATAACACATTTAAATTAAACTATTTAATTTAAATCAATAAATCTAATCACCATTTAATTTATCATAAATAAATCCAAAAATATCTTTTTATAGAATTTATATAATAATTAATTTCGAAAATCATAATAAATATTTAAGTATTAATAGGAAAAATTAAACACTACCTTTTTATTTAAATAGCATAATAATTTCAAAAATGAGAATAAATATTTTAAATAGTAATATGAAATATCTTTAAAAAAAATTTCAAAAATCAACATAAATATTCAAATATTTAAAATGCCTTCTTGCTAAATAATTTGTTATAAATAATAAAAATTAATTTTTGAAAATATACATGAAATAATTTTTATGTGTTTTAATCGAGTAGAATATTCACATAAATCTAGTTTTCTAAATTACCAATATTAAAATAAGATAGCATTTTATAAATAAATAAAATAATAAGTTTTGCCAACCTCGATAGATACTTTTCACAAATTTTAATAAAAATAATAATTATATATATATTTTGAAACCATCAACAATAATAAAATAAAAACTATTTTTCTAAAAATATGTACCTCGCACATATTCGCACTAGACGAGTAAATACGAAAAACGTAAATTTCCGCGCGACGTACAATACGAATATGCGATGTATAATAAAAAAATTAGTACTAAAAATATAGTAAAAATTTAGGGGTTTTACAGTGTGGCTGGTTAGTCCTTTGTAGTTGTCAACATATAAGAGATGATCATGGTAAGCACGACGAGGATGAGCCGATGGCAAAATAGGCGGAGCTACTAGAGAAAAAGACGGAGTTGCTGGTGGAACAGGTGGAGGTGAATCACTGGAGCCAGAGGAGGATGACTATGTGGGTTTCATTGGCGATATTTGTGCGGGTGACATCGGCATTGCCTGAATTTGTGACTACGGACCATCGGACTGGGTGATTGACTCGGTAAGAGAGGGTACCCGTATGGGGGGCTGTTGTGTTTGAGCAAAAAATATCAAAAAATTCTCTTCCAGATAAACTTAGAAAACCGGGTCCGTTGTTTGTCGAAATACAAAAAATTTGGTTTCAACAAAGGTAACATCCCGAGTAAAAAAATACCTCTTCAAGACAGGGGAAAACACCAATACCCTTTCTGATCTTTAGGATAGCCAAGAAAATTACATTGTATTGCATTTAGATCCAATTTAGAAAGAGTCGGTAGGGTATCCTGAACATAGCATAAGCAACCAAAAATTCTGAGAGGCAGAGGAAACGGCTCTCGTCTGGAATATAACCTAGAAAATGGAGTATTACAACTGAAAAGTGACGATGGAATGCGATTAATAAGATAACAAGCGGTAAGAACCGTATTCGACCAAAATCTCTTGGGAGTACGTACTTGAAACATAAGAGCACGTATTGTTTCCAAGAGAGGGCAATTCTTGCGTTTAGCCACACCATTCTATTGATGTGTGTAAGGACATGAAGTTTGGTGGATGATGCTTTTGCGGGCCAGATGAGTATCAAGCTCACGAGATAAATACTCATGACCATTGTCACTCCAAAATTTTTTAATTGGAACCCCAAATTGTGTTTTGATTTTAGCATAAAAATTGCACCAAATGTTAAATAATTTAGAGCAATTTTTTATCAGATAAATAAACGTGACATGAGAGTAGTCATCAACGAATGTAATAAAGTATTTGAAATCCAGGGTTGATTCCACCGGACAAGGTTCCCATATGTCAGAATGCAACAACACAAAAGGAGTGGAAGAAATTTTATTATGACTCACCGGATAGGGAACCCGATAATATTTAACGAAATGATACGACGTACAATTAAAGGAAGTAGGAATATCTAAAGATGGGTACAATTTTGGAGAGCTTAGATAGATGGATGGCCTCGCTGACAATGTAACTCAAAAGGATCGAGTTTCTGTCGGTACAAACATCTGAACAATGTACGTCAAACAAGTTCAAACCTCCAGCCACATGTTCCTTACCAATTGTCTTTTCAGTCTTTAGATCCTAAAAAACTCAACCATTTGGAAAAATGTTACCGAGCAATGCAGTACACGAGTAATTTAACTAATTAAAATTAAATCGAATGGGTTCCCATGTGTAAACAATACATGATTAAGCGACAGTCAGGAAGAAAGGCTGGCACTTCCACGTCCACGGACTGTCAGGGAACCTCTGTTGGCAACATTAATTCTAGAAACACGACCGACAGGGACATAATGATGTATCATACCTGTATCACCAGTCATGTGAGCAGATGCACCAGAGTCAATTACCCACTACTTTGGCTTTACTAAGCACGCTGCTGAGTATCCGGCCGTAGATCCAGACGTAGAAGCTTCACCACGACGTTGAGCTTGGAAGTCAAGGAACTCTGTATATGACTCTGAAGTCATATGAACAGATCGGACACCATCATTAGGGACATTTATTATGATATTAGCGACATGTGCTTTAGTGTATTGCCAGTAGAAATGGCCAAGCTAACCATAAGTAAAGCATATGCGTGGTCGTCTTCCATTGCGACCACCATTACCACAACCCCCATCACGACCTGTATTGCAGCCACCATGTCGTCCACTATGACCACCACGAATGCTTGTATGAGCAGTACCAAGAGCAGAGCAATCAGCAAGAGTATCATTAGAAGTGGTATCGACGACTTTTGTTGCTCGAAGGACACGATAATGTGCTTCCATTAAACATGGAACGACAGATCCAATAATGATCTGAGAGCGAGCAGAGTCCGTATTAGGATGTAGAGGCAAGATATACCATAACATGAAGCTGCTCACGTTGAGCCATAGCTTCATTGATATATGTTATAAGAGACAATATATGATCAACCTCATCAGTCATAGCCTTAAAGGTCCTAAAGTGATCCTTATGAGATTTCTCTCCCTGATTACTTCTGTATATGCTAACAACCAGTCGTAGATACGAGACAAATCATATTTGCCATCAACATCGCTGCTAGGACCTCATATAATTCCTTAATAGAGTCCGTATTCTGAACTATATCTTCCACCGACGGTTCCATGGAGTTCATCAACTGTGTAAATAGTCGACTATCATCTGTCTCTTATTGCTCAAAGATGGGATCAGTCTTTATTGGGGGGTTGTCGGTCAAATGTTTGGACAACCTCATCCCTCGAAGCATCTTCTCGATCTTTTTTTGCCAGGTCAATTAGCCTTCTGGTCTGTCTGAGAACGTCAGATCCAACAATGATTTGAGAGCGAGAAGAATCCGTATCAGGACGTAGAGAGACAAGATATGCCTGTCACGACCCGCACCTGCTTTTCGAACGCGAGCACGCGAGCAAGCCAGCTACGCATCAAGCGGACTCCAGCCCAACTCGAATACGTAAACGCTGTCAAGGCTATGGTATACTGCCAAATCATGGCAGTGAAATATATATCTCAAATCCATAATAAATGTACGAAACATGAATGAACACTATGGGTCGTGGTCTGTAGCCCACTAGCATATATGTCCGATAAGACTCTAAAGAAAGTAACAAGAGTCTAAACTGAATCAGGAAACAGGATATCTCATGATAAGGTATGAAAGTACGAGCGGATAAAAACTTAATAACGATACCTGAATCCCATAAGCGATATCATCACTTTCGCCATCCCGAACAACTAGCTAACTCCATGCAACCGCTAAACCTGAAGAGATCATCAGGTCCTCAGGGGACATAGCAAGATACATAAAAATATACCTATCTAGCAGTTTGTCATACAATAAAGAAATACAAGAAATAAATGGGAAAGGACCAATCAACACAAAAATATGACTATACACGACTGGAAGAACCACTACGCATAAACGAACTGCTGGAGGAGAACAAGAGAACACGATGTCACGATGTCAACGGATAACCAATCGAATACACAAACCCTCGCCCCCTAGTATGGACTCGCAGGTTTGAACAACTACTAACCCTCGCCCCTAGTGTGGACTCGCAGGTTAGCTTCAAGGAAACACCTTCGCCCCTAGTGTGGACTCGTAGGTGCGGACAGATATCTACTAACCCTCGCCCCTAATGTGGACTCGCAGGTTAGCTTCAGGAAATCAAGATTACAGATAACTACTAACCCTCGCCCCTTGTATGGACTCGCAGGTTAGCTTCACGAAATCAAAGTACAAATAGCTACTAACCCTCGCCCCTAATATGGACTCGCAGGTTAGCTTCAAGAATTCAAGGTACAGTAGTTCCGTTATGACTTGATCATCCTTTGACACGATGCGAATCAGTCCAAGTACATGTGATGACTCAACACGACCCAATCATGATACACGAGAGAACCAATCCAATATGAACTACAAAATTAAATATGAATAAGAACAATATATACAAATATCCAATATGAACTTCGAAGCTAACTATAAACAAGGACTATATATATACTAGCATGCACGATGTACAAATCACATGTCAATAATCAACTAGTAAAACCATATAATAATAGAAATATGCATATAAATAAACTGTAGAGGGAGGCAAGGTATACTTGCCTGGAGGTTGCACGCAGATCCAACAAAATATAGTCAATTATTAAGCCATAAAGTCCAAATCATCACATCTATCTCCGAAATCTGAAACGGACATTGCCAACATTCTCAGAATAGTTAAATTAGCTAGGATTGCCTGTCCTTAAGTCCAATTCTGGACACAGGGGCAAAACGTTAATTTCGGGCAAAAACAGTATCCGTTGTTGGACCCGCTTTACACCGAAAAGCGTGCCAGAGTCAATGGTCTCTAAAGTCATCAAACTACATATCAACGGATTCGTTTTGATGATACAAACCCAACGGTATATCCAGTTTTGGATTTTGGTGGGCCGTGCACAAAATTGCCCGTTGAATTGGATCGTGGGGCCCGTGAAACGGCGATCCAATCAACTGTCTCAGAATTGGACCAAACTTGGCATATAGGACCAGAAAAATAATACGGTCCTGTTGGCACAAATTTTGTCTCGATCTGATGAACGTGCACAAAGTAATTAAGAAATTTGCACATAGGCCGATACGATGAATTTCGGCGGATACGTATCAAATTCGTCGCGCACATGCAACCAATTTGAATTTCGTCAAAGTCCATACGTCCACAAAACCATTATGCACCTTTCGATGCTTTCGGTTCGCGACCATGTCGCCCGGATTGGCGGGACGCACGTCGTATCGAAGAGTTTTTCATAATTTTTACTATTTTAGAAAAGGGTTTTTGGTCAACTTTAATCCCGATTTAAACAGAATACAATAGACAAATAAATAAACTAATTACTATGTTTTGATCACGGGTAGGTTGTTTATAAATCCCTTCAAGTAGATTTTTGAAACTGTCGAAGGTTTTACCGAAAAATGCCTTCTAAAACTTGTTCTTGGAATCGAATTTCTGTTCGGTTCGGAACAGTTTTTTCGCCAAGTTGGCACCGATTTTCTGGATAATCTAGCGTACTATATCGAAATCTATTTGAATGAAAATATAGCCATATGTGTTGTGGACGTACCGGAGAAAATGATTCGTAAAACGAACCAACGCACGCAGATAAATCGGACGACGAAGTAGGGCCGATGGCTGCTCTGCTACTGCCATTGCTGTCGTTGTTTCCAGCAGCGAGCGCTGTTTCGGCCGACTCCGGACGTGAGGGGTGGTGGCGCCGGTGGCCGAGGGTACACGCGGG
>JANAVB010044779.1:30000-95335 GCA_029216955.1 Iris pallida
AATTAAAAAAAAAGTGTATACATTTGTAATTAAATTAAATAAATACAGGTACATATAATCAACTACGAGTAAGATCGTATTTAACTACTGATTCCCAAAGAATATACAAGGACATTATTATAAAATATATTATCCATTTAATGATAATAAATATATATATATATATATATATATATATATATATATTATATAATAATATATATATATTATATATATCATATATAACTATTATAAACTATTTACTTGGCCATAAAAGTAAAATACCAATATAAATATCTTACATATGCCATATAAATCTATATGGTCGTTTTGGGCGTACGATATGTCTACTTGAGTTGGACTGGCTTGGGTCAAGTCCGGGCCAGAATAGTACAATCGGGTCTCCTAAAAGTCATAATCTAATAATAAATAGTTAAATCGCTTTATGTGGGTCAAGTCGCAATTTGGCCTGGTTTTCCTAGTTGGGACTCACTATATGGCTTGGCATTCCCTACCATGGCTAAACACTAGTAAAAGTACGCCACTGCACTATCCGTGCCATGATTCTTGGTCATCTTGTACTCCAAATCTCAACCATATCTAAATCCATCTACCGTAATAATTTACTAAATAATTATTTATAAAAATCTAAAAATTACCATTTAAATCAAATAAATAATAAAAAATATTTTCAAAAATTTTCGGAAGAGGAGTTACAATGCCATTACATAAAGCTGCTCACGTTGAGCCCTAGCTTCATTGATATATGTTGTAAGAGGCAATATAGAATCAACATTATCAGTCATAGCCTTAAAGGTCTGAAGTTATCCTTATGAGATTTCTCTCCCTGATTAGCTCTGTATACGCTGAAGACTAGATAATAGACAAATCATGTTTGCCATCAATCACCGCTGCTGGGACTTCCCATAATTCCTTAATGGAGTCCGTATTCTGAACCATATCTTCCACCGATGGTTCCATAGAGTTCATCAACTGTGTAAATAGTCGACTATCATCTATCTTCCATTGCTCAAAGATTGGATCAGTCTTTGCTGAGGGTTATCGGTCAAATATTTGGACAACCTCACCCTCGAAGCATTTTTTCGACCTTCTTTTGCCAGATCGAGTAGACTTTGGTATGTCTAACCGTCGATCGATTAGTCGAATCGAAAAATCATTACGCCAGTACCCGTTGGTCCGGTCATTGCATGTTTGACACTAGATTTTGTAGCACTGCTATTCGCCCCAGTACTAGTCATCTTGCAATATTATATTCGACCGTACAATTGATCTTTTGGACTTGATAATCACATCAACTCTTCAAATACGCTAGTAACGTGTCTAAAATCGGCACGTGCATAGGAAGTGGAGATGGAGATGAAAGTGGATCACACAAGCCAGGACAGAGAGGTAATTCCAAGTTTAGATCCTGATGTGACGATCAAGTAAGAAAAAAATAAA
Organism: Iris pallida; assembly: GCA_029216955.1. Classification (NCBI taxonomy): domain Eukaryota; kingdom Viridiplantae; phylum Streptophyta; class Magnoliopsida; order Asparagales; family Iridaceae; genus Iris; species Iris pallida. Next base: position 31,441 of record JANAVB010044779.1, read on the forward strand.
GATTCACGCAAGACAAGCATCTTGTTTGCTCTTTGTTAAATTCCTGACACCAACATTGGAAGTCAGAGGTTCCGACAAACAACACCGATGATATTTACCCTATGTGTATCTTATGTCAATATTTTAGGGCAAAAGTTCCTACAAACAAACTTGTTGTTTTTCCTCCGTGATCCCAAAGAATTAATAATAGAAAGTCAGAGGTTCCTGCAAACAAACTATTATTTACCCTTTGAGGATCGTAACTTTTTTTTAAACTAGGTTAGGGTTTGAGTGGTTAGGTGGCGGCTGGTGGAAAGAACTAAGTGTTTGTAGAAGCATGGATCACGCGCTTCAGAAAGAAGGGTGACCCTGCGCCTCATTTGGGCACCAACTAGGCATTGTCCTGCCTATGTCTCATCAAAACAACATGATGATCACGCCTCACCTAGGCGTCATGTCACCTACGCCCTCGAGCTTTGGCAGAATGCCTAATTTCTATGCAAAATATGGCAAAGGCACAGAGATCAAAGTTATGATTACTTAGACTACTTATGCCTCGCTAAAGGCGTGCCCCTCTCCTACTCGCATCCCACTTATACATGCGCACCTAATCCCTTGCATCCCCACCTACGCCTCTCAGTTGCTCTCCCTGAGGCTGCATTTAATGAGCTTAACTCCTATTGAGACTTCGACTTGACACTACCAGAATAAGTCATTTTAGCGACGCCAAAAGATGTCGCTAAAACTCCTAAAGACGTCGCTAAACCTTATTTAGCGACGTATTTAGCGACGTCTTTTCTTGTCGCAAAAACCTTAGTCGGTGTTTAGGAAGACGTCGCTGATCGTCGCCAACATCGACGTTTATCGACGCAAGGATACGTCGGTAATATACCGACGTTTATCGTCATTTCGTCGATAAAATAGCGACGTTTATGATGGTGCTATACGTCGGTATTCTCTGGGAAAATTATCGACGTTTTTGATGTCGCTATGCGTCGGTACATAGTACCGACGTTTTGTGACATCGCTATACGTCGGTATATCCTAGGAAAATAAGGTAAAATCCTGGGATTTACCGACGTATAGCGACGTTTACCGACGCATACCGACGAAACAGACGTCACTATACGTCGGTAGCCTGGCAATATATGCCAGTTTAGCGACGTCTATCGACGCAAAGTGCCGTCGAAAAGTGTCGGTAGACGTCGCTAAATTGAAAAAAAATAAAATAAATAAATTGCAGTATGCAGTTTTCTCCACAGAATCATTTTCTCCCTGCAGTTTAATCTGAAACACAATATATGCAACCAACATAATTATTTTCTCCACAGAATCATTTTCTCTACAGAATATTTTCTCTACAGAATCATGGGTCTACACAAAATTACCAATGTATCTATGCAACCAACAAACAAGTGTCACAAAAAAATAAGTGTCCCAAACAAATATAAAAAAACAAGTACTCAAACACTCAATACAAACAGTCCTATCTCGGACTACTGAAAATCTGGAGCAGGAGGGGGCACACCGCGAAGAAGGGATAAGAAAAGCTCATAGTCCTCCTGTGAAATCGACACCGATGAAGGAGGTAGTGACGTCGGTGGAGTCGGTGTCGATGAAGAAGGCAGTGTCGCCGGCGGAGTCGACGACGATAAAGGCACACCCGACGGACGATAACGCTCTAACGCTGCAAGTCGCTGGTGGTATTAATCCATGGCAGATAACATCTATCACTGCTATCAGCCACCGAATCTTGCACCAATCTCAGCCTCTCGCCCATGGTCATCTGTGATGCCTGCAGATCCAATACGCTGCGCTCCGTCGACGCTCTAAGATCGGTGACGCTCTGCTCTGTCCGTTCAGTCACATACCGGAGCTCCATCCAGATAACATACCATAGACCGAAAAGTCGTTGATGGTCCACATAAGTGCTGCCCGCATCTGAAATGTTTTTTCTAGATACATCGTACGTGTTGGAACCTACTTCTCACACCTGATTCAACTCATCAATCAATAGCTGTAAATACACATCGATGTTCCTTTTGGATTGTTCGGACCTGGGATAATAACGTGTGAACATATACGGTCTTCATGCACATCCAAGGCGGTAAATTGTACGAGTGACGATCACAGGCCAACACGAATACTGGGATCCCGAAAGTCCGAATGGGGTAAAACCGTCGGAGCAGAGACCCAATCTGACATTACGCGGATCAGAAGCAAAATCTGGATACTCTCGATCAAAGTGCTTCCATGCTTCTCCATCAGATGGGTGATCCAACACTCCTTCGGTCTGTTTTCGCTTATGCCAACTCATGTTTTCTGCAGTTTTCTTCACCATAAACAACCGCTGCAACCGCGGCGTCAACGGCAAGTAGTGCATCGAATCGGTAGGCTTCCTGGCACCGACAGACTTTTCTCTACCACTGCCCTTGTAGCGATCGGACCACAAAATCTGCAGGCATCTTCATTCTTGTCGTCTTTGTAGTACACAAGCACCCGTTGCGACATGCATCGATTTTCTCCTATTCCATCCAGAGCGATCTTACCATCCTCTTAGACCGGTAGAAGTCTTTAGGCAACTTAGCACCCTCAGGCAATATTTATAAGCAACTCCATAAGACGGTTGTAGCAATCTTACGACATGTTAAAATCGACTTGATGCTCAACAATCTTGTAACCACCTCCAACGGTGAATGATCCTCACAACCAGGATATAATGGAGTCCTTGCATTCTCCAGTAACTCCATAAACTGTGCAGCATCAGCGTTCGGTGCCTCCTCAGGTGCATCATGATCGTCCGGATCGAACTAGGCCCCGCCGTCAAAAATCATGTTCACCAATCCATCGTCGTAAGCAGCGTTGTTGTGGACATCCACATAAGCCTCATACTCCGATGCTAAAGACACAAGTTCTTCGTGCGGGCTCCACTGATAGTAATTCGGCGTGAAACCCTTCGAGTATAAATGATACGTGACTTCCACTTCTGGATGATATTTCAAGTTGCGACATCTCACACACGGACACTTAATTTTGGTACCGTCCATGTACTGAGGGAACGCCTTGGCAAACTGCAAGAATTACTGTACACCCTCTATGAATTCATCCCACATACCGTACATGTCATCAGGATGGCAGTTGTACATCGACGAACGATTCTGTAAGTAGTAATTCATCCATATCCAATTGAGGATAATTCTGTAAGATAAATATGTGCACATTGCAGTCAGTGAATGAATATTAAGGCAGTCTAGATATGGGTGCACAACATAAACTGTTCATTCATTCCACATATTACAAATAAAGAATTTGAAGGAAGAAACAAAAATAACTGTGTTGGGACTAAAACAACTATCTTGTGTCAAAGTGTCGTATCCGATAGACCGATACTAATCCGATACGGTCGATACTAAGTACATACGACCGATACTGATCCGATACGGTCGATACTAATCCGATACCGATTCTGATACTCATCCCAACTGTCCAATATCGACCCTTTGGGTCTACAAGAGTTACTTCACCCAGTTTGTCAAGAAAGGTAAAACTTTTTAAATTAATATCCAATATCGACCCTTTGGCATGTGCTTGAGCAGTATCCTAACTCAAACTATCTATCCTAACTAATAAATTAATATCCTATTTAACATCTACAAACTCTCATATTCCTTCTAATTTCTAATCTAAACTAACCCTTTAACTGAAACTAATATCTAAACAATGCTAATCATGAACTAACACCCTAACCTGGAAGTCCATACTGCTCAAGCACAGGCCAAAGGCCAAGTTATAAGGCAAAATGCAGGCAACTGTCTGTAGCTACAAGGCAAAACCAAATGTTGACGGTATATATATCGTCAACATTTAAAAAGTTTACTTGTCTTGACAAAATGAGTGAAGTAACTCTTATAGACCGAAAGGATACTCTATACACTCTATGTAATATGATATACCAATCATACCTACACTTCTAGGATACTCTATACACTGTAGTAATGAATTGCCCTTACTAATGATGTTCTTAGGTAACATATATGTTGCACTTACGCATTTGTAGCTATAAACTGCTTAAGCAACAACATATAGGTATGGTAATCAGTATTGGACTATTCCTATGAGTATTGGTATCGGCGATATCGGTAGTAGACTTACTTTTTCAGAGAAGGGCTGGCATGGACACCTTACTTCGGACTGACACAGACACTTTACTTCTAAAATATCTTATATACTATTAGGATACTCACTCTATACACTCTATTAATACAATATACCAATCATACCAAGACTTCTAGGATACTCTATACACTGTAGGTACTAGGATACTCCTTATATACTATTAGGATACAAACGTGTCGTATAGGATGCCAATATAGTATAAGGTGTGCTTTCGCTTCTGTGTATGATTTGTGAGAGAAAATCATTGAAATAGAATCCTAAGTATTCATGATACAACAAGTGGTAATAGTGTATCACATGACACGACCATATAACCATAGTGTATCGGAATTGACCACACAGAAGACTTAGCCTAATTAATCTCCATAAAATAAGTGGTAATTGTTTGCAAAAACAAAAGTATGAAACTTTATTGATACAAACTGTGTAATAAAGATTACAAGAATTCTGGGAAAATTACAACTATAGGAATCCAATCTAGATGACGATTGCTTTATCCCTTGGACGATGTGAACTTTGAAGACGAAGCCTCTGAAGTTGAGAACAACTCTGGAAACTGAAGGCAAAAGCCTCGAAGTTGAAGGCAAAAGCCTCGGAAGAATGCAGCAGCACTTGGGCAAGAACTCCTGGACTCTCTGATTTATGATCTCTGATCTCTGAACTCTTGATCCCCCTTGAAATGAAGACTTAAAACTCTATTTATAGAGTTCTGGAAATAACTAACTTTCAGTTATTCTAGACTGCGCAAGATGATTTGCGCAGCAATTGGTTTGTGCAGCATTAGACTGCACAGACAGTTATTGGATCGTAGGCCAACTATCTGTGACACATGGCATCATTTGATTGAAATGTGCATGATCGTGCATAGACAGTTGCCACGTAATGAGCAATTGATGGCATGAATGCCACATATACTTTATCAGTTATGTTGGTAGAATGCATAATCTGAACTACGCAGACTTTGGTTTGCACAGACTCAGACTACGCAGGAATGGTTTGCGCAGACTCAGACTACGCAGGAATGGTTTGCGCCATCATGGATTGCGCTGCCAATTGTCAGCCGCCCTCGAGCACTGTGCAGCACAATAAACGAACAGCCTCCTCGTTATCTGTACTGTCAGCTGTCAGGAAGATTTGATTTGTTTCAGGTAATGATGACTTCTGCCACGTCAGCCTGCACAATTGAGAACGTGCGCAAACCAACATACACAATTTAATTGCTGCGTAATCTGTTGTCTGCACAACTCATCAAAATGATGTATATCTTGATTATTTGACTTTATTGATTGATGCAACTTGATTTTTTAGGACCTACAAGACCCCCTTCAAAGTTTTCGAAAGTTGATTTTATTCAAAATTTTAAAATACTTTGAATTTTTGAATTTTGAATCAAATTGCGCATGAGGATGAGCTATCTGCGCAAAGCGAAGAGCCTCCAATTCTAGGCACAATCCAAGACAGCCGTTTCATATTTCGAAAGCTATAAATAGCCATCTCTTCATTTTCATTTCTTTACTTTGCAATCTTTCGAGCTCTTAAGAAAAATCCCCCCGAACCCTTGCTGTCCTCCTCCGACGACGACTTTCATGGTACCCCGACGATCCTCCAATGCCGCCGCCGCCGCGAAGGGCGAAGCCCCGGCCGAGTCATCTGACAGAGTTGCACGGCGAGCATCTCGACACGAATCCGCGCACCCCGCTCTGAGAGGTTGTTGAACCGATCGAAAACCCTTTTTTAGGGTGATTCGACTTCCTTTGATCTTCGAAACTCATCTCTTTTAGAGATGAGTTCATATTGCGCCACCCTTTTTAGGGTTTTGGTTGCATCAACTGTCAGTCCTCATTTTTATGAAGGCTGCATTCCTGCACAATCTGTTGAATTGTGCTGACAGGAAGTCAGCGCAATCGATTGATTTGCGCAGGATATCAGCGCAAACTATTGCTTTGCGCATCCTTTTGTGATGCGCAATCTGATGTTGCGCAAGTCATGTCAGCACAATCTGAGGAGTTACGCACTCTAATGTTTTGTGTTTAAAAACAGAGACTTTGACTTGTACTAATTTTTATCTCTTTGTTGATGCAGTTGAGGTCAATGAAGATCCAAATTATGAACATTTTGTGGGAACCCTCTCAGAGTCTGAGTATAAAGAAAATCTGTCTCATGTTCACTATCCTCAGTACGATCTGCCGGCCTCCCGTCAGGCTATACTGATCTCCCAGGATAATGAGACTTTAATGTGTTTGATGAATGGACAGCCCCTTGAGTCAGCGGATGTTGTTATTCATAAGAAACCCTTATTCCTGTTCGGTGACGCCTTCGAGAAAGTCTCTCAGCCTAGGCCGAAGATGGAGGAGAGAATAGTTCACCAGGAAAATAAATTATTCTTCATACCAGACATTGCTCGCTGCCTCCCTTTGTCGCGGTATGCTCATGCGAGCTACCCAAGGAAGATGGAGTGGAACATCACTCTTTTTCAGGATGCCCGTGCAGGGAAAATCTTCGTAAAGAAAGGGCCAAACAAGAGGGATATGTTTTATAGCTCCTCTGATAGATATAGCTGCTTGTTAAGAGGCTTGAGACCTGGCTGCATTCCACCAGAGAACTCCTCTATGCTGATGCCTGTTAGGACACCAATATTCGCAAATGAATTTGCGAAGGCTGAAGGAAAATACCCCGAACAAGACATCAGACTGACTGGATTGGTGAATCCAGATTACAAGCGATGGAACTACATTGCGAATTGGATTCTGACAAGATTCCAAGACAGACTCCAACAGATCAATCTGTATGAAGCAGTGCACGCCACTGTATACGGCTTTACTCCCAACCCACATATGTTTTTAGCTTTGGCTGAGAGGTACAACTATAGGACGGGGACCTTCATGACCCCGGTGGAGAGATGGGGTTTGCACTCCACGAGATGAAGTATATCTCGTACCTGCCCATGGCAGATGCTCCGTATGAGGAGTTTGTACCGACAAATGATGAGCTGGACAAGCTTAGAAAAGAGAATGCAACAATAGTAGCAGTGTTCGAAGAACTACTATACCATTACAAGATCTGCTCTCTGTTTTATAAGAGTGCTACCGCCAACACTTGTTACTCTTCGAAGTGGTTACCATATCTATTTCTCAATCACATAGAAGAGAAGAAGACCAAGAAGAATGACAAATGCTACCCTAACTTCTTCACACCTTTGAGCAACACGGAGGTTATAAAGCTGATGGAACAGAGTGGTAACTTTGATAAAGAAGTGAAAGATGATCATGAGTATCCTCCTTTGAAGACAGGGGACACTTTGGAGAGTTACTTAAGAATGGGCTATAGACCTATGTCAGAAGAAGCACAACTGGCAGGGTTCCTAACATACTGGCTTCGGAGGTTTGTGGTTCCTGGATCCAGTGCTGTGGATCGTTTTCACCGCGGTGTTCTGTTTGCTGCTGTCAAGTTAGTCTTCGGCTATAAGATGGACTTGTTATCAGCAATGACCTACAAAATGCCACTCTTTGTTTATACGTCGACTTGATACTGAAGGCGAAAGGAGAGAAATAGTTCCCTCGCTTGGAATTGCCATATACATATTTATTTGGATGGTTGCTCCTCCACTATCCAACCTTAATGGACCCCGGCATGGGAGCGGTTGATGGCAGTTTTCTCCGAAGATATTCTCATGGAAAATGAAAATATACTTCTTTAAGCGAGTGTAGATATATATTGAATCTGAATAGAGGATGGAACTTCTGTTGTGCTCCTTTCTCTGCTGGGTACGATCAGATGCCCACAAATATGGTGGACTCGAAGATGCAGCCTCTGACCCGTACAGCCTTTGAATGGTTGAAGACGATTCGACCATCTCATCTGGTTTATCGGTTCGAAGAAGAATGCTATCTAGAACCATATCTTTCCAGCCGATTTGCTCGGCAGTTTGGGTATGATCAGTTCCATATAGGAAATGCAATTACTTGCCTCCAAGGCAAAGGTTATTTGATAGACGGGGCCAGAGCTTGGGCTTATTACAATGCCCGTGATACGAAAGCCACCTTTTCAATGCCAGCAAAGAGTACTCCCCAGGGTCCTCGGATGCTCTTCACATATTCAGTATTTTATACATCCGCGAATACTTTTGCCGAGAATTTTAATCTCGCAGATAGTTTCGCTACTGCAACAAGATTGAGGAGAAGGAGAATTGCTTCATCGATCCCTGTAAATGAGGTGGTGCACGAGCCGGCCGATGCTCCTTTGGAAGTTTCTAGGGATATGATGTTCCCTCAAGAAGTAAACGCAGCAATGCATATCTCTCTGAGAGTGGGTAGATCTCCAGCGAAGAAAAGGAGAAGAGAGGAGCCTCCTGCTCCAGCAGCAAAGAAGAAATTGATCCTAGATCATTCTTCTGAAAAGGTCACTACAAGATCCCAATTTCGGCAATTGGCCGAGACACATCAAGAAGCTGTCACTACACCAATTTCTGTGTAGAAATAAGCAGAGCCAGTAAATGTAGAGAGTCCTGTCAGACCTCTACACAGAAAGAAGAGAGTAGTCACCAGAAGAGTTTTAGAAGAATCTTCTTCCAGACAAATCCTGACTTCAGTAGATGCTGCAGCAGGAATTTTAATGTCATCTTCCACACCTGTTTCTGAATCTGGGAGCAAAACTCTTGAAGAGACTGAACAGAGGGGAGGTCTTGTCCCAATAACTGAGGTTGAAAAGCCCGGAGAAAACATCATAGAGAAAGAACAAAATGTTGTACGACTTCTTTCACCCGTCGTGGAGACGAGTCAACCTCCTCCTATTCCCAGGACTCTTCGTGAAGAAGAAGATCGTAAAATGATTGCAGCTTTGGAAGATTGCAGTTATAGCCTGCAGGAGGATCAGACTGCAACTGACAGCAGGAATACAGAAGAAGAAGAAGAGGAAGAAGACAAGGAGAACTCTTCATCCGAAAATGTTGATGAATATATACAAGATCCCGAAAGGGATAATGAAGAACATATATCTCTTGATACAGCCGATGATACTTCAAATCCTAAAAAGGATATTGAAGTGGAGGCGTCTGCAGAAAAAGCTATTGATACTTTAAACCTTGATGAAGAAATATCTCCTGAAGAAGCAGCCGATGAAGGTGTTCTGAAAGAAACTCCTGTCACCGGCCCTCAAGGTATAAAACGAGATTTAGCAATCTTCTATTTTAAACTAGATTGATAGCTAATATCTTCATTTGTAATTCTTGCAGATCTGCCAACACCTCCGACAGACCTGGCTATGGTGCCCATACCAACGGTGGTCGTTAGTAGTAGTCATCATCTATCCTGCGGTTCTGAAGTAGGCAACAGTCAAGCTGTCGTAGCTGAAGCTACTTCTGTTCAACGGGAGTCCATTCCAGCAGGGGATACACTTGTTGCTAGATTGAACCAAGGTAAAACTGCTCTTATTTGATCTTCTTGTTCATTGACAAACAATTAGTAAAATAACAATTTTACTTTTGTAGAGGAACAAACAGGAGGAGCGACTAGCTCTACTCTGGCTCCTTTGTTCAAAGAGCCTATTATCCAGCCACAAAGGATCGAGCAACCTGCTGCCTCATCCTCAACAGGAGTAGCTGCAACTCCTGGAACTCTGGCCATCAATCAACAAGTTGTCCAGTCATTCACCAGATGCTTCTTCGAGTCGCTGGGATCTCTTGTTCATAAAATGATAGAGAAAGAAGGAGCTGATTTCATTATGGTTAGGAAGCCAACTTCTTTCTTAATAAGAGCCATAAGGGAGCAAGAAGACGAGGCTCAGGCCACTCTCCTTGAACACATATTGAATGAATTAGAAGTCTCTATAAAGAGATATAAGGAGCTCAAGAAGAAGGAGATAGACTCTTTAGTGCAAGCTGAATTCGAGCGACTGGCTCAAACTGCTGATATAGAAAGGGTAAACCTTCAAAATCTTTTGGAGGCTTATTCTGCAAAATCAGCTGAATACAACTCTAAGATAGAATCAGTTACTTCGATGGCTGAAAGAAAAGGGCAAAGACTTGCTGAGTTGAAAGCAGAAATTACTCGTCTCCAACAAGAATTTGAAGAGAAAACTGCCAGTCACCAACTTATGATTGAACAATTCAACGCCTTGATTCAGGAGAAGAATGAATATGAGGCGACTCATGGAGCGGAGATCACCCGCCGGACAGTGGACATGTCCATTTTTGATGAAGAAAGCGGGATGGAAGAAGCAAGAAGGATGGTAACATCAACTCATGAAGAAGAGCTGCAGACACTGAAGCAGCAAATTGACCATCTGATTATCCCTCCTTCTTAATAGAACTTTTTGTATTTTTGTGTTTATTACAGTAGATACATTTCTGTAATGCCTCATATATAAAAAATAAAAGACATATTGTTGTGGCTCCATTATTTATTGCATATCTTATTTAGATATAAATAATAGAGATAGAAAATATATTCAGAGGTGCAAGACATGATATATTTCTTGATGATTTGGTAGAAAATAATTATATTCATTATATCTGCTCAGAGGTAATATGGACGTGGCAGAATATATTGAATACTATTATTTCGATTTGACAACTTAGTCGAAAACGACAAGTTGCTGATGTGGATTAATAAACGATGATGAATCGTCAATGTATGTGAGATTAATGAACAGGAAGACCGTCAAGTAATAATGAATGAACGGATGAACCATCAAGTGATGGTGAATGAACGGGTGAACCATCAAGTGGTGAACGGATGAACGGATGAATCGTCGGATGAATGTAATAAATAAACGGATGAACCGTTAGGTATTAATGAACGGATGAACCGTCGGATGAATGTAATAAATGAACGGATGAACCGTCAGGTATTAATGAACGGATGAACCGTCAGATGAATGTAATAAATGAACGGATGAACCGTCAGGTATTAATGAACGGACGAACCGTCGGATGAATGTATTGCTTCATTAGTTGAGGAACTTCTGCCTATAAATATAGCAGAAATATGACAGAAACGAACACTTCTACTCTTTCAACATAAAAATGTCTTCTGGAGAAGCATCTAAGAAGGCTGAGATTGCCCCGAAAGTTCAGAAGGGTACTGAAGAATGTCCTGCCGATCCAGTTCAGCCGAAGGAGGCAGAAGCAGGCGAAGGTTCGTCTGCACCGCAGCCACCGAGAGACATCCTGGACTTTCTGCTTGAACCAGGAAGGACTAAAGAAGAAAAAGCCATGAGGATGGCCGCCTGCAAGTTTCTCGTGGGATCCAGCAAGGAGGTTCTTGGCTCTTTTGCTGACCTCATTTTTGAGAAAGACGGCAGTGGCCCTCGTCCCAATGTAGAAAAAGATGATAGTGACCTTTAATATTATGTACTATCATATAATAAAATAAAATTTGAATTTTATTTATGAACTTGATTCTGTCTGATGATTTACAAGCATTTATATTTATACATAATACTTCTTTAAGAATTTGCCATTGATAGGCATCATAGCAACTCGACCATCAAGCTCCGAAAGTTGATAAGCTCCATTTGAGAAGACTTTGCTTACAACGTAGGGACCTTCCCACTTCGCATCGAATTTTCCTTTGCTCATATGAGTCATAGTCATAGGACGTCTGACCGTTAGAACAAGTTCTCCTTGCTGAAAGGCTCTGACCTTCACTTTACGGTTGAACGTCTTCGAAATACGGGCTTAGTATAACTCAATATGCTGTTGAGCCATTAATTGCTTCTCATCAAGTGCTTCTAATTCTTGAAATCGAAAAAGATCGTTATTCTCTGTAGTAAGCTCGTTAGCAATGGCAATCCTTAAAGAAGGAATTTGCAGCTCCAAAGGAAGAACAGCTTCACAGCCATACACCAAAGAGAAAGGTGTAAACCCTGTAGGATTGCGGACCGTAGTTCGGTAGGCCCAAAGACATTCGCCGAGTTTCTCACTCCAGTTCTGTTTGTTAGTGGATACAAACTTCTTAAGGAGCTTGGTGATGGTTTTGTTAAAAGCTTCAGCTAAACCATTAGCGGCAGGATTGTATGCTGTCGAGGCGACATTGTCAATCCGGTGATCATCACAGAATCTGGTAAACTTCTGGCTGATGAATTGAGGTCCATTGTCATGGATGATTCTTCGAGGTACACCAAATCTATAGATGACGTGGTGTTTAACAAAGTTGATGACGCTACTAGTCTTGACTTCAGCCAGAGGTATAGCTTCAGCCCACTTGGAGAAGTAGTCCGTTATTGCCAATATGAACCGATGTCCTCTAGAAGAAGGAGGATTGATGGGACCTATGACATCCATGCCCCATGCTTCGAAAGGCCAGGAAGAAGCAGTCGGATGAAGGAATTCCGATGGTTGATGAATGAAGTCTGCATGGATTTGACAAGCACGACATTTCCTTGCATATTCAATGGCATCTGATACCATAGAAGGCCAGTAGTAACCCATGCGTCTAATACGATCCTGTAGTTTAGGACCAGGTTGATGTGCTCCACAGACACCATAGTGAGCTTCACGCAAAACTTGTTCAGTTTCATCACCAGCGAGACAGCGCAGGAGAAGACCGTCATAAGTTCGTCGATAGAGGGTCTTAGTAGTTTGATTGTAATAGAATCGGAGAGATCGTCGACGAACACTCGTAGCCTCCTTAGGATCTTCAGGGAGTATGTCATGAACTACGAAGTCGATAAAAGGAGTTCCCTCTTGTATTCTCGTTTCCAACCTTCGAAGCTCTTTTCCAAAGCACGCCGAAGCGATGGAAAACAAGATAGAGACTCTCCTAGGGATGACTTTCTTCTCAGACGAGAAAGCTATGATGCAATCTGACACGACCATGCTCGGAACCACTGCGAAGATGTTGGTCGTTAAGTTTGACCAATCAGTCTTTGAGGAAATGCTCCCTGGGGACAGTGTAGGTCCTTCCCCTAGGCTGTCGAAGCCTAAGAAAATGAAGAAGGCATGGGTGCCTAAGGCTCGTATAGCCTACTCACAACTTGCTGAAGAAAAGAAGCACACGCCAATGTAACTTTCATCTGGCGCATCGACGGTGTCACTCTTCATTCTTTTTCAGGCGTGTGACTCTGGGAAGTACGATTCTCATCCCAAGGGGAAGTGCTGCGAAGGGAATGCGTGTATGCCAATAGGCGCAGGAACAATTTAACCCAAAGCAAATTCTAACTCTTAGACCGTTCGGGTGACTACGAGCCCTAAGCGTGTGAAGGAGCTCAAGACGAAGGCTCTGTATGTTGCAGGCCCAAGTCGGAGCGAGCTATACGCGCTATGCACGCCACACCTACTACGCCAGTAATTGGCAAGAGATGTGCGCCTCTATCTGTGATGCGTGCGTCCGATGGGAAACTTTATAGGTCCTGCCCATGCACCCTCGTAACAGGGCTGGAACAATCTCCAGAATCCTCTAGATGCCCAAATGTGCTGCATACACAGGAACTAGATTTAGATGTACTTCCACTTATATGCCATAAAGGAAACTCTTATGAAGTACAATAACAGCAAGGAAATGGAGGGTTCAGTTGAATGTGTGTCCTCCATTGTGTGAATTTGACAGTGTCATATGTGTGTGTCTTGTGAGTGATAGCTAGTGTGTGTTAGTGAAGAGTTTGAGTGAGGGGTCATATGGGTGTGTAGCTTAGATGAATACATAATTAGATAGCTTGGTATACATATGTGTTGGTAGATAGCTTAATATAAATACAAATAGATAGATTGTATATATATATATATATATATATATATATATATATATATATATATATATATATATATATATATATATATATATATATATATAAGGGCTTGAAGAGGGCATAAAGGTGAATCTTTCTTCTCACGATCTGCATCACGTGATTAATCATAATTGCAAAGTGAAAGGAACAACTACACAGACTGCACACGAAACACCATTAGTTGGGCACACGTGTGCTAGTATAGTCATCAACTGCTGCTGTGCAAAATCAGCAGTTGTCTCAAAAAGACAGTCTTTGTTTCAATGGCTACAATCTACCACATCCGGACGACAGCGTCATGGAAAACGAATACGATCAGACGAGGAGGATGAGCCACTCTTTGCCTCTTGCCATGCTACAAGGAGTTCCCTTCTGGACAAAAAAGAACTCCAAGCCTTCGGTCAGTATGCCGAAGAACCGACTCAAGGGCAGTAAGTTGGATGTGTCTAACACCGGGGTATTCCAGAGCACCCGGTCTAAATCCATACTCTTGTTTGAAGCCCCGAAAGCTGGGGCTAGTCAGTATCCTGCAACTGATACTGACCGAGGTGGGGGTACTGACCCTCGGTACGTCCAAGGTACATGGGTAGCCAACTCCCGGTACTATACCACAACCCTACATTTCAAAGGGGCAGTGATTTCCATAGAACTGAAGGGGAAGGTGCCAGGGGTACCCATCTCCGGTATACCTCTAAAGCCTTAGGGACCGAGGACGATCGGAACCTTGACCTTTATGACTATTCCCAATTGATTGCTTATACTACCGACAATGAAGCATGGGAGTCAGGGACAGAAAGCGAGCAATCCGCTTGCACCTGAGTCATGACATCACACATGACGGGTGATTAACAGAGATCACAGGATAGCCGATATGATCCCAGAAATAATGCAGACTATGAACGCTAATTTGGTTCTCCAAACGAAGACTGCCGCGGAATTAAAAGCGGTCCAAACCGTGTCATGACCGCAGGTTCAAGCTCCGGAGCTGGAGAATAACGGGGAATCCAATGACCCCAATCACCCGACTATAAGTCATCATGCGATATTACCGCCCGCGGCCAATAATCATACATTGCCTAAAGCATCTATGCCAACGACCTCCGAGGAATTTTTCGAAGCCATCTGAGATCTCCGAGCCTGAACTGAGGCTAAAGATAAACAAAAATCTCAGCAAAAGTTGGGATCTTCCCGTCAACATCTGAATCATTTCGAAACTATAACGGGGAATCTACCAAAAGATGATGCTCTCCTCGCGAATCTCTTTGTTGGGGCCTTGAAGGGAGTCGCCTATGAATGGTTCAACAATTTACTCGATAATTATATGTCAATTTTCGATGATCTTCAACATCTGTTCATGTCCCGATTTTATGAACCGAGAATGGACATGACGGTGCCACTTTGTTGGACACAACTCATAAGGATAAGGAGTATGCTCGGGATTACATAAAGCAGTTTCGGCAAGCTGCACTGAGATTACCACTTAGCATTCTCGAATCAGTCTTGATGGACACTTTCGGAAGGTTTGTTACCTATGACTACACTCTGGACTGGTTCCTCCAGTCACACAAACTGGGCTGCATTCATCATTAATGTCGATGACGTCGAAAGGAAAGCCAAGGAGGCTCATTTGTTGGGAATGAGATTTTCTAATAAAAAAGGCAAAAGATCTGTCGGGACTTCCAACAACAATGATCGGGAACCCAAAGCAAAGCAGGTCATGACCACGAGCCTCAGTTGGGGTATGACTCCTACTAGATGCCCGACAGACCCCCGATACAAAAGGAAAACTATTCTTTCAAGGACGAAGACACTTTACAGTTACTCAATGTACTCATCGAGGGAGAAAATCTCCAACCCCCCTTCCAAGCGTCCTGACGAGGTAGATAAGGTGGATGATCCCAAACATTGTCACTATCATCGATACGTCCACCATGTGACGCGAGATTGCTACATCCTGAAGAACCATATATAAAGACTGATCGACGCCAATGTTCTTTCACTGGACTTTGAAGAAAAGTTGGTCTCTGCCAATATGGTGTCCCTTTAATTTGGAAATTTCCTGCCCACAAAAGCACAAGATAGGGTCGTCTCGATCCCAAAAACAACTATGGAGGTTATTAACCTCCCGGCTGCTCAAACATTTAGGCTGGTACCCGTTAAAACACCTAGAGAAGAGGTCATGTGGGTGCACCCTGACCTTATCGATGACCTAACCCGACCTTTCATTCGTCCTGCCACAAAGATAAAATGGAAAAAGGTTAAATCATGCAATACGATCTCCTCCATACCCAATGAAGAAAGGGTAGAGGCAATCAGGACTGGTCTAGATTACTTACGTAACTACGACCAGACCCATAGAAAAAAGCGTCGCCAGCCTCGACGCTTGCAGTTCATAGCTCATTCGAACCTAGTTCGTCCCAACCGCCAGCAACAGATAAGTAGAAACAGAAAGACGAGCATTTTAACAAACCCCTCAGAAAAGATACAACAATAGGGCTGGATAGGCCCTACAATTTCAACATCCAGGCATAACTGGCCAACTCTCCAGCCAGACTGTCATTATTTGAGCTTCTTCGTCTCACCAAGAAGACTCGAGAGGATCTGAACGAGGTATTACAGCATACCGAATCCTATTTAGGACAAATACAACAGCCGGAAGAAGACCCCACTGCGTGTCCTTAGTATGACAACGTGATAGAAACCATACAGAGCATCATATTTTTCTCGCCGAATATGCTGCTAAAGAATAATAGGCATGCCAGATCCTTGTATTGTACATGATTTGTCAGTGTTATCAAGGTCGATCGCATGCACATTAACCCTGGATCATCGGTAAGTGTGACTACCAGAATATCACAGTTTAGCGATGCCAAAAAATGTCGTAAAAATGATAGAAAACGTCGCTAAGTACGTTTTCTGACGTATTTAGCGACGTTTACTTATGGTCGCAGAAACCCTAGTCGTTGATTGCTAAAACGTCGCTAATCATCGCTCGTTTCGACGTTTACCGACGCATACGTACGTCGGTAAATCATCGACGTTTACCGGCGTGACGTCGATAACAGAGCGACATTTAGCGACGTCGGCAAATGTCGGTCAATTGCGTGACGCATTTAGAATATTTATCGACGTTTGTCGATTCTCTAAACGACAGTATTTCCTGCAAAAGTTACCGACGTTTACCGACGCTGAGTCGGCAATCACCAACATTTACCGACGTAACTCAGCGTCGGTAAACATCGGTAAGCGTCGGTAAACGTCGCTAAATATTCCAGAAAAAATAAAAAAATAAATTATAAAAAGTCATTTCTGAATCACATTTTTCTCTTGTAGTTTAATAAATAACAATAAATACATAATAACATGCCCTCCCTGGGTTCGCCGACCCCTTCAGTGGAATACTCAACATCGGTAAATCACAACAATATAACACAATATAAATCAACACAAACAAACAAATATCCAAGTCTATAAACCAACTAACCAACTAAAAAAATATCCAAGTCTGTAAATCAATACATAATAATATGTCATCCCAAGTCTACAATAAATAACCATCCAACAAATATCCAAGTCTATAAACCAACCAACAAATATCCAAGTCTATAAACCAACCAACAAATATCCAAACATCCTGACCACTAATACTAAAAGTCTACACACAAACTAAGAATCAACACAAACAAACACAAATAAATCCATATGGATAGGAACAAATAAACATAAACAAACAGTCCAAACTAGGACTACTGGAGATATGGAAGAAGAGGGGCACCGTCGCACCTTATGGATAGAAACATCTCGTACTCCTTCCGTGAAATCGTCACCGATGAAGAAGGTAGTGACGTCGGTGGAGTCGGTGTCGATGAAGAAGGCAGTGGTGCTGGCGGAGTCGACGATGATGAAGGCGCACCCGGAGGACAATAACGCTCAACGCTACTAGTCGCTGGTGGTAGGAATCCATGGTAGATAACAGCCTCATTCTGCTATCAACTATTGAATCCTGCATCAACGTGAGCCACTCGCCTAAGGACAGCTGTGATGCCTGCAGATCCGTCACGTTGCGCTCTCTCGATGCTCTAAGATCAGTGACGCCCCGCTCTGACCTCTCAGTCACATCCCTGAGCTCTATAATGCTACGGTCGAGCGTATCCAATCGTGCTATGAACGTAGCATTGTCCGTCTGGTGCTGCTCCTTGATCCGTTGTAGCAGCTCGTCACGAACAGACTCCACCATCTACTGGACTCGGGCAGACTCCTGGGATGGCTGTAGTCTATACACACTAGCATGGGAGGCCCTAGAGGACTGTGTCGCAACTAGGGCGCCATAGGATCTCGTACCGTAGTACGTACCGCTGTGGAGACCACCAGCGGCGGTCACCCACAGCTCGTCCTCCGACGGAGCTGGAGCGGGCTGCGTAGAAGTATCGGCCTCTCCCGCAGCAGGTTCACTAGCAGCCGCCCGCTCCTTAAGCCGTTGAAACTCGGCCTAGAAAGCATGGATACTCTATAACTTCTAATGTCTAATGTACTTATTATTACTAACTACATATATATCTATTTGCATGCATATTTACTAAGTTATATCAAAACTAACACGAAATATTAAAATTAATAAATAGAATTGTAATACTTACATAGGCCTACTCTGCCCTCTCGTCAATAAGCTTCCCGTTCTTCCGATGTGTGGCCAGGAAGACAGTCACCATATTGGCGTCATTACCCCTCCTTACCTGTAATTAAATATATCACCTTTTACTAATTTATCGGACTTACATTAAAATAATATTTCTGAAATAAAAAGACATACCAAACGATAGAAATATTCCGTCATTGGAATCGACCTACCGTACCACTTTGATCCCTGCTTCCTAGCCGCCTTGGCCTTCTCAGACTTTTTCTTGTACCTTGGCTCGTCGAGTCGAGCCTTCATCGTAGTCCACTGCTCAGGGGTGATCCAACCTTGGATCGACTTTCTTGCACAATCACGAGTCTTCTGATCATTAATAGCGTCGCGAATCAGCTTAGCAGCGACGACATGAAACATCCCCTCGATCATCTCGGCCCGGTGCGGTGGATAGAAAAATATATCCTAGAAAAGTGCAAACCAAATATTTATCAATTGTATATAATATGCAAAAATTATATGATTCATGTTAAAAGCAAATATATTTTAACCTTGAAGCGCACAAACCAGTAGGCCTTCCTCTCGTCCGGAGCACCAGAGTAGTTTATCCAAGGACCAACATAATTAGTCGTCAAGAAGTAGCCTAGGCATCTCTGTACCGACGGGAGACGATATCTATATAGACATATTATATTTATGAGAAAAGTTAATTTATGATAAACACAGAAAAAAATGATAAACCAAAATACTTACTTTGTACCGTCGGCCCAGATCTCTGTCCTCGTCTCCTCCGAAGGTGCGCATGCATCATCTGCCTGATACTGGTCGGTCGTCGGCTCAGCCTCCTCCATCTGCTCATCTGTCTCCATCGTCGTATCAGCAAGAGGAACGCTAGACGATGGAGCAGTCTCAGGCCTGGAACTACTCATCCTAGGAGATATGCCACATAGCGTCGGGGCAGGCGGAGGTACTGTCCGATACACAGGAGTAGTGGGCAACGAGGATCCAGAGCCGGTACCAGTAGGAGGTACCAAAAGTCGTTAATGGTCCACACAAGTGCTGCCCTCATCTAAAAATTTTATTTTCTAGATATATCGTACGTGTTGGAACCTACTTCCCACAGCTGATTCAACTCATCAATCAATGGCTGTAAATATACATCGATGTTCCTTTTCGGATTGTTCGGACCTGGGATAATAACGGTGAGGAACATATACGGAGTCTTCATGCACATCCAAGTCGGTAGATTGTACGGAGTGAAGATCATAGGCCAACACGAATACTGGGATCCTGAAAGTCTGAATGGAGTAAAACCGTCGGAGCAGAGACCCAATCTGACATTACACGCATTAGAAGCAAAATCTGAATACTCTCGATCAAAGTGCTTCCATGCTTCTCCATCAGATGGGTGATCCAACACTCCTTCGGTCTATTCTCGCTTATGCCAACTCATGTTTTCTGCAGTTTCCTTCACCATAAACAATCGCTGCAACCGCGGCATCAACGATAAGTAGTGCATCGTATCGGCAGGCTTCCTTTCACCGACATACTTTCCTCTACCACTGCCCTTGTAGCGATCATCACCACAAAATCTACAGGCGTCTTCATCCTTGTCGTCTTTGTAGTACAACATGCACCCGTTGTGACATGTATCGATTTTCTAATATCCCATCCAGAGCGATCTCACCATCCTCTTAGACCGATAAAAGTCTTTAGGCGACTTAGCACCCCCAGGCAATATTTCTATAATCAACTCCATCACTCGATTGTAGCAATCTTGCGACATATTAAAATCGGACTTGATGCTCAACAATCTTGTAACTACCTCCAACGGTGAATGATCCTCACAACCAGGATATAATAGAGTCCTTGCATTCTCCAACAACTCCATGAACTTTGCAGCATCGACATTCGGTGCCTCCTCAGGTGCATCATGATTGTCTGGATCGAAACTAGGCCCCACCGCGTCAAAAACCATGTTCACCAACCCATCGTCGTAAGCAGCGTGGATGTGGAGATCCACATAAGGCTCATACTCCAATGCTAAAGACACAAGTTCTTCGTGCGTGCTCCAGTGATAGTAATTCGGCGTGAAACCCTTCGAGTATAAATAATACGTGACTTCCACTTCTGGATGATATTTCAAGTTGCGACATCTCACACACGGACACTTAATTTTGGTACCGTCCATGTACTGAGGGAACGCCTTAGCAAACTGCAGGAACTGCTGTACACCCTCTATGAATTCATCCTGCACACCGTACATGTCATCAAGATGACGGTTGTACATCCAAGAACGATTTCACAGACAGTAATTCAGATCCATATCCATTTCAGGATAATTCTGTAAGATAGATACATGCACATCGTTGAAACACTTGTAAAAGCAATAGACGCATTAATCATAACATATCCTAAACGTTGAAATAGAATCCCAAGTAATCATGATACAACAAGTAGTAATAGTGTATCACATGACATAACCATATGACCATAGTGTATCAGAAATGACCACACAGAAGACTTAGCCTAATTAATCTCCGTAAAACAAGTGTTAATAAGTCCATAATTAATCTCCATAATTTATCTCTGTAATTAATCTCCATAAAAAGAAGTACAGTTGGTAATAAGTGCATAATTAAGTCCATAAACTCATCTCCATAAAACAAGTACAGCTGGTAATAATTACTAATAGTCCAACACAAAATATATCCATGAAACTACACTAATGACGACCACGCAGCTCACGCATACGCTCAATGATACCATCATACAACATCTTCAAAAAAGTGGGATCGACGGTGAAAAAGTGCCATTCTACTGCAGGTGCTGGACGAATGGAACTCCCGATCTCACTAGCTACCGATGCTACTTCCTCCTTAACAGTAGGAGGAGCCACCTCAGCTATCTGTGTTTCCCTCAAACAACGTGCCGCTGCTCAGGTCATGGGTGCCATCTGGTAAGATCGATATTCATAGAGATTATAATTGTAACATAAGCAAGCTAACTAAATGAACCATCATCTCGTTTGAGTACATTTTCGAAAGCAGATAAAAAGGTTACATTTTAAACCCAGTTTTAATTTTCGAGACCTAATTTCAATTAACATATCATGCAACTCAGTTCATATATATAGATTACCCAAACCTATACATATTTTATTTAATCCCAAATAACAGTTTTCTTGTATCAAAACCCAAGTTCCATTGTGAAATCTCAGTTTTCTTTATATGAACTGTAAGATACAATGAGTATACCTATACATATATGTACATACAATGATACACACAAAAATACCTATATATACTTATTTAAAATGAGGGAAAAGTGTGTACAAAGGTTAACATACATGTGTACATGTCAAGGGGGTGTCCACGTGTCCATAAAACTGGACATGAGTGTCCAAACTACACAACATACATGTACAAGTGTCTGTCTTGTTCGTGTTGTGTCCAGAGGTAGGTCAGACATAGGGCTTCGTGTACAAGTGTCTGTCTCGTGTCGTGTTGTGTCAGATATGGACACGGGGTAGCAGGGCACAGTCATAGGGTTAGAGTTTACCTAGTCGGAGAGGAGAGGGTCGTCGACGGGGGAGCTGGAAATGGAGGGGAGCTGGAGACGGAAGCCGAGGGTCGTCGAGATGGAGCGGAGGGCCGGCGGGGGTCGCCGAGGGTCGTGGAGGGGGAGCCGAGGGAGGAGGAGGTCGCCGAAGGTCATCGAGGGGGAGCCGATCGAGGGAGGAGGGGTCATCGAGGGGGAGCCGAGGGAGAAGGAGGTCGCCGAGGGCCGGAGGCGGTCGTCGAGGGTCACCGAGGGTCGGGGGCCGAGGGGGTCGTCGAGGGATCGGGATAAATAGGGGAAGGAATCGAAATAATATGGGGAATGAAAACTCAAACCTATATTTTCAATTGAGCGACGTCTTTATTAAACGTCGGTAAACGTCGTAAATATTATTGATATTAACGACACCTTACTAAAAACGTCGGTAAACGTCGCTAATATTAGTGATATTAGCGACGTTCACCGACATATCCGCGATGAACGTTTTTTAATACAAAACGTAGTCGCAATACGTCGCCTAACGTCGCCAATAGTGATGTCTTGCGACATTATATAATAACATCACTAAATTATTAAAACATAACGACGTTTTTGCTAATCGTCGCTAATTGCGTCGCTAAAATGACTTATTCTAGAGTGTGTCATTCCCTATCGCTTACTGCATACTCTGGGGATTCTGATGCATTGGCTGTCTTTAACCCAGACCATGATTAGTGGTTTCAATAACGGCAAAAGCTGCCCAGAGGAAAAAATCTGCCTAAAAATCCAAATTTAAGATCTGAAGACGGAGGCAACCTACTACGTCATTGATGCGAACACTTGCTGTAACATCTTACTAGAAAGACCATGGATGCATGAGTACACGATCGTGCCGTCCACCCTGCACCAATGCTTCAAATATGTTAATAGTGACGGTGTATTAAAACCGAGTTCACAGAAATTGATCCCTTCAAAGGGGTTAAAATTTACTACACGAAATCTCTCGTCTATTCCGGAAGAATCATCAAAAGAATTCAAGTGAGGACGCTAATGATGAGGCAAAAGATCAGACCTCCTCCGATGGGCCTATCAAAGTAAGATTAATAGAATACCCTACAACACTAACGACCAAGCCTTCCGCAAAGGCTCCAACTCCGTTAGTAGTCTGACTGAAGGAAAGCCGCCAGTAAGAGAATTTTTTTTAGCTAAGCCCCTCATAGTGAAGCTACGCAGTCCGCCTCTTCCCTCTTAGTCCCGCCAACCATAGGTACTGGAGGTGGTAATTTGAAGGACATTGTTGTACCTAATTTTTCTACATTTGACAATATAGTTCCGGAGGACGAGTTGTCCTATTTTATCAATAAAGGGATGCCTTCGGATTACTTTTCTTATCTGCGGCATATTCCTTTGAGCAAAATCTGAGGTTGTCACTATAAACGCAAATTGTGTCCATATACTCTGTGAGCCTAGTGCTTCCGATATACGACGCGTATTTCATAGTACCAGCCAAAAAGAAGAGAGAGAAGCCCATTACTATCGGTCAAGTAGAAGGCTCTCGGATCCATATCTCTCGTGACTCAGAACATGAAACCGGTACGGTACAGACTCACTACTATACTCCTCAAGCTCGACTTATCATCCAGAAGATGGGGTATGATTTAAACAGTAATATGGGTCTTAATTACGGTAAGGGTTGATACTTGCTAGTCAAAATTAATGTCTCCAAGGGAGAGTCTGAGCAATATTACCACAAGACCTGCTGTGGTCTAGGGTATGTCCCATCCAAGTCTCCTAAAATTTTACAATCCAAAGAAAAAAATGTACATGTATTCTTCGAAATCTTTTTGTGACACCGACGTCAGCATCGGAGACGTATTTCGAAAGATATTATCAGTAAATATGATGCCCGTAGACCAGATATAGTTGTAGAAACTGTGCGTGCCGGCTAGCAAAATCTAACAGAGACTTGCTCATAATGCCTATCAGTGGCAAATTCCCACTACCAAAATTTATCGATTTAGCGACGGCCCTATCCGTCGCCAATCCGACGGGACTTTCCATTAACGACCGATCACTGACGGGTTTTGGCCAAAAAAATTCGTCGGCAATCAGCTCGTCGCTAATAACTGTCCATTGCTACGTAGTCTTCATGCGACGGAATATCGACGTTTTGTCGACTTAACAATACGAAGCATTAGCGACGACTTTACGACGGACTATCGTCCATTTCAAGTATTAAGTACTGAACTGTGTAGACAATAGCGACGTAAAGTTCCATCGGTAACCCGTCGTAATAGCGTATCAGAGTGTATCATGCCGTCGCTAATCCGTCGACGCCTTCGATAACAAAGGACGGATTAGCGGCGGTTTTCTGACAGAAAATTCGTCGATCAGGTTCTGGAAATTCTTGTCATTTCCAGCACCATGGCGACGGAACAGTCGTCGCTATTCCGTCGATATCTGTCGACGGAATACGGACGGATTATCCGTCGACCATGTTCTGGAAATTCTTGGTATTTCCAGAACAAGGGCGACGGATAGGTCGTCGCTATTCCGTCGAACTATATGCCATGCCGATGGATATTCCGTCGACCACCCGTCGCTACCTGGAAACATTTTCAAATCTCCAGTTAGCGACGGATTAGCCGTCGACAAGTAGTCGGAAACTGGTAATATCCGTCGTGCAACGGTCACAAGTCCGTCGCTAACTGAGAATATTTTAAAAAAATTACAGCGCTTTCCCTGTTTGCAAAAATATGCATAAACCAAACAAATATATAATGTACACCAATTATCCAACAATCACATAGACCAAATATATAATGCACACCAATTATACAAGAATCACATAGACCAAATATGCACATACAAATTTAATGCACACCAATTATCCAAGAATCATATAGACCAAACCAAATTAATATAAAATAGACATCAATTATCCGAAAGAGTAACCTAATATCCGTCGTTATAATCCGATCATAGTACAAATATTTCAAAATTTCCACAAATATTCCAAAACACATAGGAAAATCGACTTTGGCCTCAACAAAGACCACAAGTCAGACGATGAATCCTCACAGCCAGGGATCATAGTTGCGTTGAGGCATGTACCATTCTATCAGCCACTTTGCATACGAAGACTCAATCTGGTTGAGGTCTTCTGTAGGGACAGGAGGGTCGGTCCCGATGCTACTACTCTATGACGGTGGCTCCTCCTTAACTTCAAGCTTGGGAGCAATCTCTTCCCTGATGGTCATCAGTTCTTCCTTGACCTCGACCTTTGGTAACACCTTCTCCTTAGCAGTCACCGGCTCTTGTTTGACGACGGAGACTTCCTCCGTGTCGACCTCCAAGGGTTTCTTGCCTCGACCCCTTCCTCGACTAGCAGCACCACCTCGACGAGTCCTAGGAGCCATCTTTCTGACAACAAAAATTTTTATATAGGGTAAAGAAATTTACTCAAATTATAAAAGTTGTGACGTTGGTCTTTTGCGTTCATCATCATTAAAGGGAGCAGCACTGGAAAAGTTATGACGTTGGTAGCATGAGAGAGTAAAAATCTGTATCACAAGACTAACAGAATTACTATACAATCATGTACTTACCAATAACCGGATGTAACTGGAGTCGTTGAGCCTATCATACAGTAATTGGTGGATCCGCTGGTATAGGCCAGATGTACTTAGTATCTAGTGTATCAGATTAGTATCGGTCTATCGGTTTGGTATAGGACGTATCATAATGGTATTGGCCTTAACAAATTGGTATCATCCTATATCCGATATGTACATGTATCGGCCGAATAGCTAGGATTCATATTGGTCTTATCGATTTTGTATCGGTCATATCCGATAGGTATCGGCCGTGTTAGAGTAGTATAGACCATTTCGGATTAGTATCGTAGAAGGTTTAGTAACAACTGTACTTAGATTTCTCTCTTCTCGAGCTAGAATACCAATGCAAGAGAATCACCAGATCATGATTGGCCAGTTACAGTAACATACATGCTTCCTTTTCCATCAGAAAAAGCGAGATTGAAAAGGAAGTATGTATGTTCTGTAACTGGCCAGTTAAGCTCTCGTGACTCGGTAATCTAGCTCTAGAAGAGAGAAATCCAAGTACAGTTGTTACTAAACCTTCCACGATACTAATCCGAAATGGTCTATACTAATCCAACACGGCCGATACCTATCGGATATGACCGATACCAAATCGATAAGGCCAATATGAATCCTAGCTATACGGCCGATACATATCGGATAAGACCAATTCAACGGGCAATTTTGTGCACGGCCCACCAAAATCCAAAACTGGATATACCGTTGGGTTTGTATCATCAAAACGAATCCGTTGATATGTAGTTTGATGACTTTAGAGACCATTGACTCTGGCACGCTTTTCGGTGTAAAGCGGGTCCAACAACGGATACTGTTTTTGCCCGAAATTAACGTTTTGCCCCTGTGTCCAGAATTGGACTTAAGGACAGGCAATCCTAGCTAATTTAACTATTCTGAGAATGTTGGCAATGTCCGTTTCAGATTTCGGAGATAGATGTGATGATTTGGACTTTATGGCTTAGTAATTGACTATATTTTGTTGGATCTGCGTGCAACCTCCAGGCAAGTATACCTTGCCTCCCTCTACAGTTTATTTATATGCATATTTCTATTATTATATGGTTTTACTAGTTGATTATTGACATGTGATTTGTACATCGTGCATGCTAGTATATATATAGTCCTTGTTTATAGTTAGTTTCGAAGTTCATATTGGATATTTGTATATATTGTTCTTATTCATATTTAATTTTGTAGTTCATATTGGATTGGTTCTCTCGTGTATCATGATTGGGTCGTGTTGAGTCATCACATGTACTTGGACTGATTCGCATCGTGTCAAAGGATGATCAAGTCATAACGGAACTACTGTACCTTGAATTCTTGAAGCTAACCTGCGAGTCCATATTAGGGGCGAGGGTTAGTAGCTATTTGTACTTTGATTTCGTGAAGCTAACCTGCGAGTCCATACAAGGGGCGAGGGTTAGTAGTTATCTGTAATCTTGATTTCCTGAAGCTAACCTGCGAGTCCACATTAGGGGCGAGGGTTAGTAGATATCTGTCCGCACCTACGAGTCCACACTAGGGGCGAAGGTGTTTCCTTGAAGCTAACCTGCGAGTCCACACTAGGGGCGAGGGTTAGTAGTTGTTCAAACCTGCGAGTCCATACTAGGGGGCGAGGGTTTGTGTATTCGATTGGTTATCCGTTGACATCGTGACATCGTGTTCTCTTGTTCTCCTCCAGCAGTTCGTTTATGCGTAGTGGTTCTTCCAGTCGTGTATAGTCATATTTTCGTGTTGATTGGTCCTTTCCCATTTATTTCTTGTATTTCTTTATTGCATGATAAACTGCTAGATAGGTATATTTTTATGTATCTTGCTATGTCCCCTGAGGACCTGATGATCTCTTCAGGTTTAGCGGTTGCATGGAGTTAGCTAGTTGTTCGGGATGGCGAAAGTGATGATATCGCTTATGGGATTCAGGTATCGTTATTAAGTTTTTATCCGCTCGTACTTTCATACCTTATCATGAGATATCCTGTTTCCTGATTCAGTTTAGACTCTTGTTACTTTCTTTAGAGTCTTATCGGACATATATGCTAGTGGGCTACAGACCACGACCCATAGTGTTCATTCATGTTTCGTACATTTATTATGGATTTGAGATATATATTTCACTGCCATGATTTGGCAGTATACCATAGCCTTGACAGCGTTTACGTATTCGAGTTGGGCTGGAGTCCGCTTGATGCGTAGCTGGCTTGCTCGCGTGCTCGCGTTCGAAAAGCAGGTACGGGTCGTGACAGGCATATCTTGTCTCTCTACGTCCTGATACGGATTCTTCTCGCTCTCAAATCATTGTTGGATCTGACGTTCTCAGACAGACCAGAAGGCTAATTGACCTGGCAAAAAAAGATCGAGAAGATGCTTCGAGGGATGAGGTTGTCCAAACATTTGACCGACAACCCCCCAATAAAGACTGATCCCATCTTTGAGCAATAAGAGACAGATGATAGTCGACTATTTACACAGTTGATGAACTCCATGGAACCGTCGGTGGAAGATATAGTTCAGAATACGGACTCTATTAAGGAATTATATGAGGTCCTAGCAGCGATGTTGATGGCAAATATGATTTGTCTCGTATCTACGACTGGTTGTTAGCATATACAGAAGTAATCAGGGAGAGAAATCTCATAAGGATCACTTTAGGACCTTTAAGGCTATGACTGATGAGGTTGATCATATATTGTCTCTTATAACATATATCAATGAAGCTATGGCTCAACGTGAGCAGCTTCATGTTATGGTATATCTTGCCTCTACATCCTAATACGGACTCTGCTCGCTCTCAGATCATTATTGGATCTGTCGTTCCATGTTTAATGGAAGCACATTATCGTGTCCTTCGAGCAACAAAAGTCGTCGATACCACTTCTAATGATACTCTTGCTGATTGCTCTGCTCTTGGTACTGCTCATACAAGCATTCGTGGTGGTCATAGTGGACGACATGGTGGCTGCAATACAGGTCGTGATGGGGGTTGTGGTAATGGTGGTCGCAATGGAAGACGACCACGCATATGCTTTACTTATGGTTAGCTTGGCCATTTCTACTGGCAATACACTAAAGCACATGTCGCTAATATCATAATAAATGTCCCTAATGATGGTGTCCGATCTGTTCATATGACTTCAGAGTCATATACAGAGTTCCTTGACTTCCAAGCTCAACGTCGTGGTGAAGCTTCTACGTCTGGATCTACGGCCGGATACTCAGCAGCGTGCTTAGTAAAGCCAAAGTAGTGGGTAATTGACTCTGGTGCATCTGCTCACATGACCGGTGATACAGGTATGATACATCATTATGTCCCTGTCGGTCGTGTTTCTAGAATTAATGTTGCCAACAGAGGTTCCCTGACAGTCCGTGGACGTGGAAGTGCCAGCCTTTCTTCCTGACTGTCGCTTAATCATGTATTGTTTACACATAGGAACCCATTCGATTTAATTTTAATTAGTTAAATTACTCGTGTACTGCATTGCTCGGTAACATTTTTCCAAATGGTTGAGTTTTTTAGGATCTAAAGACTGAAAAGACAATTGGTAAGGAACATGTGGCTGGAGGTTTGTACTTGTTTGACGTACATTCTTCAGATGTTTGTACCGACAGAAACTCGATCCTTTTGAGTTACATTGTCAGCGAGGCCATCCATCTATCTAAGCTCTCCAAAAATTGTACCCATCTTTAGATATTCCTACTTCCTTTAATTGTACGTCGTATCATTTCGTTAAATATTATCGGGTTCCCTATCCGGTGAGTCATAATAAAATTTCTTCCACTCCTTTTGTGTTGTTGCATTCTGACATATGGGAACCTTGTCCGGTGGAATCAACCCTGGATTTCAAATACTTTATTACATTCGTTGATGACTACTCTCATGTCACGTTTATTTATCTGATAAAAAATTGCTCTAAATTATTTAACATTTGGTGCAATTTTTATGCTAAAATCAAAACACAATTTGGGGTTCCAATTAAAAAATTTTGGAGTGACAATGGTCATGAGTATTTATCTCGTGAGCTTGATACTCATCTGGCCCGCAATAGCATCATCCACCAAACTTCATGTCCTTACACACATCAATAGAATGGTGTGGCTAAACGCAAGAATTGCCCTCTCTTGGAAATAATACGTGCTCTTATGTTTCAAGTACGTACTCCCAAGAGATTTTGGTCGAATGCGGTTCTTACCGCTTGTTATCTTATTAATCGCATTCCATCGTCACTTTTCAGTTGTAATACTCCATTTTCTAGGTTATATTCCAGACGAGAGCCGTTTCCTCTGCCTCTCAGAATTTTTGGTTGCTTATGCTATGTTCAGGATACCCTACCGACTCTTTCTAAATTGGATCTAAATGCAATACAATGTAATTTTCTTGGCTATCCTAAAGATCAGAAAGGGTATTGGTGTTTTCCCCTGTCTTGAAGAGGTATTTTTTTACTCGGGATGTTACCTTTGTTGAAACCAAATTTTTTGTATTTCGACAAACAACGGACCCGGTTTTCTAAGTTTATCTGGAAGAGAATTTTTTGATATTTTTTGCTCAAACACAACAGCCCCCCATACGGGTACCCTCTCTTACCGAGTCAATCACCCAGTCCGATGGTCCGTAGTCACAAATTCAGGCAATGCCGATGTCACCCGCACAAATATCGCCAATAAAACCCACATAGTCATCCTCCTCTGGCTCCAGTGATTCACCTCCACCTGTTCCACCAGCAACTCCGTCTGTTTCTCTAGTAGCTCCGCCTATTTCGCCATCGGCTCATCCTCGTCGTGCTTACCATGATCATCTCTTATATGTTGACAACTACAAAGGACTAACCAGCCACACTGTAAAACCCCTAAATTTTTACTATATTTTTAGTACTAATTTTTTTATTATACATCGCATATTCGTATTGTACGTCGCGCGGAAATTTACGTTTTTCGTATTTACTCGTCTAGTGCGAATATGTGCGAGGTACATATTTTTAGAAAAATAGTTTTTATTTTATTATTGTTGATGGTTTCAAAATATATATATAATTATTATTTTTATTAAAATTTGTGAAAAGTATCTATCGAGGTTGGCAAAACTTATTATTTTATTTATTTATAAAATGCTATCTTATTTTAATATTGGTAATTTAGAAAACTAGATTTATGTGAATATTCTACTCGATTAAAACACATAAAAATTATTTCATGTATATTTTCAAAAATTAATTTTTATTATTTATAACAAATTATTTAGCAAGAAGGCATTTTAAATATTTGAATATTTATGTTGATTTTCGAAATTTTTTTTAAAGATATTTCATATTACTATTTAAAATATTTATTCTCATTTTTGAAATTATTATGCTATTTAAATAACAAGGTAGTGTTTAATTTTTCCTATTAATACTTAAATATTTATTATGATTTTCGAAATTAATTATTATATAAATTCTATAAAAAGATATTTTTGGATTTATTTATGATAAATTAAATGGTGATTAGATTTATTGATTTAAATTAAATAGTTTAATTTAAATGTGTTATTTATCTATATTTAAATTGGATTTTGGATTTAGATTTAGATATGAATGTATTGGTTTAAATTTAATAGTAAAATTATCTATTTGGGTTTTAAAAATCTCAATCCTTATCCAACTAGAAATTCCCACATCCTATAAATAGGCAGGTACTCCTCCATAAATTCCTCACATCTACCAAATATCTGGTGCAAGGACTTGCATGGTCCGTTGGAGGGCGACAATGCAAAGCCAATGGACAAAGCTGCTGAAGACTGGAAATGACTGGATCGGAAGGCCATTGGATTCATCCGCGAATGGTTGGATGATTCGGTGTTTCACCACATGTACATGGAGAGTTCAGTAAAAGCATTATGGGAGAAGTTGTATTCGATGTACGAAAGGAAGACGGCTGGCAATAAGGCATTTCTTATTCGCCAACTCGTCAACTCGAAGTACACAAAGGGTACCCCTGTGGCACAATATCTGAACAAGGTTCAGGGTATCATCAATCAGCCGTCTGTGGTGAAGACGGTGATTGATGATGAGCTTCAGGCCCTACTGCTCTTGAGTTCTCTGCCAAAAAGCTGGGAGACATTGGTGGTGTCGGTGAGCAACTCCGCGCTTGATGGAGTTGTCACGATGGAGGCAGTCAAAAGTATCTTGTTGAATGAGGAGGTCCGGCACAAGCAACTAGAATCTTTGCAGGAGTCCGCTCTGGTGACTTCCTACGAGAAGGGAAGACCCAATTCATAGACGAGGACAGGGGAGAGTTCTCAGAATCTTGCGATTGTGGATCACAAGGAGGGCTGCTATCACTGTGGCAAAAGGGGTCATATCAAGAGAAACTGCATGAAGCTCAAAGCTGAGAAGGCAAAAGGCAAGGACAATTAGGAGGATTTTACAGCAATGGAAGATATCATCATCGCAGCAACCGACACAGAGAAACCTTGTGGCATATGTCATGACGGCGACTGGGTCATGGACACGGGGGTGTCGTATCACGCCACTCCACATAGGAGGATTTTTACGTCATACCGCGGTGCCAGGTTTGGACGTGTGAAGATGGACGATAAGGGGATAGCTGCAGTTGTAGGCATCGATAATGTGCACTTGACAGCGGAGCTCGGTAAGAAGCTCGTTCTCAAGGGTGTACGACATGTACCAAGTTTGTGCTACAACTTGGTTTCGATAGGGAGGCTGGCAGATGATAGTTATCGCAGTCTGTTTTGAGACAAAGATTGGATGCTTGTGAAGTGTCACTCTCGTTTCCCGTTAAACATATTTTTTAGGATACGTATTCGGATTTCTGACAATTGTCACGTGACCGTAGTTAGACTTGTCTTGTTTAACCTAAATCTTGGTCTAATTGTCCTGGATTTATTTTGGTTCGGCTTATCTTGGCTTGGCTTGGTTTATTTTGGTTTGGTTCATCATGAGAAGAGTTGATATAAAAGTCAACCATCCTCTCTCTCTTTCCTCCATAACTCTTCTTCATTTACTTCTTCTTCTTCTCCATTACTCCTTCCACCCACTAAAAAAAACCCTAGGCAAGTGCAACTTGCTTCATGATGGATCTCCTATTTTATTTTTTCCATTCTCTTCTTCACTTGATTCTAAGCATCTTTAGAACTTGACATTTTCGGTTTGATGGATGAATTTTTGTAGATCTAAGTTTTAATCTTTTCTTATTTTTCTTAGTTTTGATCTATTAAAGCATGGCATTTCCTAAAACCAGTCATCCCAGACTGTAGAAAATCTTGTTCTATGCAGTTTAGACACTTGGAAGTCTCAATTCGGACTTGTTTTGAGCAAGTTATGGCATTTTGAAATTTTTGGGTTCCACGGGTTCTTCTTTCCTGTTTGGAGAAGAAGAACGGTGCCCGGCACAACAAGACCCAGCGCGCTCTCCTTAGTGTGGCGTAACCTGACCCAGCACGCGCTCCTTAGCGTGGCACAACCTGACCCAGCGTGCGCTCCTTAGCGTAGCGCAACCTGACCCAGCGTGCGCTCCTTAGCGCGGCGCAACCTAACACAGCGCGCACTCCTTAGCGTGGCGCAACCTGACCCAGCGCGTGCTTCTTAGTATGGCACAACCTGACCCAGCACGCGCTCCTTAGCGCGGCGCAATCTGACCTGCCGTAACCTGAGTCAGGCACAACCTAAGTCAGGCGCAACCTG
Organism: Iris pallida; assembly: GCA_029216955.1. Taxonomy (NCBI): domain Eukaryota; kingdom Viridiplantae; phylum Streptophyta; class Magnoliopsida; order Asparagales; family Iridaceae; genus Iris; species Iris pallida. The sequence goes on from JANAVB010044779.1 coordinate 64,785, forward strand.
ACTGGGCGCACCCGCGCCTGGTGCAACCCAACATAGGCGTCACATATCCCCTTGGCGCCACCTGTCATTTCCCTGGCGCCAGTTGACCAGCGCCACTTGTTGCCATGATACCCCTTGTCCCTTGCCCCTATGCAAGTTCTCCTAGTTCTTGATGTATATGCATATGATCTTGCAAGTAACTTGTACTTGACCTATCTTGTGATGACCCGGCTCGATAACTTGTTGAGCATATCATGACTTGCCAGTATTGATCATGACATGAATACGACTTGACATGAACACGACATGATAATCTTGATAGTGGCTCGTCGAGGCCCACTTTTGACAAGCCCTCCTGACATGATAAGTAACTTGATAAGACATGTACAATCTTGATAGTGGTCCGTCGAGGCGCACTCCTTGATAAGTAATCTTGACAAGTAACAACTAACCTGACAATCTTGAAAGGCTGTTGAGACAGCTACCCTTACTTGCTGAGTAACACTTGTCTTGACACCGTGGTTGATTTTTCTGATTGTGATTGTACAAGCTACCTGTCTCGTCTTGTATTATGTCTAGGACATGGATTCCTGGTTACCACGTCAGGGATTCATAATGAATATGACTAGGTTAATGACTAGATTGATCAAGTAGTTCATATAGCGAGATTTTTTCAGTTACAGGCGATTTCGTTATCCCGGCCACACCTGAGTGGACTTGTAGCCTGCCGACGAGTATGGCACATTTCCAGCCCACTGTCATGTGGGGCACTTCTTGAAATCATAAGTACTAAAGCACACTTCCATGTGTTGCACTCTAAGTCACCTAATGATTCTCTAACTCTTGGTAACTTTAAACAACCTCGCCTGGATAACCTGGAGAGCTGCAGGGCTTGTGACTCGGGAATATCTCAAATGCATCTTGTAGTAACTAGGTTTGTGACAATCCTAGTTAGTTAAAGTATCAAGTCGTACTCATAGCTTGGTCGTGATTAATGGATGGAGTCCAGTCTAGTCTTGTCTAGGCAGTACCAGTCTATGATTACTTTAGTACATTGCTATTTATGCTTTACTCTTGTCAATAAATGATTGGAGACTAAGCTCTGTTCAGGTGAAGGGTTACAACCCCGGTCCTTATTTGGTTTACGGGTGTAACTTGGTTACCGGAATAGTCCTTTAGTTATCTTATCGTTTATCACCATGTTTTCTCTAACACATGTCTTTCGTGATCATTTATGTCTCATGTGCTAATATGTTGGTTTTAGTTCTTAAGTGAAGCCTCCCTTGTGGCACTTGCTCTTCTGGGTTCTGACCTAGCTGGTTTTGTATGACCATATTTTGGAGTAGCACCCGAGGATCTACCTGTCTTCCAGCCAGATGGTGAACACTAGACGTAATCCTGGCAACGAATGGGTTTCTTATTTTGCTCTCCCACTCTATTGTAAAATTATTCTTTTGAGGCGTTTAGCAGTCGAGCAAGTGTTAGCTCCTATTGAAACTTATATTTTGTCTACCTAAGGGCTGTAACATGATTGACAAATCCTATTGTTGATCATGTATGACTTTAACTCTTGCTAGTCTTCGTATTTTATATGACTAGCTTCTTGATCATCTGAATATGTAATGTTTGGGATGCCTTACCTTGTATGTCTGATGATCTAATATCTTGTAATATTTATTTGTTTACTTGAGATTAAGACACTAGGCTTGTTCTTGACTATAAGAGAGTGCTGGCTTGTAGTTAAACCCTCATGCATCTAGACAGCCGTGACCGTATTGCGAAGTGGGATGTGAAGTATGTGTAGGCAACTCTAGAGGGGGTGAATAGAGTACTTGTGTCAATAATGAACAATTAAAAAAATTAACTCTATCCAATCCCAACTAGCAAATAATTAATCAGAGTGTAAGTGTGGAAATTAAATGAAGATCAGAGAGCATAAGCAGACACAGCAATTTTTCACATGGTTTCCCTCGTGTAGGACTAGTCCAGGCCTGAGAACTCTAGTTCAGGATTGAAATCCACTATTTGTAAAATAGCTTTACAACCACGTGCCTTTACTCAGAAGAGCATGCCAACTTCTTGAAAGATCACTGAGACGAAACTTGGAATTTTCCAAGTGACTTCTTCAAGACTTTTGTACACAAACTTCTAATTGACTCGCACCGAGCACCTTGTAGGCTTAGGAAGTTTTGTGGCTAGTAGATGAGAAGAGTATGGCTCTTTAGGATATATAGGCTATAAGAGTAGAAGAGAAGAGAAGATTGGATGATTTGAAATGGGAGAAAAGGGCGCCTATATATACTAGTTCTGGGAGGCAGAGTTCGGCCAGAACTCTGTCCAAAAATTTAAAATTTTGGCCGTTGGACAACTTGCAATGAGCAATCCCTAAAAATTAGCTCCTGGAAATTAGGAGACAGAGTTCGGCCCGAACTCTGTGTGGGGGTAAAGTTTGGCCCGAACTCTGCCTCCTTGGAGATAAATGCTCATGGGCTTGTTGGGCTTTGGCAGTTTGGCTTTTTGTTTATGGAGCTTTTTGGTTATCTAGTCTATGGTTGAGGTACTCAGTGCGACTCAATGTACAATATCCTAGACTCAATAAAAGTGTAAAAAATACAGACTTCCGATGACAAGTACTAGCAGTATTCGTCGAGCAGTCGTCGATGATGATTGTCTGACTTGATATTTGAAAGTCGTCTGATTTGTAGCTTGATGACGATTTATGTGTCGAATTGGATCATGTCAAACATCGATTTGTTAATTATCAAGATTAGGTTGACTGCGATCCAGTTTGGGTCAACAATCTCCCCCATTTTGATAATTGACAAAATTGCAATATTTACGTGTTGCAACATTCATACCTGGACACATATATAGCTCCCCTGTAGATGGACATTTCGGCTCCCCCGTAAATAGAGAAGTCCTGATACAAGTACTAGTCCAAACAATACAACACATAGCACAAGTATTTATCCAAAATAGTTAAGCAAATATCACATATTCTCCCCCTTTGGCATTTAATAAAATAAAATATAAGCTCTCCCATAAAAATAACCATGGAGAAAATATGCAATCACACAACCAAGGCTCAAATACAAAGTAAGAGATAACTAGCAAAGAATCCAAATAGAAGCTATATAAGCATAAAGTAGTAAAAATCAAAGAGTTCAACTACATAACCACGGAATAAAAAATGACAAAGTGCAAAAAGAAATCCTAAGCATCAGTAGCACCATAAAAGGGATCACGACCGTCACGGAGCACGGGAAGGTCCAGCACAGTCAGATGGGCCGCTGGCGGAGCGACAAGGATGAACAAACGCTACATCCGGATCCAAATACCTCCTGAGTGTCGTCGATACGGTAACCTTCGTGAGAAGGGTCCCGTACCATGGGATAAGACACCGTAGGATGAGTAGCCAGGGAGTATTGGATGTCATACAGGGTGTTGCTGACGGCCGTCATCTATAAGGTGGTGCGATAATCCATCTGAGTCCAGCGATCGTCCTTCAAGCGGAAACGATCTCGCAGCATAGTCTGAATGGACTCAAGGGTAGCAGGAGGCTCGAGCGCAGGTTGGCCAAGAGCAGGAGGATCAGCATAAGCATCAGACTCGGAGTGCTCAGACTCAGCAGAGAACTCAATAGCTACCAGACTCCGTCGTGCCTTAGATAGATAGGCAGGGGCAGGAGGGAACTGACACTCATCAAGGGGAATATGGAACGCACGAAAAATCATCGGCAAATACAGGGTGTAGACCAATGATTGGGGTCTCTTCCGTACACTAATCATCCAGTCCATCATCGTACGCGAAAAGTTAAAAGGGATACGGAAGTGGAGATAGTAAAGAACAGAGATCTCAAGATAAGATACTTCAACGGTCGATCCCGCTTTGGGCAAGATCGTAGAAAAAATAATTCGATGAAGTTCATAAAATACGGGTTAAGATATTTAGCCCGTAACTTGCAGGGACGAGTGTTGGAAGTGCACAAGTCATCCTTGAAGCTTTCAAGTGATAATCCATCGGGAAATTAAAACTTGCGGGCATCGACAAGTTTCTCCCAAGAATTGGATTCCAGGATCTCAAGATATTCCACAAGCTCAAAGTCATCAAAAGTAATGTCGATACCGGCGACACGAGAGTATATTCGTGTGTCGTCAAAGGTTAGGTTACAATAGAACATTTGGATAGCATTCAAATAGACTAAAGATGATGTAGTAACTAATTCATCTACACAAAGATCATGGAACAATGAATCATAAGCCGAAAATGTAGTAGAATTAATCGGATGACCCGCATACACACTCAGTGAACGAAAATCGGCAAACCATTCATTGGAAGCCTCCAATGATACAAAAATTTATTCATCGAAGGTGTTGGGATCATGTGGTGGTGGATTAAAAAGAGGATGGATTGGAGGAGCAAGAGGAGGAGGAGGATTGGAAGATGATGCACCATCACTCCTTCTTCTCTTGTCTCTTCCAAAGAGTCTTGGAGCCATGAAGAATTTGAGAAATTGAAAAGGAAATAGAGAAGAATATGAAATTATACCTCATACAAATGAGAAAAGATGGAAGAGATCCCCCCAAAAGCTTTAGATCTTGAGTTTGGGAAGAAGAAGAGCCCTAAAAGTGGAGTTTCTAGGGTTAGGGTTTGAGAAAATTGTGTTTGAAGGAAGGTGGAAGAAGAACAAAGTGAAGAGAGAGGGTTTCTCTCGGGTTTAAGGAGTTTGGAGCTGCAAGTCGGTAAATTGGTGTGCCATTATTTTTACTTTTTCAACATGTAAGGTCCGTCGTTTTTCTAGAAATAGGATTTAAAAAAATCAATTTATCCATATAAAATCTATTTAAACCTGTTTATCCTGTATATAAAACTGAAATACATCTGAAAATAAATTTTTATATAAACATCAACAACCATCAATAGTGAAAAAATTCAATCAAAATTATATTAACTAATAAATGTATCGAGTTTACATAGCAATATTCCATACAAATACAAAAAGTACCTCTAATGTTGCTAGCTCACAACCGTTTCATTCTTATAATGAACAAAAAAAAAGAATGTTATTGCAATCTCAAGTACAGTACAAAAAAAGAGTTGTAAAACCTCACAAACTGAACTGAATATTTTGGCCAATTAATCATTTCTCCAACTGTAATATCATCAAACTTTTCGTCTCTATCGAATATTTCATTACCGTCAAAAATTTTATTGACAATGATATTATAAGCTTCATCATTAAAGGGTGTTCATCTGTATTCACACATCCAATAGCAACGACTTTCTTTCTAAAATTCTTCAAAAAACAAGCTTTATGGACAAGGTAGACTGATCATGTCCCTATATACAAACAAGAAAAACCATAAGTATAGAACAGTTCTTGATTCTCTCCATAAATATTTAAAAAATTCTCTAAATAACTATATAACAAAGGATAGAAATAGATGAGGGTAAATGTCATAGTTTTACTCTGTTTTAATTGTTGTCATTTTTTATTCAATTTCAATTGTTGCATGACATAGCAGCATAGTCTCGTACTTATCTATTACTTACGAGTGACTCTATAGGATAATTTTGAACTAGAAAATGGTCTAGTAAATCCAGGAGAGGAAAGTAAGACTCGTCTGAAAAGTCGAGGGTGCTAGGCTAAAATTATCATGTCTCCAATATTTGGAATATATATATATATATATATATATATATATATATATATATATATATATATATATATATATATATATATATATATATATATATATAAGCTGAGTCGGTGTCACTGACGATCTAGGCTGCTCCGTCCATATCGTATATATATATATATATATATATATATATATATATATATATATATATATATATATATATATATATATATATATAAAAATATATATATATATATATATATATATATATATATATATATATATATATATATATATATATATATAAAATATATATATATATATATATATATATATATATATCAGTTGAGTCGGTGTCACTGACGATCTGGGCTGCTCCGTCCATATCGGATGACTAGTAGCCGACCCAGCTCAGCTCTGGTCGGCTGGCTATCTCGTCCCGGTTTCTTTATGAGGAACTACTGAGTCACCCCACCCACTTACTGATAGGTAGGCTCGCCCATGTGCACTAAGTGACTGATAAGTGGGCCTGTCCCACTGAATCTACAAGATGACTGTGTAATTACTTAATTAAATTACATAAATTAAATAAAAATTTAATTTAACATCAAATAAATCCAAATAAATTCCAAAAAAATCTAGAAAAATCCGAAAAAATCTCAAAAAATTCTAGAAATTATTTCTAGGTGTCTATAGCCTATGTGAAAATGTTTGGTCTTAAAATACCCTTGCATAATCAGGCAGTAATTTCCAAAAGCTCATAAAATTAGTAAACCTATATATTTTTTTTTTTTTTTTTTTTTTTTATATATTTAGTAAACCTATATATTTAGTAAACCTATATATATATATATATATATATATATATATATATATATATATATATATATATATATATATATATATATATATATATATATAAAAATATATATATATATATATATATATATATATATATATATATATTAATTATCTAAATTCTCAGAAAAATCTAGAAAAATATAAAATAATGAAATAAAGTATCTAGGTCACCTGGAAACCATAATGACCATAAATTACCTAATGTTACCATATTACACCTATAGAATCGGGTACAACCCCTATTGATCCCAAATCTAATCCGTAAATAAATATAAAAAATCTGGGGATTTATAAGAAGACCCATAAATTCTGGGTGGCCACGGACATTGTGCCACATTCGAAGTTGACAAAAAATGCACTTCCGATTTTCGTTGATAAAATTGCACATCAGTCTCTTGTGTGTGCTGTCTATGCTCCTACCTCAGTGTTCGGGAAGGATAGGGCCTAACACCCAGGTTCTAGCGAAGAAAAACAATACGATGCTGGGAACCTATGGGATGATATCCCTTTCTGACCCTTACGATCGCGAGCCTTGGAGAGGACCAGTATGAATTCTCAGATGTCGTGCCAATAATAGAAGGCACAAGGGCACACCATCTTTAAATCAAGATGCATAAAACTTCTAGTGGACGACGATGCCCAAGAAGCTACATCCAGTGCTCTTCGACAAAGGCCTATAAAGGAAGAAAATAGAAAGTCTGTCTTCCGCCGCATCTTCCACAACCAACCTCTTGGGTATGGTATGGACTCCCTGAACTATGTGCCATGAGAGTTGGTCCGAAAAAGTCCAGGACAGTTTGAGCCGAACACAATCTGACCACTCTCCTTCCATTGGACCATCATGGGCATACAGATGAAGTTTTCAGGGTCTGGCCCATCTCATAGGCACGACTAAGTCAGCTGCATGGGTCAGCCTTATACAGTTTCCCCTCAGAACTGCATGCGGAAGACGTAAAGGTTAAATTTCTCTCGACTAACCTGTGCCATGATAAACCACAAGCGTAAGTTAAAAGGAACAAATACCGGGCATAAAGAGCCTTCTGCAAGGCATGTGCCAGAACCATCATCAACTGCTACTGTACTAAAGTGGCAGTCAACACAGAAAGGCAGTATGTGTTTTTGCGACTGTAATAGACAACAAAAGCGGAGTGACCCTCTACTTCATGCTACTCCATTCGAAAGATCCCTTTTATCAAGAAGAAGGTTGGGTCATCGAACCCTCCGGTCTCGACCAATGTGTCAAGACCCCAACCTCGGGTATCTCACCCATTTACTCTTGCAGAAAGGGTATTCCTAGGAACATAGTCAAGATCAAAGGCTTCATCACAGTCAAGGGGTACCGTCCCCTCCATAACTCTGCAAAGTGGGGTGATAATACCCAGAAATCTATACCTACCCTTTCGATGCTGGGGGTAGCCATTTACTTGAGTCTAAAGATGATGTGGTATACCCTGATAGTAAAACTCAGGAGTCCAAGTCAAAAAGTAAAGGGTTCACAACCCCGTCAACCTTTTCACATACTAAGATGGTATATACGAACGGTAATGATGATGCAAGTCCTAGTGACTGACAGCACCTCCAGACTATAGAGGCAATGATATAGACCTTGAGTGCCTCAATACATGTCACAACCCACACCCAAAATGGGGGCACGAGTGCCTGACAATGTCCAGCCTACACCACAGAATCAGCGGTAGAACGATGTCTAGGTCTACTATCTAACAATAATATAAAAACCTGTCTATACAGCTCATCTCTAAACGGAGGATAACAATAATATATAAACCTCAATCACAAGTCTAATAAGAAGAAATATATATGGCACGATAAAAGATAGAATAATGAGATAAACCCAGAGTGCAAAGTAACTAATACATATCCAGAGTCTGAATCATAATGTAGTTATACAAGTCTGAAATAATAAATACGCAAACTGAATAAGCTGGAGATAGAGTCCAGTCAAATCCTAGTCTAATTGAGTCACTGCTAGAGCCTCCTCAGCTGAAACTAACCCCTGCTAGACAAGGGTCTCCTGGTCTATGCCCACTACGTCATGAGGACCATAGTAGGTGGTATACTCGTCCTCGTCGTCGTCTGAAAAATATATCCAGTCAGGATTAGAACGAGCACATTTTCAACAATAGTTTCCAGTAAATGACAAGTGCTATGCAACAATAAATAGAGAGAATATACATGAGTAAATAGAATGTACATGAAAGTAGCATGGCAAGGGTAAAGTTGTAACTAGAGTAAGAGCAAGAAAAACTGATCATATCATATACAATAGTCAAGAATCATACTATCTACGTGAGTGAATATTAGCTTTGACATGTGACCGGCTTCACAAGGTCTACTAGCCTGGTTAATCATACGTGAAGTGTATGATTAACACTCACAAGGATCTACACATGCACAAGGAGGGTATTGACTACACATCTAGACTAATATTTACCTGCCCCCGACTGGTATAGTGGATCCAACCATGACACTTTACGACATGGGATTCTAAGATAAGGTAGCAAGTCTCCTCGAGAATCGGTGTTGATATATCGCACAAGAACTACAACGGGGCTTGCACAAGATACACCAAGGCAAACAAGGAATAACATCTCATGACACGATCCGTAAATACCAATCTGTGTGACCAATGTGTCAGAAATACGTACATCTATACTAAGTACACGAAACATAGAAAACATCATAAATAAGAAATTATCAGAGAATGCACTCGCCTGCAAACTGGAGTGAAGTATCAACGACGTCCGATACAGCGCCTCAAAGACTAAAATAGGGAATATTGTATCAATATCATGTTTGGATGTGAAAACAAGTCATACTAGTCAAATTCTAGGTCGATTGGTCAATTCTAGGTGAAATGGTCAAACCAAGTCAATACTAAGTCTAAATGGTCAAGCTTGGCCAACCTTGGTTATTAACTAGTCAATACTAGTCAAACTCAACTAACCCAACTATCTATTACCAATATCCAAAGTATAGGATATTAAGATACCCTTGGTATCTATACTCTATCTACTAACATGCATATATGCCCAAGTATCCCTACACTTTCTCTTCCCATAGCCACTCTAGGCTAGCCCCTTATCCCTACTTCTATACACACAAAACCCCCTTAGTTCAGTAAGATACATTTCCTTCTACTCTATATGAATATCAATAGGCAATATATATATATATATATATATATATATATATATATATATATATATATATATATATATATATATATATATATATATATACTTAAGCTTGTGAAGAAGAGGTTGTGTGTGTGTGTCGATAAAGGGCTGCTACTGGGGGTTCAAAACTGAGACAAATTGGTTATATATATACAACTATTTGAATATACCATAAATATACATATATACACAAGTCTATTTAAAAGGAAACTCTATATATATATAGACATATACTAATATATATACACATATATGTATAGGGAGATAGAATGTTGGATTTACGAAGGGAAATTGAAAACTCAGATCTGAGAACAAAATATCTCGACAATACTCATCACAACATATATATATATATATATATATATATATATATATATATATATATATATATATATATATAAAAATATATATATATATATGTATATATATATATATATATATATATATATATATATATATATATATATATATATATATATATTTGCCTTATATATATATATATATATTTTATATATATATATATATATATATATATATATATATATATATATATATATATATATATATATATATATATATATTTTATATATATATATATATATATATATATATATATATATATATATATATATATATATATATATATATAATATTATAAGGCAATATATATATATATATATACTATATATATTATATATATATTATATATTATATATATATATATATAATATATATATTATATATATATATATATATATATATATATATATATATAGATTATATAGATATATATATATATATATATATAAGGCAAAAGGTATATATATAGAGCAAATATATATATATATATATAATATTATATATCTATATATATATATATCATAATTATATATATATATATATATATATTATATATATATACATATGATAGAAATATTTAAAAGTAAAATTAGGGACTAAAACCCACAAGTCCGAATCTTAGTAAATTCATATTACCTCAGAAATATTGAATTAAATCTCAGAATTTGAAATATAACAAAACAACTCAAATATATATAAGTCGAAACCCAAAATCCAACTCATACCCAAAATGCAATATGCACAACTAAACTCACAAAACTTGGCAAACACAAAGGTGTCTATGTGTGTGACGTGCTCGGGTACTCAGGGGGTCAAACCCGTGTCCGTATCGTGTCCACGAAGCGCGTATCAGAAAACCGAACTCGCGTGTTGTGCACGTGTGTTTCGCCAGATTGGACGTCACACGCAACGCGAAAAGCCTCATGCTCGTGCACATAGCTAGGTAGGGTCCCAGGGTAGGTCTAGGATACGCTTACATGATACCACGTCGTGTCTACACAACACAGCGACACAAGAACCCCCGTGCGGCCTGTGCGCACGTGCACGTGCGTGCGTGCCCGTGGGCGCGTGTCGGGCCTCGTGGCTCATGATTCGAGCCATGTCGCGACTCGGGATCGAGTCCCTGGATAGTCTAGGTATAGGGCTTCATGCTCGTGCTCCTGGAACGGGTCCTCGACGTGCCGTGTTCGCGTACGAAGGCCGTGTCAGTGGCACTTTTCAGCCGCGTGTACAGTACGGGGCTGAACAGTGCACGCGAGATTTCTCCTCGCATGCTTCAGGAAACGATGTAAAATTTTACGGACATGTGGGCAAAGGTTGCCCCCACGTGCTCATAAATTTTTACATAAAATAGAGTCATGTGCATCGAGTTATGACGCTCGGACAGCAGGGCATGCACGGGGCCGTGAACGGGCCTCGTGCACGCATGTCCGTGTCCAATTCGGACACTGAAATCGTGTCAATTTTAGATTCGTCTTCACGGAAGTTGTTCAAAATAATATTAGCAAGGAATTCGTGAAAACAGAATCGAAAAATAACACTTTTTAGTTCTAAGTGGCATTTCATCTGTCACGCCCCAGTACCGAAATACGGAGACGGACTAGGCCAGCTACTCCATATGAGGTACGTAACGTCATACGGTGATCGTGGCTGTCGAGAGACTAGGGGGTACATGCTACAATCAAGTCTCCTATGGTCCCACAGAGTTCTATGTCTCAATCAATTAAGTCAAATCAGCAATTAAATGAACATTAAAGATAAAGCAGTAAGGCGTCCCTTACGCTTCATCAATATGATCATGAGAGACTAGCTTCATAATTTAGCTATCTCAGAGAGTCAGGAGTACAAAATTATACACAGCTGCAGTCTGTTTAATTACAATTATGTACTGACACAAAATATCAAGTAATCCGGCTAACAGGTGCCGGTGGCTAAACGCCGCAAAAGTATAAGCAGGAGTGGTGGAGAAGAAATCCACTCGAGTCCCCGAACCGCCATGCTCCTAGTATTCACCATGGATGTCAGGGAGGAAGATCGTGTCCTCTGGCTCTGCTACGAGATCTGGCCAAACAAAACCAGCGGGGTCAGCCCCGAATAGCAAGTACCGCCAAAGGGGCACAAGAGTTAAGATTAAAAACCCAGCTAATAGAATGACTGATAATAGTAATACTTATGCTACTATTATAGGGTAGCGCAACATCCTCGAACCCATATGGCACCCTTACAACCAAATAAGGACAAAAGGTGCCGCATGGAGTCGGGACGTGTCGTACTCTATAACTTTCACATAAGTTAAAAGGTATAAACAATAAAATCTCCTGATCGTGACTTTGGTCGATAGCCTATCGCAGCACAATAACCAACCCAACAATCAAACAAGAACATGGGTTGGATCATGTACCATGATAGAGCATGTTCCTCAGTCATTCACAGAAGTAGCACTTCACAACCAGAATAAGTCATCCGTTCATAACTTCGGTCCACAGCCTGTCATAGTACGATAACCAACCCAACAATCAAACAAGAACATGGGTTGGATCACGTACCACAACAGTCTGCTTCCCTCGGTTATTCGCGGAAGGTAATAGGATACAAGCAAGTCGTTTTCACGGCCAATCAAGTCTACGAGTTTCTAGTGGGACGAGGTTATCCTCGCGTCATGTTATTAAAAATCCTCAGATCGTATCTTTCCAGCAAGGCTAGCCAACCCACGGGTTCGCGTAGACAGGTGTAATTGAGCACAGGTCCCTCGTAAGGCCACCTTGCCAAAATATGTAATATATAGCATGAATTAATCGGATACAGTCATCCGCTCGTTGCGGACGACACAGTATCCGTGGAGACCAGCCGGCGCGTCAAGACAATATCTCAAGGCGGCTGGTGTAATACGATCTCGGGATTCTGCCCTCCCCATGCATCTAGTATATTTAGTTGCCTAGTTTAACCCTAGGTGAAATCTTGGACTCTCATGCTGTGGCCTGCATGATTATCCTCCTAAAGTCGTACTTTAGTACGAGTACCCCAAAGAGGATCCATGTCAATCAGTATGTCAACATGTGCTACCCTCCTTAGTGTAATACATCATTACAAATACGCCACGTGGAGTTACGAGTCATTTGTCGAGCATGAACAAGAACTGGGACATTCAGGTACATGTATCGGGTAGGAACACTTTGTTCTCCGGGGTCACATTAGTGCTCATATCATGCTCGGGACAAAAGGCGTAAAGATATAAAATGGGCATATAATATCTAATAAAATATCAAAGCGTACGGACAAAAGCACGCACGCTCATGGGGAGCTGCGTGCGTGAAAGTCACGCAGACTCACTCACGACAGCGTGCGTGAAAAGTCACGCAGGCTCAAGGAGAGAGCTGCGTGAAAAGTCACACAGGCTCAAGGGGGACAGCGTAAAAAAAAGTCACGCAGGCTCAAGGGAAGAGCTGCGTGAAAAGTCACGCAAGCTCAAGGGAGACAGCGTGAAAAGTCACGCAAGCTCAAGGGAAGAGCTGCGTGAAAAGTCACGCAAGCTCAAGGGGGGAGTGCTGCGTGAAAAGTCACGCAGACTCAAGGGAGAGTGCTGCGTGAAAAGTCACGCAGACTCAAGGGAGAGTGCTACATGAAAAGTCACGTAGACTCAAGGGAGACACGCTTCCAACAGGAAGCATGCTCAAACAGGAGCACACTGCTCACTGTCTCCTCCAGACAGCAAGAACACTATGGTTAATCCCCAAACTTCAAAACATCACAACTTGGCCATCCGAACTCCAAATCCAGATTTCCAAAGTTCCATCTTGGGTGAAATGGAATTCTCTTCCACATGGAAGCATCAAAACCCACAAAACTTCAACGAAAATAGATCAAAACTAAGGAAATCCGAAAATAATGAAAACTTAGATCTACAAAAATTAAAGCTTCAAAATAGAAATTTCTAAGTTCTAAACTAGTATAGATTGAGGAGAAAAACATGTTTTGGCAAATAGTTTTATAAGAATCATTAACAAAATTATGGATCCTTCTCTTGAGCAAGTTGGTACTTGCCTTGGTTGGTGGAGGAAGTAAATGAGAAGAAGTAAATGAGAGGAGAGAGAAGGAGATGAGTTATTATATAGAATTCTTGGACCCATGGGTTCATGATGAACCAAAGGGTTCATGATGACCCATTGGTGAACCAAGAATAGGTTACCCAAATGAGCCAAAACTGTAGGCCCAAATGCAGAAAATAAATTAGGAAATAATATTTTGTCGAATATTTTTTGGAAATGCATGAAGGAATACAGCATAATAAATATAGTATAAATTCAAGGTAAATATAATTTATCGGTTTATGTATTAAAATACGTATTCCAGGATTGGGGAGTGACATCTCTACCCTTCTTAGAAAAATTTCGTCCTCGGAATTCCAGCCAAGACAGGATAGTGAAATCAGGGCAAGCAAGGCACAATCATATACAAGTTAACTATCGTAGCAGTTATTATCATACATCACTAAGTGCAAAATAAGCAGGTGCTGATAAACATGGAATCGTGTCAATAAGGTGCAAAAATATACCTTATTAGTCAAACAAATACGGATACCGAGATCTGATCTCGTCTTCGCGCTCCCAGGTTGACTCTTCTAAAGAGTGATGGTTCCAAGAAACACGGACAAGGCTTATCGTCCGATTCTTGAGTACCTTCTCTCGCCGGTCCAAAATAGACACGGGTTGTTCCTCGTAAGTTAGGTCGGTACCAACGACTAACTCTGAATGATCGAGGACATGACTCGGATCCGGGACATACCCACGTAATTGGGACACATGAAACACATCATGTATTCCAGTTAACGAAGGCGGAAGGGCAAGTCGATAAGCCACATCGCCTACCCGAGAGAATCTTGAAAGGACCAACGTATCTTGGACTAAGCTTTCCTCGGGTTCCAAATCTGATGATACTCCGAGTAGGCAAAATCTGCAGAAACACTTGGTCGCCAACTCTAAACTCTAGAGGCCTACGATGCTGATCTGTCCAATGACGATGTCGGTCCTGTGCAACTCGAAGGCGCTCTCTGACTAACTTAACTATCTCCACAGTCTGCATGATCATCTCTGGCCCCAACACTTCCGTTCTCCGACGTCGTCCTATGCCAAAGGGGACCTGCACTTCCTTCCGTATAATGCTTCAACGGGGCCATCTGAATGCTAGCCTGATAGCTGTTGTTATAGGAGAACTCCACTAGATAAAGGTGATCCTCCCAGATCCGCCAAAATCCAAGGTACACGCTCGTAGCATATCTTCTAATGTCTGAATGGTTCTTTCTGATTGCCCGTCGGTTTGTGGATGATAAGCAGTACTGAATCTTAACTTGGTTCCCAAACTTTGGTGCAAGTTCCGCCAAAAATGGGAAGTAACCGCGTATCCCGATCTGATACTATACTAACTGGAACACCGTGCTGTCTTACTATCTGCTTCATGTACATTTTTGCTAGCTGTTCAGTAGTCTGTCCAACTCGGAAGGGAAGGAAATGAGCAACCTTCGTAAGTCGATCTACTATTACCCAGATCGTATTCTTGTCAGCCGGGGATCTAGGTAAATCGGTCACAAAATCCATCGTGATGTGCTCCATTTCCATTCTGGGATAGGAAGCGGCTGTAGCAATCCTGCTGGCTCTGCTGCTCGACTTTCACCTGCTGACATACCAGACACTTGGATACAAATCTCGCTATCTCTCTTTTCATGCCATTCCACCAAAAGAACTGTCTGATATCTCGATACATCTTCGTTCCTCCTGGATGAATGGAGTAAATAGAACTATGAGCTTCGGACATAACTTCCTGCCGAAGGTCTCCACTCGGTACACAGAGTCTGTTTCCAAACCTGAGCGTACCATCTTCATGAATCACTAACTCCTTCCTACGGCCTGATTCACGCTCCGACCGCAACTTCTGAATCTGTGGATCTCCTGCTTGTGCTGCCCTTATCCTCTCTACTAAGGTTGACTGAATCTGCATACTGGTCATTCTTCCTATATCCCTTGGCAAAACTACTTCGATTCCCATACCCTGAAGGTCTTCTAGAATATGCTTCTGTGAGGTCAAGATAAAGGCACTGTCTCTCCTACTCAGTGCATCTGCAACTACATTCGCCTTGCCTGGATGATACTGAAGATCTAAGTCAAAATCCTTCAGCAGTTCTAACCATCTTCTTTGTTCATGTTCAAATCTCGCTGCGTGAATACGTATTTCAAACTCTTATGATCAGTATAGATCTCTACCCGATCCCCGTATAAATAATGCCTCCACAACTTGAGTGAAAACACCACAGCTGCTAACTCCAAATCGTGAGTCGGATAATTCTTCTCATGGTCTCGAAGCTGCCGAGACGCATATGCTATCACTTTTCCATGCTGCATCAATACACATCCAAGACCCTTCCCTGATGCGTCACAATATACTGTAAAGCCTCCTGCTCCTACTGGAAGTGTCAAGATCGGGGCTGAGATCAATCTCTTCTTCAATTCTTCAAATAATGCCTGACAGCTAGCTGACCAAACAAACTCTACGTCCTTGTGCGTCAAACGCGTTAAGGGTGCAGAGATCTTGGCAAAGTCTGCCACGAACCTTCTGTAGTAACCAGCTAATCCTAAGAAACTCCGTACTTCTACAACCGTTCTCGGGACTGGCCAATGCTCTACGGCCTCAATCTTCTTCGGATCCACTGACACTCCTGTCCCAGAAATTACATGCCCCAGGAACGAAATGTGATAACCAGAATTCACACTTGTCGAGCTTCGCATAAAGTTGATGCTCCCTCAATGTCTGTAAGACAATCCTAAGATGTTTCTCATGCTCCTCTTCACTGCTGGAATAGACAAGAATGTCATCTATGAACACCACCACAAATTTATCCAAATACGACAGAAAGATGCGGTTCATTAAATCCATGAATACTGCGGGGCGTTGGTTAGTCCAAAGGGCATTACTAAAAACTCATAATGTCCATATCTAGATCTGAATGCTGTCTTCGGTATGTCTTGCTCCCGGACTCTTACTTGATGGTATCCTGACCGAAGATCGATCTTGGAAAAGACGCTGGCCTTGCTCAACTGGTCAAACAGGTCATCAATCCTTGGTAGTGGGTACTTATTCTTCACTGTTACTGACTGCATTCAGCTTACGGTAGTCGATGCACATCCTCGTCGACCCATCCTTCTTGGGAACTAGAATCACTGGCACGGCCCAGGGCGATTTACTGTCTCGGATGAATCCCTTAGACTGCAAATCTTCTTCATGTTGATACAACTTATCCTGCTCTGACGGCGACATTCTGTAAACTCTATCTGCAATAGGCCTCGTTCCAGGGTTCAACTCAATGCTAAATTCTACCTCTCTGACTGGGGGTATCCCTAGGAGCTCATCAGGGAAGACGTCGAGAAAATCTTCGACCACTCTCGGAATCTGTCCTGGCTCTGTACTGCTGCTGAGATGACGCCTCCGACCTGATTCTTCAAGGTTCGAGTAAAGATGAACTGCTCCATCCCAGGAACACTGAATATGACCCTACCTCCTCTACAATCAATTGTCGCATGACTGTCTCTCAACCAGTCCATGCCAAGAACGACATCAAAATTCCCCATAGGGAATTCAATCAATGATGCGGGCAATAAATGCCCACACACCTCCACCGGACATGAAAAGCACTCTGCTAACTTCTACGAGCCCATTGCCGGTGAGTATATCCATCCTCTCCGGCAATGCCTCAAACTCTAATCCAATCCGTGTAGCATATTGTGCAGAGATGAATGAATGAGTAGCGCCTGAATCAAATAATGCTACAGCAGGAAATGAGGTGACGAGAATTTTACCTGCCACCACGTCACTAGACGCTAGAGCCTCTCCCAAGGATAATGAGAGCCTGTCCCTGGCCCCGCTGAGCTCCTTGTTATGGCCTTCCTCGACCATGCTGTTGCTGTCTCTGAGGGCCTTCGGCTTCCTGTGCCTGGCGGAACATCTGAGCCTGCGTTGGTAGACGCTGGGCTAGGGGCCTTACTGCTAATACTGGCCCTCCACTCGGGGTTGCCACTGGAGCTGGCAATGCTGGGAACTGCTGAGCTGGCCCTCCTGGCCTCTGCATCATAGGACAAGTAGAAATACGGTGGTCTGTACGACCACACCTCAAACATATGCCATTCGCTGTCCAGCACACCTCCCTCGTGTGCCCTGCCTTCCCACAGAATGTACAGCCCTGGGGTGCTCCCTGACGCTGTGTTGGTTCCTCGGCTGCTGATGCCGAACTGGCGCTGTATAGTTGACATGGCCGTCCTCCGCGGTGCTCCTGCATCATAATACGTACACCGGGTGCTGGTGCCGACGTTCGCTGCACTGCTCCTCCTCCAACTGGGAATGAGATCTCTTCTGACCTCCTGTCCTCGATGCCAACCTCTGCTGGGTAAGCTCGTGCCTCCGAGCGGCCGTCAAAATAGCGTCAAACGTCTGGTAGTCGTGTCCTTCCACAAGCTGTAATAGTTCCAAATGAAGTCCCTGCTGGAACCTCATAGCTTTCTCTGGCTCCGTTGCCACCATTGCTGGTGCGAAATGGCACAATCTGCAGAACTCTGCTGCATACCCATCTACGGTCTTGCCTGCTTGCTTGAGACTAATAAACTTCTGCTGGAGCTCATATCGAGCTACTACGCCAAAATACTTGGCCTTGAATCTGTCACTGAAGGTGGTCCAACGAACAGGGCGTCTTGTACCAACTTCTTCTGAGGCCCACCAGTCGCGGGCAAGATCCTGAAGTACTAATTTGACCTGATCAACCTTCTCATCATCTGAAACCTTGGCTGCCATAAGAATGGCTTCAATGTCTTGAATCCATGCATCCGTAGTGATGGCATCCTCCGTTCCATCAAAATACCTCGGGTTCAAGCGAACCTTCCTGATGCTCTCGAGTCAACCCCGGCACTCCTCTCAAGAGCTAACTGAATCCCCTGGTTCAGCAACACGTTCTGCTCCTGCTGTCGAGTCTGTTGCTGTTGGTGAGTGACAAGAATCCCTCAGACGATCTCCAGGTGTGCTACGGCATCTGGTACTGCCGTCGCTGCTGGTGCTGCAGGAGTTCCAATAACCTGCGGCTGCACTGCCTCTGGTCCTACTTCTGCTCGTGCCTGCACTGGAGAAGGTTCTCTCCCCTGTTGCTGCCCAGTCGAGCCATGCTCTTGCTGCTCTTCCTCATGGGCCTCACCCGCTACTGAGAATGAAGCACCCCTATAGAAAGGTATAAGATTATCAAGTCCGGACGAGGAAGATTTCGAGGATGCAAGTCAGGTTAGAGATCAAGGCAAGGACAGAGAATTCGAAACAGAATTTCAAGGGAAACAAGTTTTGATTGAGACTCCTAATAATTTCGCAATACCCCACAAGTCTGAAAATAAGACCTGCATGGGCCACCACTAAAACCTTGTCACGCCCCAGTACCGAAATACGGAGACGGACTAGACCAGCTACTCCATATGAGGTACATAACGTCATACGACGATCGTGGCTGTCGAGAGACTAGGGGGTACATGCTACAATCAAGTCTCCTATGGTCCCACAGAGTTCTATGTCTCAATCAATTAAGTCAAATCAGTAATTAAATGAACATTAAAGATAAAGCAGTAAGGCGTCCCTGACGCTTCATCAAAATGATCATGAGAGACTAGCTTCATAATTTAGCTATCTCAGAGAGTCAGGAGTACAAAATTATACACAGCTACAGTCTGTTTAATTATAATTATGTACTGACACAAAATATCAAGTAATCCGGCTAACAGGTGCCGGTGGCTAAACGCCGCAAAAGTATAAGCAGGAGTGGTGGAGAAGAAACCCACTCGAGTCCCCGAACCGCCATGCTCCTAGTATGCACCATGGATGTCAGGGAGGAAGATCGTGTCCTCTGGCTCTGCTACGAGATCTGGCCAAACAAAACCAGCGGGGTCAGCCCCGAATAGCAAGTACCGCAAAGGGGCACAAGAGTTAAGATTAAAAACCCAGCTAATAGAATGACTGATAATAGTAATACTTATGTTACTATTATAGGGTAGCGCAACATCCTCGAACCCATATGGCACCCTTACAACCAAACAAGGACAAAAGGTGCCGCATGGAGTCGGGACGTGTCGTACTCTATAACTTTCACATAAGTTAAAAGGTATAAACAATAAAATCTCCTGATCGTGACTTTGGTCGATAGCCTATCGCAGCACAATAACCAACCCAACAATCAAACAAGAACATGGGTTGGATCATGTACCATGATAGACCATGTTCCTCAGTCATTCACAGAAGTAGCACTTCACAACCAGAATAAGTCTTCGTTCATAACTTCGGTCCACAGCCTGTCATAGTACGATAACCAACCCAACAATCAAACAAGAACATGGGTTGGATCACGTACCACAACAGTCCGCTTCCCTCGGTTATTCGCGGAAGGTAATAGGATACAAGCAAGTCGTTTTCACGGCCAATCAAGTCTACGAGTTTCTAGTGGGACGAGGTTATCCTCGCGTCATGTTATTAGAAAATCCTCAGATCGTATCTTTCCAGCAAGGCTAGCCAACCCACGGGTTCGCGTAGACAGGTGTTATTGAGCACAGGTCCCTCGTAAGGCCACCTTGCCAAAACATGTAATATATAGCATGAATTAATCGGATACAGTCATCCGCTCGTTGCGGATGACACAGTATCCGTGGAGACCAGCCGACGCGTCAAGACAATATCTCAAGGCGGCTGGTGTAACACGATCTCGGGATTCTGCCCTCCCCATGCATCTAGTATATTTAGTTGCCTAGTTTAACCCTAGGTGAAATCTTGGACTCTCATGCTGTGGCCTGCATGATTATCCTCCTAAAGTCGTACTTTAGTACGAGTACCCCAAAGAGGATCCATGTCAATCAGTATGTCAACATGTGCTACCCTCCTTAGTGTAATGCATCATTGCAAATACGCCACGTGGAGTTACGAGTCATTTGTCGAGCATGAACAAGAACTGGGACATTCAGGTACATGTATCGGGTAGGAACACTTTGTTCTCCGGGGTCACATTAGTGCTCATATCATGCTCGGGACAAAAGGCGTAAAGATATAAAATGGGCATATAATATCTAATAAAATATCAAAAGCGTACGCACAAAAGCACGTACGCTCATGGGGAGCTGCGTGCGTGAAAGTCACGCAGACTCACTCACGACAGCGTGCATGAAAAGTCACGCAGGCTCAAAGAGAGCTGCGTGAAAAGTCACGCAGGCTCAAGGGGGACAGTGTGAAAAAAGTCACGCAGGCTCAAGGAAGAGCTGCGTGAAAAGTCACGCAAGCTCAAGGGAGACAGCGTGAAAAGTCACGCAAGCTCAAGGGAAGAGCTGCGTGAAAAGTCACGCAAGCTCAAGGGGGAGTGCTGCGTAAAAGTCACGCAGACTCAAGGGAAAGTGCTGCGTGAAAAGTCACGCAGACTCAAGGGAGACACGCTTCCAACAGGAAGCGTGTTCAAACAGGAGCACACTGCTCACTGTCTCCTCCAGACAGCAAGAACACCATGGTTAATCCCCAAACTTCAAAACATCACAACTTGGCCATCCGAACTCCAAATCCGGATTTCCAAAGTTCCATCTTGGGTGAAATGGAATTCTCTTCCACATGGAAGCATCAAAACCCACAAAACTTCAACGAAAATAGATCAAAACTAAGAAAATCCGAAAATATGAAAACTTAGATCTACAAAAATCAAAGCTTCAAAATGGAAATTTCCAAGTTCTAAACTAGTATAGATTGAGGAGAAGAACATGTTTTGGCAAATAGTTTTGTAAGAATCATTAACAAAATTATGGATCCTTCTCTTGAGCAAGTTGGTACTTGCCTTGGTTGGTGGAGGAAGTAAATGAGAAGAAGTAAATGAGAGGCAGAGAAGGAGATGAGTTATTATATAGAATTCTTGGACCCATGGGTTCATGATGAACCAAAGGGTTCATGATGACCCATTGGTGAACCAAGAATAGGTTACCCAAATGAGCCAAAACTGTAGGCCCAAATGCAGAAAATAAATTAGAAAATAATATTTTGTCGAATATTTTGGGAAATGTATGAAGGAATACAGCATAATAATATAGTATAAATTCAAGGTAAATATAATTTATCAATTTATGTATTAAAATACGTATTCCAGGATTGGGGAGTGACATCGTCGAATACGTGTTCCATAGGACCATACGTGTTTGATACGGCTATCAAACGAAATCAAAAACCTATCAAACTTCATGGGCAGGTCAGGGGTACCTATATGGATGCTAAAATACAGAAATTTTAGAAGGAATGATGGTAGAACGAGATTTACCTATTGAGAGTTAGAATCTCAATGAAAGTGAATCCTCAAGCGCTTTGACGACCAGTTTCTCCCGAGCAAATGTCTCCAAATCCTTGCAAGCAATGCTCCAGCAAGTTCTTCTCCTCCCCACGGTCGCAACGCAATTCATTTGGCACAAATCTGATGTCGGATGAGAAAGTTAGGGTTTTTGGAGAAAAAGAGAAAGTAGGGTTGATCTTGTGGAGGCTACACAATTTCTACACAATGAGAGAGGGGGCTGCTGTGCTTGGCCGACCATGCATGGGGGGTATTAGGGTTAGGGTTTAGTCATGGGCCAAGCACTTTAAGTTGCTAAAAGGCCCAATGACAAAAGGCTTTAAAGGCTTATAAAAAAAGACTTAAAATTATTAAATAATTCTAAAAAATAGGTAATAATTCTAAATTAAATCTAAAAAGCTAAAAATAAATCCAATTACATTATTAGGCTTCTAAACAAGGTTGAGTAAGGTTATACCATCTTGGTCCTATTAAAACACCAATCCAAATCACACAATAATCAATTTAATTAACATTTTAAATAAATTCAAAATAATACACAATGACTAATATACCCCTAATTAGAAAAAGTGAGTGTGACAGTCCAGCCTACACCACAGTGTCGGTGGTAGAACGCTGTCCTAGGTCACTATCACAAACTAAATACAATATAATATACTCTCCAAACGGAGAACAAATCACAGAAGGTACAACTCAATCACAATCTAAAGATGGAAATAGCACGATATGATAGATATAAAATCTCAAAGAGAACATACAAACAGAAGAAAGTCTGCGTGTCTAAATGACACAACATCACAACATCCAAAATAATACAACTCTAAAGTCAATACAAATAACATAATAAAAATAAAAAAAGCCTGGCTAATCTAGTCTAAGCAGTAGGGATGACGTCCTCAGCTAGAGCTGGATCCTCCTATGGGTCCAACTCACAGGTGTCGTCTAGATGGGCTCCATAGTAGGTTGGGTAGAAGTCCTCATCATCTACAATATTTTCAACAGGTCAGTCAGGACAGAAGCGAGCACAGTACATCTCACACAGTTCATATCATGGCAAGAAATATAAAGCATGCAAAAGAGTAAGATACATGAACTGTAAGAAGATGTACATGAAAATGAGAGATATTTGTAAACTGGAAATATATACATGATAAGTATGAACTGTAAGTGACTAATGATTTAGAGCACAATATGGTTATGTAAACAGGTTAGGTTTATACAATAAAATGGGACTCCATTATACACGAGGGTACAATGGACATATACAATATTTTATACAATAGGGGATTTAATCGCATAACCATTTCCTACTCACCCTCCCTAATCAATACACAAGGATCCAGTCAAGTTATGTTATTGCACACGAAGTATAGTTGTACACGATGATCATGTGAGCACATAAGAGTACACGATTTCACACGATTTGTACACGAATAACACGAACACAAGGAGTATACGATGCCCATAATAAAGTACACAAACACGAAATACCTAATGTATCCAATAAGGGGATAATATCGCACGAAAGATCCATATAGTACTAATCCATGATAACAATCGTGACAGCATCAAGTAACGTGATCTAGAGCAACAATATAAGTCCTGACAAGTATGAAACGATCAAAGAATGTACTCACCTGCGATCCGAATGTCTGTGAGAATACACTGTCCGAAATGAAGTATCTGAGTCCTGTTTAGAGCAACACAAGTCATGATGTATACCAAGGGGTTATAAATGAAGTGTATAATGCATCTACATAATTTCTAAGCCAATTTAGGTCAATATCAAACTTGGTCAACCCTGGTCAACCCTCAAGTCAAGGTAGGTCAAACTTGGTCAACTAAGTCAAACTCTAGTCAAGCTAGGTCAATTGGTCACATATTGACTCAATGTTGACTTTTGGTCAACTCTAGTCAAATTAGCCTATTAGGTTTAATACCAAGCCATTCTAGGTCTAGGGCAAGTCAACTAAAGTCCACAAGTTCAAATAGCCTATTGGTCAACTATAGGGTCAACTATACTCTAGGCCTATATCCAATATAGGTACAATACATGCAAATACATACATTATATCTTACATTCATTATCTAGATACTTCATATATTCATACATATTCATCATATGCGTTATATTACTATATACACACATGTATCCAAGCATACATATCTTGTATTACTCTATGCATACATACATGGATTACATTACCTTGCATTACCTACTTACATATCATGCATACTTTTATTACATTGCATATTGCATTCATACATATCATTTTCATATATTTCATACAAACATTCACATATAGCTTACATACATGGATTCATTAATGCATTACATTACATTACAAGTGAATTAGAAAGGAAAAAAAGGAATGTGAAGGGGAAAGTGATAATGAAGGGACGGGACTGAGGTTATCTCAGGAACAAAGTGAAGATATTCAGTCTCAGGTTCAATACAAGTTAAGTTCTCAGGTAACCTATATTAGTTCTCAGTTTACAAAATTAATCAGTTCAAAACATGCATAGATATCTCAAGTTAATACATTCAGTTTTTAGTATCATTTACAATTAATCTCAGGTTCATCATTTGAAAACTCAAGTTAACATATTATTTTCTCAGTTAACTCATATGAATCTCAGGTAATCAAAGTGAACTCAGGTTACACTCATGTATTCAGTTCAAACACAACTCAGGTTAAAGTTCATTTGAAATCTCAGTTAACTTGTATTTTAAGCTCAAATCCTATTCACAGTACAATACAAATGTCAACCAAGCCAAAATCGAAATCAAGACAAACCCAGTTATATATAAACATTCAAAAAACCCATTAAACTCAGTTATAAGACAGATAACATTATCTCAGGTTCATTATCAGTTTGGATACTAAGTATCTCAGTTTACATGTTTCAATTCAGATTAGGTTTCCACAGTTTTCAATTCAGAATCAACTCGACTTCAATTTAACCAAACCTAAATCAAATTTAAATCCCAGTTCATAACCCAATATGTAGCTCCCCTTCCTAAAAATTTTGAAATATTTTTTATTATTCATTTTATTTAAATGGTGATTTTTAGATTTTTATAAATAAATAAATAATTAATTATTACGGTAGATGATTTTAGTCATGGTTAGGAATTTGAGTACAGGGACTAGAAATCATGGCACGGATAGTGCAATGGCGTACTTTGACTAGTGTATTAGCCCTGGTAGGGAAGGCCGAGCCATAGTGATGTCCTAACAGAAAAAACCATGCTAAGTTGCGACTTAACCCCTATAGACTAATTAATTATCTATTAATTAAGATTATGATTTTAGGAGACCCGGTTGTGCAAATTTAGTCTGAACTGGACCCAAACTAAGCTCAAGCCCAAGCAGGCATATAGTGAGACCAAAGATGTCCATGTAGGTAGGTAGATGTGTGTACATACGTATTGGCAGTCCATTTTATAGCCTAGTGATAAATTCTATAGTAGAATATTTAATATTGCATATTAAGTATTTTATTTCTGTTATTATTATTATTGCTATTAATTGTAAATATATATATAATTATTACTAGTTGTTTTCCTATCTTCTAGCAAATAATATAGAAAGGTAATACTACTAAAATACAACAATTTAGCAATGGCCCTATCCGTCGGTAATTCACATTACCGACGGATTACCGACGAATACGGGCTGAAAAAATTCGTCGGAATAACCTCGTCGCTAAAACTAGTCCGTCGCTAGTCCGCAGCTGAGCGACTACTTAGCGACGGATTACCGTTGGCTAAATCAAAAGAGTTAGCGACGGCTAGCCGACGGATTCCCATCAACTTCGACAGTCTAAAATTTTAATGTAGCAAAGATTAGCGATGGATAATACGTCGTTAAATCGTAGCTAAACGCGTATCAGAGGGTTTCTGATACGCAGCATCCGTCGCTAAGCCGTCGGTAATCCGTCGATAATGTTGTCTGATTAGTGACGGAGTAGCGACGATTATCCATCGCCATGCTTTTGGATATCTTCCATATTTCCAAAACCTGAGCGACGGAAAATTTGTCGCCATTCTGTCGCTTAGTGTTTTTCCAGAACCAGGCCGACGGATAATCCGTCGACCATCCGTCGCTATCCTGTTATTCATACAGTTAGCGACGGATTTTTCGTCGCTATCCTGTCGCGATTTCGTCGCTAAATACAGCACCTCGTCGGATTAGTGGCGATTTGACGACGGATAATCCGTCGCCATACTTCTGGATATCTTCTATATTTCAAGAAACTGAGTGATGGGCAATCCGTCGCCATTCCGTCGCAATGTGTTTTCCAGAAGCAGGCCGACGGATAATCCGTCGCTACCTGCAATATTCGTCGGCAATCCGTCGGCAATCCGTCGCTAACTGTAATATTTCTGAAAAAATTTTGCAGAAAAGAGACTATTCCCTATAATATAACATATCCAGCATCCACCATACACAAATATAACATATCCGACATCCAACATATCCAATAAATATCTATATTGCCAACACAATATCTTTAAACATCCAACATATCCTAACATACACAAAAAATATCCACACAATGACCAACAAAATATCCAACACAATATCCAGCACAATATCCCAACATACATAGCAAAATATCCAAACATAAACAAAATATCTAAAATATACACATATCCAAATGTCTAAATGTCCAAAAACATAAACAAAATCACTGAGAAGGAGGAGGTGGATCGTCTCGTGCTCTCTCCGTCACTTCCGCTCTGCGTATATAATGCTCCACCATGTGTGGCGGCACTTGGGACAAGACATGGTCTGAAAGCGAGCGTAGCTGCTCTGACGATATCATGTCAAGGAGCGCCACGATAGCAGCATCCGGTACCAGGCGGGACTCGGAAGAGCGGTCAAAAGAAAGTCGTCCGGTAGAAGAAGGACCAGGTCGATCCGAAGCACCGCAGCATCAGTAGACGGAGCGGCAGCAGATGGATCGGAAGAAGAAGAAGGATACGGATAGTGCCCCAGCACTATTGACCGCAAATTCGACACCATCGTGGCGAGAGTCGCAAGCTGCATCCTCACATCGTCTGCAGGGGCGCGGGAGGAGACGGAGGTGGTGGATATCTTGGAGTCGACGTCTGTAAAAATCTGCCATGGAACCTAAGCCGTACAGGCGCCCTTTCCTAAAGCCGCCGGCAGATTCTATGAACATGTCGTCGTAGCGAGCGGCCATAGAAGAGGGCCTCTGGGTTGGTGTCGTTTCACACACATCCCCAGCAGGGGGTCAATCCGACTGAGTGTCTCACTATACGCAGCCTATCCAATGAATCTGTTTATACTATAAGTTTTTCTAAGTTATAATCTAAATCCTATGTTTCCCTAAGTTATAGTTTTAATCCTAAGTTTACCTAATTAAGTTAACAATAATTATATTTCTAACATAAATCTTATAAACGTAAGTACTTACATTACTCTCCTGGGCCCTCGCGTCGAAGAAGCTCCCGTCCTTCCGTCTCTTATGCGTATGCACGAATACGTCATGAGCGGTGACCGCCTCCGCCTCTCTTCCCTCCTTCACTGCCTTTTGGGCCTGCATACGTAGAATTTAATTAACTTCGTATATTAATAATACCGAATTAAATAGTACAATAAATTTGCGGTATCTCACCAAATCTGTACGCGTCCGTGCGTGGGGCCTTGATCCCCCCGTATGCAGACCCGCGGCCTGTCTATTCGCCTGTATATGAATATATATAAAAAATATTATATATGTGTGTATGTGCATATATATAAATATATATTATATATGTTGTATGTGTATGTATATATAATATATTTATGTATAGGAGATATATATTATATATATATATATATATATATATATATATATATATATATATATATATATATATATGTGTGTATGTGTATGTGCATATATATATATAAATATATATTATATATGTGTGTATGTGTATGTATATACAAAATATATATATATATATATATATATATATATATATATATATATATATATATATATGTGTGTGTGTGTGTGTGTGTACTAATAGAACAAAGCAGCAGCAAGCCTGGGCTCAATGAGCACACCCTAGACCCGAGCCCCCACAGCCTAAAGGCTCGAGCCCACCCGAGCAAAACATTTCCCTTCACGAGCAGTGAACTAACCCTGGAACCCGATGACTGATTATAAGAGGAGTCGAGAGAAATCGAGAGATGTGCTCACAATCCCTAAACTAAATCCTCTCCAGATAAGGGCACGCCGCCCAGGCAGCTGTGCGGCACCGCAGCCACCGGCCCAGCGACAGGAGGCCGCTCGTGTGCGGGCCGCACGGACAGCACAACGGAACACAGCAGCCGTGAAGCCAACTTTCCGTAGCGATTTCCGCCTACCCGATCCTCCGTTTCACGAACGAGTTTCGCAGGTACGAAGCCAATACAACCAAGTTTATATCCCAGTAGATAGATTTTGTTATAAACGAATATACCTCCCAGAGATTCGATGAAAACTTCATCGAAAACCTGTCCAAAAATAGGACAAGAATCCGTCCCAAAGACCCAACTTGGAAGGCGTTTTATGATCTATATGTTAGGAATTTTAGAAAACTAATTAAAGGCAGTTATAGATAACATATAGGGCTCTACAACCTATTTTGCAGAAGTCGATTTCATCGACTATGCGCCGATAACGGATCCCAAAGTTTACCAAAAACCTATTTTAAAAATAATAAAAACCTCCGATACCACGTGCGTTCCGCCAATCCGGGCGACGTGGTCGCGAACCAAAAGCATCAAAATGTGCGTATCGGCTTCGTGGACGTGTGGGCTTTGACGGAATTCAAATTGGTCACGTGTGTGCGACTAATTTGATGCGTATCCGTCGAAATTCACCGTATCGACCACTTTGTACAAACTCCAATTACTTTGTGCAAACTCGTCAGATCGAAACGAAACTTGTGCCAACAGAATTGTATCATTTTTTTGGTCCTGTATGTCAAGTTTGGTCCGATTCAGAGATAGTTGATCGGATCGCCGTTTTGCGGGCCCCACGATCCGACTCAACGGGCGATTTGTGCACGGCCCGCCGGAATCTAACTTTGGACATACGGTTGGGTTCATATCAAAATATCGGACCTGTAGACATATAGTTTGATGACTTTAGAGACCATAGACTTTGGCACGCTTTTCGGTGTAATGCGGGTCCAACGGCGGACACCGTTTTGGCCCAAAATTTAGTTTTGCCCCGTGTCCATAATTGGACTTATGGACAGACAATTCTAGCTAATTTGATTATTCTGAAAATGTTGGTAATATTTTTTCAGCATCCGGAGACTTCTGCATGTGTTGACTGTTGTGGCTCACTGAGTGGTATAGTATTATCGGTTTCACCAGCACAGGACCTCAGGCGAGTACATCTCTGATAGTTTTTATATTTGATTACCTCTATGAATCATGTACGTAGTAGTATTTTACATTGATATTCCATTGGTTCTTGACACGATGTTACACGAGATAGTAGTTGTGGATTCTCTACATGTTGTTCGTGACCAATCTATTATCGTGTTCGTGACCTGTTTGGATCCATGAGTACTGGTCGGACGGAGAAATACTCTAGACATGTAAACAAACCCAAAATTATTCTTGCCTAATAGCAGTCGCACACTATACGTGCGGGATGCCGGATCTTATTCTTGCCTAATAGCAGTCGCACATTTCATGTGCAGGGTGCCGGATTTAGCCTTAGTCATTTACATGTCGAAGTAGTATTTCAACTCACTAGATAGGTACAGTGTCTGGTTCTACAGTATATATTGCTGGCTACAGGTCTTCTCTCTTTTTAGTACTCACTTGCCTTGTTCCCCATGCTCAGTTTCTGTCATGATTCTATACTTGGCTTTTCGTCGTGTATTTTATTATTATTTACAGATTTATGGTTTTTGTCATTTATTAAATCTATTGTGAGATTGTACTCGTTCCATTCCTGACTGAAAACCAACATTTTTCAGGTTTAGCCGCGATCACTCTTAGCACTGGGAAGGCATGGTATGCTGAGGTCAACCAAGATAGTTGAATTAGCTGTCTTTTCTATTTTATGAGCCATTGTATTTTCTAGCAAATATGAAGCTGTGAAACCTAGTAATTT
>JANAVB010044780.1:0-45000 GCA_029216955.1 Iris pallida
ATTTTGTCGTTTTACAATTTTTTGTCGTTTTAAGCGATTTTTTTCGTCATTTTTTGTCTTTTTTGTCACTTTGATATTTTTTCTCGTTTTTATCGTTTTTTTGTCATTTTTTTTTTTTTTTACCAATTTTTTGTCGTTTTTACCAATTTTTGTGGTTTTAAGCAATTTTTTGTCGTTTTTACTCATTTTGTCTTTTTTTTGTCACTTCTTGATTATTTTTTGTCGTTTTTTATGCTTTTGTCATTTTTGTCGTTTTTACCCATTTTTGTCGTTTTAAGCATTTTTTGTCGTTTTTACCCTTTTTGTCTTTTTGTCACTTTTGATTATTTTTTGTCGTTTTTATCCAACTTTGTCCTTTTGTCGCTTTTTGTCAACTTTTGTCGTTTAAGCGATTTTTGTCGTTTTTGTAATTTTTTTGCTGTTTTACTGATTTTTAGTCGTTTATGTCGTTTTTTCGTTTTTGGTCATTTTACTTTTTATGTCGTTTTTTATATTTTTGTCGCTTTTACCGTTTTTTGTCGTTTTTGTCGCTTTTTGGTTATTTTTGTCGTTTTAACCGACTTTTGTCGTTTTAACCGATTGTGTTCTTTTTGCGTTTTATCGATTATTTGTTTTAACGTTTTCTGTCATTTTTGTCGTTTTTGCCGCATTTTGGTTTTTTTGTCGTTTTTAACGATTTTATGTCGTTTTTGTCGTGTTTTGGGTATTTTTGTCGTTTTTACCCTTTTTGTTATTTTTGGTTTATACATTTTTTGTCGCTTTTGGTCATTTTTGTCGTTTTAACCGATTTTTGTCGTTTTTCATCGTTTTGTCGTTTTTTGTTATTTTGTCGTTTTTACGATTTTTTTCGTTTTTACCCGTTTTTTGTCCTTTTATCGGTTTTTTATATTTGTTCATTTTTTCGTTATTATTATTTTTTTTTTTTTTCCCGGGAATATTATATTGTCACCAAACATGGGAATTAATTTTCCCGGGAATTTGATTCCCGGGAATATAGAATTCCCGGCTATATATTATTCCGCATACCAAACGTCCCCTTAGGGATAATCATAGGAACATATTTAAAATATATTTTATACATCGTACAGAAATACAGGATTCAAATTCTAGTCTTCTACTTCTAATGAAAGGGCAAGGTACAGACATGCCTCGTTAGTTCACAGAATCATGAAATAGAAAAAGAAAAGTGATTAATTTTCTATATTGGATGCTAAAAGAATTGAGGAAAGGAAAAGTGATTCCTAATGGAAGAAAAATTATGGAGAAAAATAATTTCACATCCATCCAAACAAGAAATCACGTTCCCACATTGAAGTATTCACTTTCATTTCTAAATTCTTTGGCATTTTCAAACATTGGAAAGTAAAATCAATGGAAATTGTAATTTTCCAAAGGAAAAAATGCCAATGAATTGATTTTCTTACTGTCACGATCCGATCCCAAATAATTGGGTCGAACCGGATCATGTCCAGCCTGCACCGTTGTTGAAACGGCGGCAGTAAGCTGTTCCATTAGCAGGTAACCACAACAACATCTATATTTGTCACAACTGAATATTCGGGAATTGAAAACCTTATTAAACATTGAAATAAATACAACTGGAATTAAAAGAACTGAATTCATATAAAAGAATTTTTTTCAAAGAAACAACAAAACTGAAAACAGGAAAATCTAGCTAAGCATTCGGCTCATTGGCCTCAGTTCCTGCGTCCTCCAAAGGAACTCTGGCAGCACAACGGGGTACAGAATCGGGTCGTAATAGCTGTTGTATAACAGCTCAGCATCCTCAATATCTCCTAAAAATGTATCTCGAGTCAGGAGGGAGCAAAGTACAATTTATGCTAATTTGACAATTGAAATAATAATAGAATTATGCACTTTTAAACAGTTTGGAATAAATTCCAGCAGTTACAGTATTGTGATGTGAATAGGCAATGAATATGACCGGCTTGGGTTGTACAGTTGTATCCTATTGATACGATACGGCTTATCCCCGTGTGTATGAGGGGTAAGCTAATACAGTTCTAAGTTACTTTGGATGTGGTCAAACTCATTACACTACTCCCCCAGTCCCCAAACAGTTACAGTAGTTACAGTCAGTGCTCTCAGAGAGAGTTCCGTGTTACATCGTGATTTAAACTTGCATTAAAACGATTACTAAATAATTGTAAACTAACACAAAATGTACTTGCCTTGGTTTGACTGGAGTCGAAGGGTTGAAGACTTCGAGATGAGATTAAGACTCGTCCTCGAAATCCTACATTCGAGAAGTTGACTCAGATTCCAAAGTTTACCAAACTAACTATGCTAGTTGAAATCTCTAAGTTGCGTCCTAATCAATTTTAATCTTGATTACACAATCACAAACAAATCTCGATTATCGGTGCGTTGTAATTAATAACGAGGGAAAGATCAGTTTAACTTGTATTTTGGAAAAACTCGTAGTTACCAATTTATTGGGTTAAAACTTTGTATTTTCGTAATTATACATATAAAACTAAATTTCTTGTTTTAATGAGAAAACATGATCGTTGTTTAAATATTTTAAACTTGTAAATTTTAATGTGAGAAAAACTTTATTAATTTTCTATATCAAAATAATATTTATTTTAGATTTATGCATACGCTAAAAACTCGTAAAACCATAAAACGATAGAAAAACCTATGCTACGAAATTACAGTTCACAGAGAAAATAGACAGGCTGGCTTATGCCCATTACAATTAATTTAAAAATTTTGAAATAAGACGAAACAGTTGTTAGTTCTAAAATCATCCTACAATTTAATTATGAATAAATTAAATAATAAAAAAATAAATTAAATATTAATGAGTCTCAGATATTGGTACAATCGTCATATAGGCTAATGCATCAACGTCCGGGCGAAGCCGGTTTCGTTTGCACTTAGCCAGGGCCCATTGACCGATACGGTCGTCGCCCAAAAATCCTAAAATACTAGTATTTTTCGAAAACTATTTTAAAATCATTTTAAAAATACAATTAAATTTTATGGAAAATCTGGCAGCATTTCCTCTATTTTTGGTCAACCCAAAAACTGGAAAAGTGTGCCAATATTTTCCTGCAAATCCCAAACCAGGGAATCCCAAAAAAAATATATATATAAATAACCACAATCATTCTCAAAATTAATTCGGAAAACCCGAAACCAATTCGGAACTCCCGAAAACCACTCCAGAACATTTTCGATAAGAATTCGGAATGTTAAAATAATTCCAACCATCAGAAACTTTTCCGAAAGTTTCTCGGAAAAACCCAAAACAAACAGAACTATGTAAAATCCACAGAATAAAATCCAACAATGGTTCCGAAAATTTTCGGAACCAAACACGTAACCGAAAGACAAATTTTTGAAGAAATTCGTGGACCAAATTATCATCATAGACACCTACGGGAACAAACTACTATGACTATCCAGAGTTTTACCCAATCGACGGAATCCGAAGGGTTGCCTCGGACTCGGGATGCGCGAATCTGCGAAGATGAACTCGAAAACCCGCGAACAGCGCTGGACAGGGGCTGTCCAGAACAGCAGAGCACGGCTTGGGGTGCGCCGGGGAGAACAGCGCCCGCGTGCTAGGACACGGGAGGCTAGGGCGTGGCCGGGAGCAGGGGAAGCGTGCGGGTCAGCGCCGCTGGGAGCGGCCGGGAGGTCGCGGGCGGGCGGAGCCGCGGCGTCGGCGGCTGGCGGGGCGTGCGGGAGGCCGGGGGCCGCGCTGGGAGACGCACACGGGGCGCGGGTGGCTGGGAAGGGGTCCGGGGCGCGGCCGACGGAGGTCGGGTGGCCGAGAGGAGTCGGGGCGCGGCTCTGAGCGGGAGAGGGGGAAAAATGAAGAGAAAGGGGGTTTGTGAGTGAAGAGATGGTGGGGGATTGTTCTCTGGAGAGAATAGGGAGTTGTGGTGGTGGGATGGTGTGTGTATGTGTTTAAGAAAAGAGTGGGAGTGGTGTTGTGGGTGTGTGTGAGTGAAAGAAGGGGAGAGAAGTGAGGGGGTGAGGGGAAACGTGGGGAGGGGAGTTGGTCCATCAGTGGACCAACTCAAAAAGAGTTAAATATATATATATATATTTTTATAAAAATCAAATTTCAAATAAAAAGGGTTAGGACCGGGTCTGGGTTTCTGGAATCGGGTCCGGGCTAGGGGTTAGGTTGGCAACCAAAAACCAGGCTTTTTATTTTGGGAAATAATTTGGAACCAACAATATAGTAATAAAATGCATATAGAAAATTGCGACAAAAAAAAATTCAGTAATTAATCAAAAATTGCTTTTAATTCTAATTAATCAAATAAACCAGAAATACGGGTTTCACAATCTTCCCTCCTTAGAAAATTTCGTCCTCGAAATTAAAGGCAGGGTCGTGGTATCGATCAAAAATCACTTAACTTTGATCAACATGAAATTTAAACCATCAGGCACGATCGGATTCTAGGCATGATAAAATACCGGCACGATCAAAATTATCTAGATATGATCCGAGATAGAGTTGAAATATTTTGTGACCAAAATAACTTTAGGTATGAGAAATATCTAGGTACGATATATATAATCAAAATTCATCAGATAAGGTCATGTAAAAAAAGACAGAAGAAGACAACCATCAACAATTTATTGAGAAGATAGGATGTAATAAAATCCTCTGTAATGAGGGACAAAAATTTCCAAATCCAATTGAGTTGAGGTTTAGGAGTTCGTGACTCAGAAAACCAACAAGTTATATGTTTGTAGGATAGTGAGGGTGATTAAAATAGTTATATCTGTGATAGGAATGTAATCGGATAGGATATTTCCAATGAGGGCCGAGTGATGATCAAAGGGGATAGAACGTATGTCGTTTCACTGTTCAACGGTCAGAAGATAAGATTTGCGGGAAAAGATTTACAAGATAACTATCTATGGCTTCCAAAATCTGTAACTAAATAATAATAAATAAATAAATGAATAAATAAATAAGATATAAGAATATATGTATGCAACGTACTAAGGTTGAAACAGAAAAAAGATTAAGGTAAAAGAGATTGATATGGTCCTAATAAGTTTTTAGGAAGATCAAGTAGAATTTTGTAGGGAATCTTTTCTTTCTGGTTGTGACAAGAGGTTTCTGGAAATGGAGACAACCGCTAGACATGTAAATCCTCTAATCAGGCAAAAGTCGGAATGATTTGATAGTGCAAAAGACAACCACCATGGTATGAATATAGTCTGAATAATATTCGGGAACCAAATATGTTTGAAGTCACTTTGTCTCAAATTCATGCCTCGCCAGAGTGCACCTGACTGCAATAAATTTTTGACCCAATAACATGAATAATTTTAGGTTGCTGAGTAATCTTTTAACTTTATCCATTTTATGGCTAAGCAACAAAGAAGATCAACATAGTGCATTTAGGATAGTCATAATAACATCCGGAAATCCATGAACACCCGAAATCACTTCAACTTTAGAGTCTTTTGCCTCGCCAGTGCGCAACTGGCTGCAGTAAACTCGCAGTTTCCATAATTCAGACAATTGACTATAATGCAATGTGCGAAGTCATATTAGGTCACGGAATATTTTTTCTGAACTTTGTCCATAAGAATTTCAAAGGAGTTTTCGAAAATTCAAACGAGTTCTAAGGTTCTAGTCATGATAGGAAAAGATGTTGATGTAGGTTCTTCTGGTTTCAAGAAAATTTATCAGGATAAATATGTGTTCCAGTAGCTCTTAAGATTTAAAAGATTGATTTGAAGAAATTTATCAAACTTGAGTATGACCAATTGAGTTGGACACAGGATAAGGTAGAAGAATCAGAGCGTTGATTTGAAGAAGCCAGTGAGAATATTCCCGACAAATCACTTAAAGGATACAGACGTTCACCAAAATTATTTGAAGAAATAATTTCTTTATCCAATGATAGTTTTGAGAATGTGATGGGTAAGTAGGGTTGACACAAAAGAAGTGTGTTATTATGGATTCCAGGAAGTCAGGTTAAAATGGTTTAGTAAAGCCAACAAGGGAATGGTTCAACAATTAAAAGTTTTTCAATGATTTAAAGAAGATTTAATAATAGGATGGAAGCAATTCTCTGACCGTTCGTACTTCACGATACTCAAGCATTGAGTTTAAAAGCTGTCTAGGCCATGAATTGATCAAGAAGTTGCATAGAGAGTAGGGTTTCAAGTTGAGTGGAGGGGATCAACAATTAAAAATATTTGGAATAACCTAGGAGATAACAATCAATATTGAAGTTATTTTGAAAATATCTTCTCTAGGGGAATCATGAACTAACTAGGCTGAACCAATTCTTTCGGTAATAATTGAGATTTATGGTTCTAGAAGAATTTGGTTCAGGATTCGTTCCAAGAAAGTCAATTAGAATTTAGATCAAGGTTGGATACGCTAATCATATAAGTATCTCGGGTAGATAAGAGTTATTAGAGTTGTCACGACCCGCTTCCGAATAACCGGGTACGAGTCGGACACGTCCAGCCTTTGTTGTTAGACACAACAAAGTAAGCTGTACCATTCTAGGAAAACTAACCAGATAATATAAACATGAATGAATCACAACATCTATATAAATGTGTCCCAATCAGAGTAAAGTACAATATCTAAATTATTACATTCCAACTAATAAAAGAGTCTGCTAGTTGTAGGCCTTAAAAATGAAAGTCACGCTGAGTTGATCAGGACAAAGTCCAAAAGTCACGCTGAGTTGATCAGAACAGAGTGTCATTATGACTGACAGCACGACAGTCGAAGAATGTCTTCTCGTATGCCACGTATGCACGAAACTCGAGAGATCACAGCCGACTATTGCGTGACTTTTGAAATCTTCTTCAGCAAGACTCAGCCTTCACCAAGTTGGCGTACCAAAAGAGTTTCTTGTCATTTATTGCGACTGACAAAAGCAATCACTGTCAGAGATTTTGTGTCAGTCGAGGCACGTCGAATCAAGACAGCTGACAGTTCTGCCTCAATCTTGCGTATATTTTGAGCCATCTGGCTCAAGTCTGCGTGTATTTTGAACTTATATGTTCCTTCCCCAAGTCTGCGTGGATTCTGAAGCTTTTTTGTCCCAAGTCTGCGTGGATTCTGAAGTTTCATGCCCAACGTCTGCGTGGATTTTGAAGCTTTCTGCCCCAAGTCTGCGTGGATTTTAAAGCTTTTTGCCCCAAGTTTGCGTGGATTCTGAAACTTTCTGCCCCAAGTTTGCATGGATTTTGAAGCTTTCTGAACCCAGTCTGCGTGGATTTCGTCTTCAACAAGTCTGCGTGGATTTCATCAAATTGGAGTACGTGGCAGCCATGCCACTGATCTCTCGTCCGCGTGTCCTGTAACTTGCACACGACTCATGCATGATTGCCATGTGTCCAACAGTTATAGGCCACGTCCAGTAACTGCTCACAACCTTGCGTATGTTAGATCCTGCGTGATTTTCAACTAGGCACAGGTTGTGAAGACAGTTATATTTTCAGTTATTTTTGACTCTATAAATAGAGTTCTTTTTCTCATTCATTGTACAGATACATAGTTATCTAACTTACTGTCAAAATTTTGAGATCTTTTCTTCTTCGCATAGTCCAAGGGATAAAGCGATCGTCTTCTAGATCGAATTCCTACAGTTGTAATTTTCCCAGAAACACAATAAATAAAGTGAATTTATTTATGGAAAACAAATTGGCGACTCTGCTGGGGAAAACCATCTCCTTTTCTGAGATGGCAACAACTCAATGCGACACTTCGTCAGTCGGCTCGACGAAGAAGGTGATATCGATCCAATTCGATCAACTCGCCTACGAAGAAATGCAGCGGGCTAAGGGTGGCAAGCCCACTTCAGCCTCTATCACCACTGCCAAGTCGAAGGGATGCTCTGTGTATGTCCCTAAGAATCTGTTGGCAGCCAATGGTGAAGTCTCTGCCACAGTGTCTACTCCTAACACTGGCAAAGACTCTACTGCAAGCACATACACTCTTATGCGCTCAAAGATGACAGCATTCAAAAGTCATGCTGACAGTACTGGCTCCTTAGCCAAGTCTGTTCCAGTGTACAATCCAGCAGTCAAAAGTCACGCTGACAGCACTGACTCCTTAGTCAAGCCTGTTCCAGCGTGCAATCTCAAAGTCAAAAGTCACGCTGGCAGTACTGGCTCCTTAGCCAAATCTGTTCCAGCGTGTATTTCTAAATTCAAAAGTCACGCTGACAGTACTGGCTCCTTAGCCAAATCTGTTCCAGCGTGTATTTCTAAATTCAAAAGTCACGCTGACAGTACTGGCTCCTTAGCCAAATCTGTTCCAGCGTGTATTTCCAAGTCAATTCCTTCTGACTCAGTGTGCGTACCAAAATCTGGCTCTTTAGCCAAGACTCTATACGCTGACAATACTGGCTCCTTAGCCAAATTGTCACCAGCATCATCTAAGAAGAATAGCTCTTTAGCTGTCTCTTCTTCTGTGCCAAGTTCTACTAGAATTGGGGGTGGTCTTACACACAAAGTCCCTTCAAAAAGAAATAACTCTTTAGTTGTTTCTTCTGTGCCTGTAGTTTTTACTTCAGGAACAGCTTTGACTGACAATTTTGTTAGTCAAAGAAAAGGAGATGGTCTTTTGACTACTCTTCCTTCTGGACATTCTATGTCTCAAAACTTGAATAAGTCTAAGAAGAAACATTCTTTAATGTCTTCTTCTACGACTTCTTCGAATTGGGCACAGAATCTGTCTAGAAAAGAGGGTCTATTACCAACTCCTAATCAAGGGGTTGGTTCAACTCTTCCTTCTCTGCAAATATCCAGATCAATGGAAGGAAAACTCCAAGTTTCAAAAACCAATGTGTTACCTTCAACTAATCTAAGAACAAAACTTAATCAAACCCGTTTGGGAAGCACTTCTGGTGTTAAGAAACTACATCAATCGGGAACAAAGATAAGAGATCCAGATGCAGAGTATGCTAGAAATTATGTGGCTCATATTAATCACTCCCTATATAATCAAGAGCCATCAACATCCAAGAACCAGAAATATATTCCTAAAAATACACAAAGATTGTTCTCTGATGTACCTCAGTCATCACAGACAGATTTACGAGAACACCTTCAACAGAAGAGAAGGAATAATTCTGTGACAATGGATCATGCTGAATGTGACTTCTAGCCAAGAGTCATAATTCAACGCAGATGTCAATCAATGGCTCATGACTATGTTGATCATGAATGTGACTTCCAGCCGAGAGTCACAATGCAATGCAGATGTCAAACTAAACGACAATCTGTCTTCAATCGGATTCAGTGTGAACCTATGCCCGATGAAGATGAGCCTTTGTTTGCTTCTGTCAACATAACCTCTCGGAATACTGGGGGTAGAGATGATAGTCCAGATGGAGTATACAGAGGCACCAGAGCAAGAGTCCTGGCTTCTAGTCAAAGGACTTTGATTTCTGAAGATGATTCTGAATTCCTTGGAGAATCCAACTTTCCACCTCTTCTTACTGGGAGTAATTCTCCTATAATTGACTTTGATGCACAAAGTAATGATTCAGAACATACAACATCCACCAGTTCATCAATAATCCCTCGTACAGTCACGACTTATATGGTTGATGGGAATACTGATGAACCTTCTTCTTCCTTGACTCCTCAAGAACAAAGAATTGTTTCTTTGGAGCAGCAAATGAAGTCTATGGCTGATACTATGAAGTCGATGTATGAACTCATGGCAACCCAGATGCAAAATCGACAGACTGTACCAGATGCCATACCAAGTGATACTGGCGTAAGTCCAGTACATGTTCCTCCAGCAGTACAATCCAATACTCCTGGGCAAGCTCAACCAAATCCTAGTCTCTCTGGAGCTGGGGGTAGTGCTTATAATGTTGTTCCTCTTCCCAACTATTCTCTACAAGCTACAACTCCACAATCATCCGGAGTTGTTACTGAAGAATTGAGGAATCTTAAAACTCAATTCGAGGCATTCAAACAGAAGGATGGTTTACAAAGGTTAGGCATCAAGCAACCTTATCCGATAGAATGGAAGCAAGTATCGTATCCTCCTAAATACAAGCCTCCTACTATCTCATTCTATGATGGAACCACTTCTCCGAGTCAATTTATTAATCACTTTGAAGTGATGACTGATCAATTGCAACCAAGTGATGCCCTCCTTACTCGGGTGTTCGTCGGATGTCTCAAAGGAACGGCTTATGAATGGTATAGAAGTCTCCCAGATGGGTGTATTACCTCATTTGTCGGTTTCAAACAGATGTTTCTTGAACGATTCTATGAAGGGCTCAATGACATGACTATGTCTGCTCTTATTAGAATCAAGCAGAAAAATAATGAAACTACAGAGGATTTCATTGAACGGTTTCGAAGAGAAGCTCTGAAGATGCCTCTTGGAACTTCTGATACTGTCACCATCGACACATGCAAATCAAACTTGCTACCAATCATCAGCATGTGGACAGGATCTACCCAATTTCAAGACTGGCCTTCCTTCATAGTTAGTGCCAAGGCCGCAGAAATTAGTGCTGAAACCTTTAAAGGTTTAGGAGTGTAGATGACTCCCAAAGAAATAGGTCAAGGTACTAACAATAATGCTAAAAACAATGCTCGCAAGGGAAAAGAAACCCTTGAAGTTAATCTTCAGAGTAAAGATGCATCAAATGTTCAAACTCCTCCTGCCTCTACAACTCAACAACCAAGAGCACCTCGCCCTAAAGAAGAATACTCTTTTGATGACGACGATGTCCTTGGTATCTTTGAATGTCTGCTGAAAGGTAATAAAATACAATTACCTGAAATCAAGAAACCTGATGAAGCTGGTAAGACAGATCATCCTAAATACTGTCCATACCACAAAATGTTGGGGCACACAATTCATACATGTTATGTACTGAAAGGAAAGATCCAAGAAATGATTAAATCTGGAGCTATCTCTCTTACTCCGAAAGAGAAGACCGTTACTTCCAACGTCGTCTCTATACAATTTAGAGATTTCCCTCCTCAACTCCTTGAAAGTGGGATCATTCCTATTCCCAAAGCAACTCTTGACATAGTGAATATTCCTCTTCCACAATATGAAGGATTAGTGTCGATCACTATAGAAACAGGAGAAATCATGTGGATACATCTTGATCTAGTGGCAGATTTTGAATCCCCTCCTCTTCAAAAGACTACTTCTCGAAAGTCCAAGAAGGCTGGAAAGATTAAGTCATGTCATATGACTTCTCTCGGGTCTAATCCTGACACAGAGCCAAAAGACAAAGAAGAAGCACTTGCTGGTGCTACTCGAACAGGGAAACCTTATCTAAAGGATTACTCCAAAAATCCTGAGGATACTCCTGATATCCCTCCTGCTGACAAAGATGCTCCTCTTGAAGAAGAATCATCCACAGCACCTATTCCTTCTACTGTACCGGTTGAACCTGCTCCTTCCAAGCCCACAGCTCTTGAGAAAGGCAAACAACAGGCTCGGTTTGATAAACCAATCAAGAAGTCCCCTCCTCTTGGACTTCAGAAGCCTTATAACTTCGACATTCTAGCTCAACTTGCTAATACTCCAGCTAGAATGTCCATTTTTGAACTTCTACGTCTTTCCAAAGAGACTCGGGAGACGTTAAGTGAAGCACTCCTTCAGGCTGACTCTTGTCTCGCACAATTAAAGAAGCCGGGTGAAGAACCTGCCACTTGTTTATATTACAACAGTGTATTGGAGATTATCCCAAATATCACCTTTACACAAGACGACATGCTATTAGAAGATAATCGACATGATCGGCCTCTCTACTACACCGATTACATCGATACGATGAAGATAGATCTTATCCTCATTGATCCAGGGTCTGCTATAAGCATAATACCAAAGAGTCTGTTGGATGAACTAAAAATCCCTCTTCACAAGCTTTCCAAGATGGTTACTACTATCCTGGGATTCAATCAGAGCCGAAGCGAGCCCTTGGGAAAGATTCATCTAAAACTTCAGATAGGTGATTTCAGATCCAAAGTCACCTTCTATGTGATCGAGATCGTGGGATCTTACAATCTTCTTCTGGGGAGGCCCTTTCTTCATGAAAATAATGTGGTGCCTTCTACTCTTCATCAGTGTTTTAAATACATTGACAACAAATGGAAGAGTACAAAAAGAAGTTGCTGACATAAATCCTTTCCATGGGGTTGAAGCTTATTTCAATGGTTCCCGGATGTATAAAGAAGAATATACAAGGGTGATACAAGCTATGGAGAAAGAGAATTCACAAAGTGAGACTTTAATAATCCCTGTTAAAGGTCGAACTACTCAGCAACAATCTCCCAAACCCTCTAGAGAAGATTCTTTCATCATTCCAGTGAGTGGACGGATTTCTCTATTACCTCAATCGTCTACTCAAGATACACTGATCATTCCTGTCAGTGGGCGTACTACAGTTCCTGTATCTTCACATATAAAACATGATACTCTGGTAATCCCAGTTGGAAGGCGGATTACTCTTCCATCTCAGGCTTCAAGGGAGCTCACCTCTTCTGAGCCATTTGTTATCGATCTTAATCGAAACAAAATTTCTTCTCGTTCTTCTTCTCCTCCTTTAGTCATTGATTTGGCTAAGATCTCTAAGGCTCATCCTTCTTCCAATGTAAATACTGCTACTTTTAAATTCAATGAAAAGTCTCCATCTTTGTAGTATGCTGATGTGTGTAATTATGTTCATAGTTATTTACATTTGTTAGATGACTTGAGCACAATAACCATAGGAGTTGTACAGACTTTTCATACAGATGTATCCTTAGAATCAGTACAATCTTTATACTTTCTAGTTCCCAGCAGAAAGCCAGGAGACATGCCAATATTCTTCTACAAAGGGCCCCAAAATCCTTCTAACTCTGAAGATGAGGACAAAAACGATGATACTGGAAGATTACAACTACGTCGTTATAGTCAGCAATCTAAAGACATCATTAAAAATATGGGCTATGACTTCAGAACTGGCCTCAACAGTGGAAAAAGGAAGAAAAATGCCTGTCCGGATTCCTCCTCTGAAATATGGGAGAACAAAATGCGGATTGGGCTATACTGCTCCTATTCCTTTTATCAATATTGTTCATGAAGATCCCGAATCTGACGAAGATAAGAGATCTGATTCTTCTAGTACTACCTCTTGGGATTCTGACACGAGTATCGGTGATTTCTACTGCAACATTCTGTCTTCCAACGTGGTCTCCATAGACCGTTCTGAAGAAAGTGATGAAGACGAAGAAGATTTTGAAATCTCACCTGAATCAGAACAATGGGCCCAAAGGTTGGATAATCAATAGGAGTTTCGATTCGAGCAAAAAGAACCTCCGACTGAAGACAAACTTGTTCAAATAGATGTTGGTGAAGAGGGATCTCCCAAACCAATATTCATCAGTGAAAGTCTTTCAGAAACTGATAAGCAAGACATGATTAAACTTATTCGTGACTACATCGATGTCTTCGCTTGGAGTTATGAAGATATGCCAGGACTTGATCCACAAATTGTAACTCACAAGCTCAATATCTTGCCGAATGCTAAACCGGTCAAACAACAACAGCGATGATTTCGTCCAGACATTGTGGATGCAATTGAAGATGAAGTCAATAAACTTATGGCCTCTGGATTTATTCGAAAGGAACAACATCCCGATTGGGTGGCTAATATAGTTCATGTTCTTAAAAGACTGGCAAGATCAGAGTTTGCATAGACTTCCGCGATCTCAATGCGGCATGTCCTAAAGACGAATTCCCTCTACCAATCACTGATATTATGATCAATAATACTTGTGGGTTTGAACGGATGTCATTCATGGACGGATATTCTGGGTACAATCTGATCAAGATGTTTCCAGATGACGAGAAACACACTTCTTTCAGAACGCCGATCGGTACATACTGTTATACAGTTATGCCATTCGGTCTCAAGAATGCAGGAGCAACTTATCAACGAGCTATGAGCACTATATTCCGTGAACATTTACGAAAAATAGTCGAATGCTATGTTGATGATATTGCAGTCAAAAGTCGACAAAAGGAGGATCACATCCAAGATTTGAAGACTATATTTGATCTA
Source organism: Iris pallida (assembly GCA_029216955.1). Classification (NCBI taxonomy): domain Eukaryota; kingdom Viridiplantae; phylum Streptophyta; class Magnoliopsida; order Asparagales; family Iridaceae; genus Iris; species Iris pallida. The sequence continues at coordinate 14,067 of JANAVB010044780.1, forward strand.
ATGCGTAAGTATCAATTAAAGATGAACCCTACTAAGTCCTTCTTAGGCGTCTCTAGTGGTAAATTTCTCGGCTTCGTCATTACCTCTAAAGGTATACACGTGGATCCCGAGAAGATCAAAGCCATCCAAGAGATGCGTCCTCCACGCACCTTAAAAGAGCTACGAGGATTTCAAGGAAGGATCGCTTATATCAGGAGATTCATTTCTAATCTTTCAGGACGCTGCAGACCATTCAATAAACTCATGAAGAAAGGTGTTTCTTTCGTCTGGAATGATGAATGTCAGAAAGCATTCGATGATATAAAACAGTATCTGATGAGCCCTCCAGTATTGGTACCTTCTGTCTCAGAAATTCCATTTCTCTTATATACTCGAGCAATGAGTCATTCATTGGGTGCATTGCTTGCTCAAAAGAATAAAAATGGTCATGAACAAGACATTTACTATCTCAGTCGTACTATGACCGGAGCTGAACCTCGTTATTCACCGGTCGAAAAAGAATATCTAGCCCTGATGTTCGCTGTCCAAAAGACACGACATTATATTATTGGCCAGACTATTAATGTCATTTCCAGGATCAATCCTATACGGGTCATGATGAAGTAACCCAGTGTTTTAAATTCTCGACTGGCTAACTGGAGAATCTTACTTGCTCAATATGATATGCACTATATTCCTCAGAAATCAGTTAAAGGACAAGCTTTAGCTGATTTTCTGGCTGCTCATCCAATTCCAGAAAATTCAGAACTCTATGATGAAATCCCAGATGAAGTCCTAGATTCAAACCAAGTTGCTGGAGAAGATCCTACTTGGCGTCTATTCTTTGATGGAGCTTCAAGAATAGGTCCTAATGGTGATATTGTCGCTGGAGTTAGAATCGTTCTTGTGTCGCCAGAAGGCCTTGCTATCCAAAGAGCTTATTCTCTCGATCAACCATATTCAAACAATGTAGCTGAGTACAATGTATTACTCATTGGTCTTCAACTCGCTAAACATCTGAATATTCAATATTTGGAGGCGTACGGAGACTCTAAACTCATTGTCAATCAGATAAGGGACACTTATGAAGTTCGCCATCAAGATTTGGTTCTTTATCATAGATCGGCTATATCTATGGCTTCTTCATTTGAAGAGTTCTTCATTGAGGATGTTAGGCGAGCATGTAACACAGAAGCTGATGCTCTTGCTAATCTTGCGGCGGTGTTAGCTATTCCAATCAGACGTCAGCAAATGATTGTTGTTCGCAATCGAGAATTATTTCATCTCGAAAACAACCTGACTCTAGGACTTCCAGTTGACATTGAAGAATCAATGTCTCATGACGTCAACACAACAAGAGGATTTGGATTTAGTAGTAAATCTTTATCATCTTCATCTGATTCTAGCATGGAATTCATCTTCAGTAATTCAGCTGAGACTCAGAATACGGATAAAGATTGGAGACTTCCTTTCTTAGACTTCGTATTGTATGATATTCTTCCAGATAATCCGAGTGAGGCAGCATCTATCAGACGACGGTCACTCAGATTCTATTACAATCATACTACAAAAACCTTATATCGTCGAGCTTATGATGGTCTACTTCTTCGATGTGTTGTCGGTGATGAGGCTCAACAAATTATTCGCGAAGCACATGATGGAGTTTTTGGAGCACATCAACCTGGACCAAAACTTCAGGACCGTATTCGACGTATGGGTTATTATTGGCCCACTATGGTATCAGATGCCATCGAATATGCAAAAAAATATAAAGCTTGTCAAATCCATACGGATTTTATTCATCAACCCTCAGAATTTCTACATCCGACAGCAGCATCATGGCCCTTCGAAGCTTGGGGCATGGACGTTATTGGTCCGATCAATCCGCCTTCATCAAAAGGTCATCGGTTTATTCTCGCAATAACCGATTATTTCTCCAAATGGGCCGAAGCTATTCCGTTATCTGAAGTTAAGACGTCCAATGTCATCAGCTTTATCAAATACCACGTCATCTACAGATTTGGTGTTCCTCGACGCATTATTCATGATAACGGACCACAGTTCGTCAGCCAGAAATTTACTCGATTCTGTGACGATCACCGGATCAACAATGTAGCTTCTACTGCATATAATCCGGTAGCTAACGGATTAGCAGAAGCTTTCAACAAGACTATCATCAAACTCCTAAAGAAGTTTGTCTCTACTAACAAACATAATTGGAGTGAGAAGCTCGGTGAATGCTTGTGGGCTTACCGTACTACAGTTCGTAATGCTACTAAATGTACACCTTTCTCTCTGGTGTATGGATGCGAAGCTGTTCTTCCATTAGAGATTCAAATTCCTTCTTTAAGGATAGCAATCACTAATGAACTTACCGCCGAGAATAATGATCGTCTTCGACTTCAAGAATTAGAAGCTTTGAATGAGAAACGATTATCTGCTCAACAGAATATTGAATTCTATCAAGCTAGAATCTCAAGAGCTTTTAATAAGAAAGTCAGAGTTCGAGCGTATCAAAAAGGAGAACTTGTTCTAACAGTCAGACGTCCCATGACTATGACTCATATGAGCAAGGGCAAATTTGACGCAAAGTGGGAAGGTCCCTATGTCGTAAGCAGAGTTTTCTCAAATGGAGCTTATCAACTCTCAGAACTGGATGGTCGAAAAGTTATGATACCTATTAATGGTAAATTTCTTAAAAAGTATTATGTATAAATGCTTGAAATCATCAGACAAGTTCACGTTTATAAATAAACTTTTATTTTATTTTAATCATGAATCATAGTATATGATATTAAGGAAGATCACTATCATCCTTCTCTACATTTGGACGCGGGCCACTGCCATCCTTCTCGAAAACGCGGTCAGCAAAAGAGCCGAGAACCTCCTTGCTGGAACCCACGAGGAACTTGCAAGCGGCCATCCTCATGGCTTCTTCTTCTTCAGTCCTTCCTGATTCGAGCAGGAAGTCCAGAATGTCCCTTGGTGGCTTGGGTACAGACGAACCTTTGCCTGCTTCTACTTCCTTCAGCTGAACTGGATCAGCAGGGTGTTCTTCAGTGCCTTTCTGAACCTTCAGGGCGATTCCAGCTTTCTTGGATGCTTCTTCAGATGATATTTTTATGTTGAAGAATAGAAGTGTTCGTTCTTGTCAGAATTCTGCTATATTTATAGGCAGAAGTTCTTCAAATAATGAAGCGTCACATTCATCCGACGGTTCACACATTCATTAATGCTTGACGGTTCATCCGTTCATTTATTACATTCATCCGACGGTTCATTCGTTCATTTATTACATTCATCTGACGATTCGTCCGTTCATAATCTTCTATTAAAAAATGGGGATTCGTTATTTATCACGTTTTCATAACCTCTGGATAAATGCCGAATCTACCTGCTCATTTGTCATTTTCTATTTTTGACCTCTGCATAGAAATCAATCTATTTTCTTTTGAGTTCCTACATATTATCACGTCCATATTACCTCTGATAGTATTAAGTACTCTAAATCAGAAAAGTTTATCATGTCCACAATTCATACAAATAAATACAAATCATTGAGCATAGAAGAATTATCATTTCTACTCTCATTTCATCATAAAAAGTCTATTATATTTTCTTAGACTTTCTTACAAATCATAATGGAAATCTATTTACAATTTTGGATTTTCATTCTATGTACACAACAATAATCCAATGGGAATCTACTTCTCCTTTGATCTTCTCTGACGGATTCGTTGTTGGTGGCAATTCCTGATTGTCCAGCAGGAATCAAACTCTGGTCTTATCTCTCAGACGAGAGGAGAACCCCAGAGTATGGCAGCCCGAAGGCGTGTTGCTGCCAATACAACTGGTAGATTGGGAGCGACCTTTCAAAGGAGATAGGAATGTATCCAACATTGGGATACAATTCCTAGTTCTGCCGTGAAAGGAACTCTACTACCCGATTTCTCGAGGTAGAGTTGACTCCACCGTCCAACTCTCCGTGTATAAAGGCTCTTCCTACCATTGGAGGAAGACCCTTCTATCCCACGAAGAGTTCTGAGTTGTCTGATTTACGCATCAAAAGCGTATGAGCTCCCTGATGTAGGTGTCAGAAGAATATTCTCCACAGCATCCAAATCACCAATGCCAGTTCAGAAGAAAAATTTTAGTCGAACTCCTGCAGAAAACAGCAAAGAAAAAGAAATTAATCAACAGAAATGCCATTATCATTAGGCGTGCACTGGCCAAACAAAGACAGGCGCACCCTGTTCAGTCAGAAACAAAAGCTTATTTTCAACAGTAAAAAGTGGTACGCATACTATATTGGACTCACCATCAAGATCAAACGGTTTGGCGCTAAAGATTGGCAAACCAATGTCTGATGACATAGTGCACAAAAATGCAACATCAGAAAACATTGCTTTCCTGTTGAGAATGGAATCTTGCAAAAAGGTCATTCTCAGAAGAAGAAGAATAAAGAGATGAGTATGTGTGAAACTCACCTATCCATTTAAATAGGGTCGAAGTGCAAGCCTATTTTTGGGAAAGATCCGAGTAAAAAGCGCTCATAACTACGGAATGAGTGTCACATGTACTTTGGAAAATAGCACAATATTTGAAACATTCAAAGAGTGTCGTCTAATGCTCTTCATTAGTGCACGCTGTTCGGAGTAAAACTAGTTTTCAGCACAAAGTTGTACCACATTTTTCAAAGCAAAGACAAAGAGGCACTGATGACCTTACATAGGAAAAGAAGTGCAACATTTTTTATAGAAAACAGAAGCATGAAAAGACACGCTCTATTTTGCGGAGCGACTGAGCTTGACACCCAATTCCTCTACGCTAGTAACTCCCATATGATGTAACAGAACATTGAGCGTTTCACGCTGCTCTACGAGGCTGCGCCCATTGGAAGGAGACGAGCCGTCCAGACCAAAGTGGCTCAGGAAGTTCTTGGCTAGTTGAGTAGGGTCATCTTTGAACTCGAAAACTAAAGGCTCCGGTTCCTTACCCCCGAGAGTAGGGTCGCCATGGGCACATAAACCCAACTTTCTTGCTTCTTCTTCAGCTTCTTCCTTCGGAGTCATGTTGACGTAAGATGAATATCAAAGCTGAATTTTCTCCCCGTTTATATAAAAGAGCTCGCCGGCGGTTCATATTCCACCATAAATTAGATTCAATCAGTCTCAAAAAATGAAGAGTCATCATGACATTTAATAAATTCATTTGGATATTTTCAAAGTATTTCGAAATTTTGAAGTCTTTTCAACTTTCGAAAACTTTGAAGGGGGTTTTGTAGGCCTTAAAAATAAAAGTCACGCTGAGTTGATCAGGACAAAGTCCAAAAGTCACGCTGAGTTGATCAGAACAGAGTGTCATTATGACTGACAGCACGACAGTCGAAGAATGTCTTCTCTTATGCCACGTATGCACGGAACTCGAGAGATCACAGCCGACTATTGCGTGACTTTTGAAATCTTCTTCAGCAAGACTCAGCCTTCACCAAGTTGGCGTACCAAAAGAGTTTCTTGTCATTTATTACGACTAACAAAAGCAATCACTGTCAGAGATTTTGTGTCAGTCGAGGCACGTCGAATCAAGACAGCTGGCAGTTCTGCCTCAATCTTGCGTATATTTTAAGCCATCTGGCTCAAGTCTGCGTGTATTTTGAACTTATATGTTCCTTCCCCAAGTCTGCGTGGATTCTGAAGCTTTTTTGCCCTAAGTCTGCGTAGATTCTGAAGTTTCATGCCCCACGTCTGCGTGGATTTTGAAGCTTTCTGCCCCAAGTCTGCGTGGATTTTGAAGCTTTTTGCCCCAAGTCTGCATGGATTCTGAAGCTTCCTGCCCCAAGTTTGCGTGAATTTTGAAGCTTTCTGACCCCAGTCTGCGTGGATTTCGTCTTCAACAAGTCTGTGTGGATTTCATCAAATTGGAGTACGTGACAGCCATGCCACTGATCTCTCGCCCGCGTGTCCTGTAACTTGCACACGACTCATGCATGATTGCCATGTGTCCAACAGTTACAGGCCACGTCCAGTAACTGCTCACAACCTTGCGTATGTTAGATCCTGCGTTATTTTCAACTAGGCACAGGTTGTGAAGACAGTTATCTTTTCAGTTATTTTTGACTCTATAAATAGTGTTCTTTTTCTCATTCATTGAACAGATACATAGTTATCTAACTTACTGTCAAAATTTTGAGAGCTTTTCTTCTTCGCATAGTTCAAGGGATAAAGCGATCGTCTTCTAGATCGGATTCCTACAGTTGTAATTTTCCCAGAAACACAATAAATAAAGTGAATTTATTTATGGAAAACACTAGTCTCAATACATGGAAAGATAATAGGAAAATACTAAAGAAGCACTAGGCTTCTGCAGCCTCTAGGTCACAAGCAGCTCCAGCTGGCTCAGCAGGGAAAGCAATATCCTGACAATAGTAGGTGTCACACAAGGCCTCCATCTCACCTGCAACATATCCTATTCAGGAGCGGAGCAAGTACAGTTCTAGGTAATGAACAAGACATCATGATATAAAAGTACAAGGAAACATGAAAAGGACAGGAAAGAACAGGTGAATAAGTACATGAAGGAAACAGTGTAAGTACATGAAAGAAAATGATATAAGAACATGAAAGAACATGATATGTAAGCACCTGAAAGAACATGATATCATGGAATCACAGGAAATAAGTACAAGGTATATCTCCTGAACATGTGTGTACTATATTTGAAATATAACTAAATATGTGACCGGCTAGGGTAAGCACATGAAAGCACATGAATGGGCGGCTTAGGACCCGCGTACACGATGCGGGGTCTAAGCTAAACACACCTGAGTTGTTTCTTGGGATTGGTCACATAGATAGTATGTTTCCCCACCCCAGATACAAGTAATAAGAACAAGAGAACATGAGCACCAGAAAGTACATAACGTGTTGCAATGTGTCAATCAAGGAAGCACATGATATATAATGAAAAGCACAAAACCGTAGAGTGTACTTGCCTTGCTCCAGGAAAGTACAAGTAGGCAATAGAGCCAGATATCCTCCTGTATGAAATAATAATGTGTACAAGTCGGTTAATAAACAGCTAATTCTAATTGGTTTATCAAAAGATTCTATTCACAAATTATTCCTAAATATACACCTTAATTTCTATGGTTTCCTATAGGGTATCAATATTACTCACTATATCCTAGACTAGCAAGAACTTTAAATAAAGCTAAATACATGATATGGTGATTACAAGGCTTAGTATTTAGACCAACACAAAAGTTAAGGTTTAAACCTATTATTCTATATTAAAGCCCTCATGAATACTTCTAGGTTAGAGTGAAACCAAAAGTCTTAATTTAGAAATGAATGGGAATTCTTAGAAGGATGAGAATTCCTAGGTTAGAACCAACAGTTTAATGGTCTTAAACTTAACAGGAATCTTGCCTACAAATCAATTCCTTGCTAACAGTCCAATATCTCCCATCATTGCTTCAGTGAAGCACACATACTAATTTCCTGTCATGGCTAGGGTAATACATAGGAATCATCATTAACTAGTAATTAGAAAAACCTACTTCTAGTGTTCTGTCTCAAGGCAAAAACTTATTCCTTAGAACTAACCTGGTGATCCTATTGCAGGCTCTTGGATAACCCATGGTCGACCAACCAAACCTTTAATCCAGTTCTAAAATTAGTGCTAACAGTCCACACAATTTAAAGTCCAATTAACACCTTCTAAACATCTATTTCAGTCTGAACAGGACAGTTATTGCTTCCCAAGCAAAACATCCCCTGCTAACAGGGTGCAAACTCCTGAATTACACAGGATTACCTTCCTGGATTTCAGTTTACATAGGAGTTTTAACAAGTGTCTCAGGTTTTTCCCCGAGTCTCTCAGGTTTCTGAGTTATACTGGAATTCTTCAAAACAGTTCAACAGATCCTAAGTTCTATGTGTATCAGTCCTATAGGTTCAAATTCAGTAAGCTCTCAACCTTAGTTAAACCTATGAAAACTCCCAAAATAGAAACTTATATATTACTGAATCTAGAACTGAACACTCAGGAGATGTTATCTTAAAACTGAGATCCAAATTGAACTGATCATGAAAAGTCACCTCAGGTTCACTGAATTTGAGGGAACCTCACAGAACCCATTAGGCTTATACAAACACTGGTGTCCTGAATGGACATTACACATTGCAGTTAATTACAGTGCTCAACCCTGGCCAATTTGGAACATGATGAAAGATTTGTGTGGAAAAGTATTAATAAAAGTCCTTACCCAATCTCAGGAATTCTGAGACTAAATTCAGATAATCCTGAGAATTATCTCAGGAATCACGCTGAGATAATTCCCAGTTTTGAATACTGAAACCACCCTTCTCAACAAGACATTCCAGGTTTGGAATGAATCGAGGTTGACATGGTTCTCAGGAAAATCCCCATTCAGTTGACATCCCCTCAGTCACACAAAACCTCCATAAATTACTTCAGGAACAGAGGATACAATATTAAAACAACACCTTAAACTACTACCTAGTATTAACAAATTCAGAAATTAAACAATGATGGACACTGAATCCTGAAGATAAATACATGGATATGCACTGGTATCTAAAACTGAAATAATCAAATAGCCAAGATATTTACTCGAGATTCCCATCTAAATAGGCAACAATATCAAAGAGTTTCAAATCTTGAGGTTCATCCAGATGGGATGTCAGTATTAAAACTGACATTCATGCTCGAACCAAACTATAACCATACATAACCCTATAATCAGTACAATCCTGTAATTAGTGAATTATCTGATGGAATTAATCCTAACAGTCCTAATATGATGAAAATTGCACTCAACACCAAGAGTTAACACAATAAATGACAGAAAGGTTTAAGGGAAGAAAATACCTTCCAAATGCTAATCTGAAATCGATTCGACACCAACTCTGTGTCGAACACACGACTCAAGGCCCTGTCCTTGAATCCCTGAGTTAAAGAAGGAAATGATGGGGAACAGAGATCATGTCCAAATTAATCCACCGATCATTTCAAGAGGAATGATTCACTAGTCTTAGAAAACTTACAAAATTAGAAGGCTCAAGATCCAATCCAAAATTCAACATGGTGTTTACAGGAAACTACAAGGAGATTAAACAAATAGTAAGGGTGTATCAACACCTCTGATCATCTGAATTGCTCTCGCAATTAATTCAGATCTGATCATCCTCAGATCTATTCCAAAAGATCAGATCTGATCAAAAATAAGGTTCAGGAATAAAATGAGTATAAGTAAGGATTTCTACTTACGTTCCTTCACTAAAGGTTAGTGCACAGGAATTTGCTTAATAGCAGGGATTCGAGCATTCCAACTGATAGTCCAAGTGGAGACAGTCTAGATTGATTCGATCCTAAGGGAAGATGAGCAAACCAAAATAACGAGATCAGATCAACGTTTGATCGAGAATGAATCAATCAAGGAATGGAAATCTAGAGACACTTACCAAGGGATTGATCGAACTCTTGGTCGATCAATGGGAATTAATCCTCAACCTTGCTACTGCTAGGATCTTCAAGACCAACCCCTGTGTCCTTCTTCACGCATCCGCCATGGAGCTGCTACCTTGAGCTATGATGCAGGAATTTTGAGAGAGATGAACAATGATTGGTATGATTCCAGCGAGAGAGGAAGGGATTAAATAGGCGGTTAGATGAGGAATTTGGAGGGAAAAGGAATTGGAGAGTTTATTAGAGCACATGGTTGTCAGAGAAACAGTTGAGGGGAGAATTTGAATTCTCAGGTCGTTGCTGTGGAGCTTATTCCTATAAGGAAGAAAAGGGTAGAGTTTAAAAGAAATGAAAGGGTTCATTCCTAAACAGAAAAAATGGTGTTTGATATAAAGGATTGGTTCATGGGCTTTAGTGAAAGCCCAACACTAGGAATTGAAGAGAAGCCCAATTAAATTAAATTGGACTAAAAAGAAATAATAATAGTAATATTAATCTAGAAAAATTTTATCAGGAAAATTATTTGGAAAATTATTATTATTATTTTTGAGAAGTGGAGTTACAAATATTCTCCCCTCAGAAAAATTTCGTCCTCGAAATTCGAAGTCTCAAACATAAAACTCAGTAACTCACAAAGGATCCAAATACAGTCATTTTATTGAAAATAGAAATCCATAAAACAGGGTACAATCAAATCAATCAAACAGAGTGGGATAGCGCTCCCGCATCTCGTCTTCGCGCTCCCATGTGGACTCTTCTGGAGAGTGGTGTCTCCACATGACGCGAACAAGAGGAATAGTCTGGTTCCGCAAGCGCTTCTCTCTCCGGTCCAAGATCTCCACTGGCTGCTCCTCGTAAGTCAATCTCGGGCCCACCTCCAACTCAGAATAGTCCACCACATGGCTCGGGTCTGGAATGTATCGTCGAAGCTGAGATACGTGGAAAACATCGTGCACTCCCTCTAATCTAGCTGGAAGCGCTAGTCGATATGCCACCTCGCCAATCCGTGCCGTCACATCGAAGGGTCCGATGAATCTCGGACTGAGCTTTCCGCTTCTGCCGAATCTGATGACGCCCCTAGTCGGTGAGATCTTCAGGAATACTCTGTCTCCAGCCTCGAACTCAAGTGTCCGTCTGCTGCTGTCCGCCCAATGATTCTGTCGATCCTGTGCAACTCTGATACGCTCCCGGATCAGTCTGACTTTCTCAGCTGAGTCTACCACCATCTCTGGCCCAAGCAAAGCTCTCTCGCCAACGTCGTCCCATGATAATGGCGTACGACATCTCCGTCCATATAGCGCCTCGAACGGAGTCATCTCGATGCTAGCTTGATAACTGTTGTTATAAGCAAACTCCACCAGGTGTAAATGGTCCTCCCACGATCTGCCGAAATCGAGTGCGCAAACCCGCAGCATGTCCTCCAAGGTCTGAATGGTCCTCTCAGACTGTCCGTCCGTCTGTGGATGATAGTCAGTGCTGAACTTCAACTGTGACCCCAAGCTCTGCTGTAGACTCCTCAAGAAGTGTGATGTGAAGTGGCTGTCTCTGTCTGAAATGATGCTAACCCGCACCCCGTGAATCCTCACGATCTGACGCATATAGAGGTCTGCAAGCTTCTCGGTCGACAGCCCAACCTTGAACGGAATGAAATGAGCGAACTTCGTCAATCTGTCCACGATCACCCAAATAGCGTCCCTGCCACTGGGAGTACGCGACAATCCAGAGACGAAGTCCATGGTAATGTGCTCCCATTTCCATTCTGGAATAGGTAAAGGCTGGAGTAGTCCAGCTCGTCTCTGGCGCTCCGCCTTGACTTGCTGGCACACAAGGCATCTGGAAACAAATCTGGCAACTTCTCTCTTCATCCCATACCACCAAACATACTCTCACAAATCCTTGTACATCTTGGTAGACCCAGGATGTATAGAATACTGCGACTGATGGGCCTCCTGCATCACCTCCTCCCGCAAGTCCTTGGGCACACACAGCTGGCTCCCGTGCCTCAAGGATCCGTCCTCCGCAATGGTGAAGTCGTCGAGCAGTCCTGCCTCCGTCTGAGGTCTAAGACATTGGAGTCCCACATCAAGAATCTGGGCCTCCTTAATCTTCTCTAGCAATCCTGACTGTATCTGCATGTGCATCATCTGTCCTCTATACCCTGGCAGAACAACCTCAATCCCAAGGCTCTCCAGATCCTCCAAGAGATGCCGGTCCATGGTGAGATACATAGCAATAGGATATCGACTGAGAGCGTCCGCTACCACATTCGCCTTCCCAGGGTGGTACTGCAGACTGATGTCGAAGTCCTTCATGAGTTCCAGCCATCTGCGCTGCCTCATATTCAGCTCCTTCTGAGTAAAGACATACTTCAGGCTTTTGTGGTCCGTGAAGATGTCCACTCTCTCTCCATATAGGTAATGCTTCCACAGTTTCAAGGCAAATATGACTGCTGCAAGCTCCAAGTCATGTGTGGGATAGTTTTTCTCATGGGGCCTCAACTGTCTAGAAGTATATGCTATAACCCTCTTGTTCTGCTCAATCACACATCCCAAGCCTTTCCCTGAAGCATCGCTGTAGATGACGAAACCTCCTGATCCCGATGGCAAAGCTAGAACTGGTGCCGTCGTGAGTCTTCTCTTCAATTCTTTGAATGTTGTCTGGCAGGCGTCGCTCCAGATGAACTCCTCATCCTTCCGCGTAAGCTTCATCATAGGCTCTGCTATCCTGGCGAAGTCTTTCACGAACTTCTTGTAGTATCCTGCTAGACCCAGGAAACTATGAATCTCTGCTACTGACTTGGGAGGTGTCCATGCTTCTACTGCTTCAATCTTCTTAGGATCCACAGAAATCCCCTCTCCAGACACCATATGCCCTAGAAACTCCACTCTGTCCAAGAAAAACTCACATTTTGAGAGTTTCCCGTACAGCTTCTCCTTCCGCAGAATCTCCAAAATAATCCGTAGGTGCTCTACATGCTCCTCCTCTGTCTTCGAATAGATCAGAATGTCGTCAATAAAGACTACGACAAACTTATCCAAATACTTATGGAAAACCTTATTCATCAGGTTCATAAACACAGCTGGGGCATTGGTGAGTCCGAACGGCATCACCAGGAACTCATACTGGCCGTATCGGGTGTTGAAGGCTGTCTTCGGGATATCCTGCTCCCGAACCTTCATCTGGTGATACCCCGACCGAAGATCAATCTTGGAAAAGACCTTCGCTCCACTAAGCTGGTCAAACAGCTCATCAATCCGTGGCAAAGGGTATCTATTCTTGATGGTGATATTGTTGAGTGCATGGTAGTCAATGCACATCCTCACCGTTCCATCCTTCTTGGGCACGAAAAGTACTGGTGCTCCCCAGGGTGAAGCACTGGACCGAATAAATCCCTTGCCCTCAAGCTCATCAATCTGCGCCTTCAATTCTGCAGCTTCCTTCGGGTTGATCTTGTAACAATGCTGTGACTTTGGCGCTGATCCGGGCAATAGGTCGATGCTGAACTCCACATCTCGATCCGGCGGCAATCCTGGTAGCTCCTCGGGAAAGACGTCGAGAAACTCCGCGATAAGTGGATGCGGCAACTCCTGGTCTTCTGCAACAGCTTCGAAGTAGACTCCCTCTGGCCTCTCTGCAACTCGTCTGCTGATCTCGAACGGTGGAACTCCTGGCGGGCTGAAGATCATCTTCCCTTTATGGCAGTCTATTATGACAAACTGCTCGCTCATCCAGTCGATGTCGAGGACTACATCGAATCCGGGCAGTGGCATCACTAGAAGTCGAGCTCGAATCTCCCTTCCAGCAATAGTGATAGGGCATTCCACCATCTCACTTACTGGCACTAACCCTCCTCCTGTCATGATCTGACAGTTCCTCCTAGTGGGCTTGGGTGTGAAGCCATGTCTATGCAGAAACTCATATGATACAAAGCTATACGTGGCTCCAGAATCAAACAATGCAATGGCAGGGAAAGAATGTAAAAATATAGAACCTGTGATCACATCTGGCACTGCCTCGTCCTCCTCAACTGCAGCCATGACGTAAGCACGTCCCTGCTGTGCTCCTCCTCTCTGCTGCTGCTGGTGCTGCGCAAACCTCTGCTGCTGGGGTGGTAGAGCCCCTCCTCTCTGGGGTACAGTAGGCAATGCTCTGGGTGGTGTAGCCGGTGGTCCTCTAGCTCCTCGTCCTCCTGCTAGTCTAGCTGTAGCCTGAGCGCAGTCCCTCATCTGATGTGCATCGGATCCGCAGAAGAGGCAAAGTCCCAACCTCTTGTGGCACTCGTCGATATGGTGTCTAGGGCGATGACAAAAAGCACAACTGATCGCCAGATGAAGTCTCTGATGCTGATGTGCTGGAGCTCTGGCCTGACGGTGATGCTGCTGCTGTAGCCTCGTCTGGGTCTGAGTCTGAACCCTCTTCGCTGGTGCCTGGAAACTGCTGCTGTCCACATCCCGATCCCTCTTCAGCCTTGGGTCTGCCTCCTTTTCCACAGCCTGAGCAATCTTCAGAATGCTCGCATACGTCGTAGCCTGACTGATCGCCACCGCGTGTCGCAGCTCTCTGGTGAGACCCTTTTTGAATCTCCATGCTCTGTCCTCTGGCTCTCTAATCAGGTTCTCAGCGAACCTGCTGAGTCTGGTAAACTTCGAAGTGTACTGTACAACCGTCATCGTCCCCTGCTGCAGTGCCTCAAACTGCATCCACAACTCATCACGCTCCACCTCTGGAAAGAATTTCTCCTTGAACAGTATTTTAAAAACTGTCCAAGACACTCGGGGCTTCGCCAACTTGGGGTCCTCCCGGTACCAAGCTCTGGCCAAGTCAAAGAGTCGCATGTTAGCCACTGACACCTTCTGGTCCTCTGGAATATTCGCCATGGTCAAGGTCCTCTCTGCATTCTTCGGCCATTCATCTGCATAGATGATCCCCTCGTCGCTCCAGAAGTCCATCGGACAAAGATTCTGGTACTCTTTGGCTGTCCCTGGTCTCGGTCCTCGCGGTGCTGGTGGTGCTACTGGTGCTACTGGTGCTGGAGCTGGTGCTGCCAGCTCTCTGGTCTTCAGCGCGTCGAAGACAGTCGTTCTGAACTGTGCTGCCTGATGGTTCTGGGCCTCCAGAAAATGCTGAAACATCTCCATCACCTGGGTGCCGTCAAAGGTCATCGTCGGAGGCAGCAACGAAAAAATAGGAGGCACTGACGGAAGCTGATCTGCCGGAATATCGAGTGAGGGCTGCTCCGTGCCGCCTGCAACTCCTGAACCGCCTGCAACTCCTGAACTGCCTGCAACTCCAGGCTGATCTACGGTCTTCCTCGTAGTGACCATCTGCAAAAAAAGAAAACTTATTGAATGATAAACCCTAAAACCTAACAAACAATATTTTTATAATAATAAAGCACCTGATAATTCTGATAAACCTGATATACCCTTATTTCCCGATTTTCCTATGATGTGATCAAGTTTTCCTAGTGTAATCAAGTCCCCTAATAGTACACTAAGACCTAGGTACCATTAGGTTAGACCTGCATGGGCCACCACTAAAAACATGTCACGACCCGCTCCCGAATAACCGGGTACGAGTCGGACACGCCCAGTCTTTGTTGTTAGACACAACAAAGTAAGCTGTACCATTCTAGGGAAACTAACCAGATAATATAAACATGAATGAATCACAGCATCTATATAAATGTGTCCCAATCAGAGTAAAGTACAATATCTGAATTATTACATTCCAACTAATAAAAGAGTCTGCTAGTCTCAATACATGGAAAGATAATAGGAAAATACTAAAGAAGCACTAGGCTTCTGCAGCCTCTAGGTCACAAGCAGCTCCAGCTGGCTCAGCAGGGAAAGCAATATCCTGACCATAGTAGGTGTCACACAAGGCCTCCATCTCACCTGCAACATATCCTATTCAGGAGCGGAGCAAGTACAGTTCTAGGTAATGAACAAGACATCATGATATGAAAGTACAAGGAAACATAAAATGTACAGAAAAGAATAGGTGAATAAGTACATGTAGAAACAGTGTAAGTACATGAAAGAACATGATGTAAGAACATGAAAGAACATGATATGTAAGCACCTGAAAGAACATGATATCATGGAATCACAGAAAATAAGTACAAGTTATATCTTCTGAACATGTGTGTACTATATTTGAAATATAACTAAATATGTGACCGGCTAGGGTAAGCACATAAAAGCACATGAATGGGCGGCTTAGGACCCGCGTGCACGATGCGGGGTCTAAGCTAAACACACCTGAGTTGTTTCTTGGGATTGGTCACATAGATAGTAAATTTCCCCACCCCAGATACAAGTAATAAGAACAAGAGAACATGAGCACCAGAAACTACATGACGTGTTGCAATGTGTCAATCAAGGAAGCACAGGATATATAATAAAAAGCACAAAACCGTAGAGTGTACTTGCCTTGCTCCAGGAAAGTACAAGTAGGCAATAGAGCCAGATATCCTCCTGTATGAAATAATGATGTGTACAAGTTGGTTAATAAACAGCTAATTCTAATTGGTTTATCAAAAGATTCTATTCACAAATTATTCCTAAATATACACCTTAATTTCTATGGTTTCCTATAGGGTATCAATATTACTCACTATATCCTAGACTAGCAAGAACTTTAAATAAAGCTAAATACATGATATGGTGATTACAAGGCTTAGTATTTAGACCAACACAAAAGTTAAGGTTTAAACCTATTATTCTATATTAAAGCCTTCATGAATACTTCTAGGTTAGAGTGAAACCAAAAGTCTTAATTTAGAAATGAATGGAAATTCTTAGAAGGATGAGAATTCCTAGGTTAGAACCAACAGTTTAATGGTCTTAAACTTAACAGGAATCTTGCCTACAAATCAAATCCTTGCTAACAGTCCAATATCTCCCATCATTGCTTCAGTGAAGCACACATACTAATTTCATGTCATGGCTAGGGTAATACATGGGAATCATCATTAACTAGTAATTAGAAAAATCTACTTCTAGTGTTCTGTCTCAAGGCAAAAACTTATTCCTTAGAACTAACCTGGTGATCCTATTGCAGGCTCTTGGATAACCCATGGTCGACCAACCAAACCTTTAATCCAGTTCTAAAATTAGTGCTAACAGTCCACACAATTTAAAGTCCAATTAACACCTTCTAAACATCTATTTCAGTCTGAACAGGACAGTTATTGCTTCCCAAGCAAAACATCCCCTGCTAACAGGGTGCAAACTCCTGAATTACACAGGAATACCTTCCTGGATTTCAGTTTACATAGGAGTTTTAACAAGTGTCTCAGGTTTTTCCCCGAGTCTCTCAGGTTTCTGAGTTATACTGGAATTCTTCAAAACAGTTCAACAGATCCTAAGTTCTATGTGTATCAGTCCTATAGGTTCAAATTCAGTAAGCTCTCAACCTTAGTTAAACCTATGAAAACTCCCAAAATAGAAACTTATATATTACTGAATCTAGAACTGAACACTCAGGAGATGTTATCTTAAAACTGAGATCCAAATTGAACTGATCATGAAAAGTCACCTCAGGTTCACTGAATTTGAGGGAACCTCACAGAACCCATTAGGCTTATACAAACACTGGTGTCCGGAATGGACATTACACATTGCAGTTAATTCCAGTGCTCAACCCTGGCCAATTTGGAACATGATGAAAGATTTGTGTGGAAAAGTATTAATAAAAGTCCTTACCCAATCTCAGGAATTCTGAGACTAAATTCAGACAATCGTGAGAATTATCTCAGGAATCACACTGAGATAATTCCCAGTTTTGAATACTGAAACCACCCTTCTCAACAAGACATTCCAGGTTTGGAATGAATCGAGGTTGACATGGTTCTAAGGAAAATCCCCATTCAGTTGACATCCCCTCAGTCACACAAAACCTCCATAAATTACTTCAGGAACAGAGGATACAATATTAAAACAACACCTTAAACTACTACCTAGTATTAACAAATTCAGAAATTAAACAATGATGGACACTGAATCCTGAAGATAAATACATGGATATGCACTGGTATCTAAAACTGAAATAATCAAATAGCCAAGATATTTACTCGAGATTCCCATCTAAATAGGCAACAATATCAAAGAGTTTCAAATCTTGAGGTTCATCCAGATGGGATGTCAATATTAAAACTGACATTCATGCTCGAACCAAACTATAACCATACATAATCCTATAATCAGTACAATCCTGTAATTAGTGAATTATCTGATGGAATTAATCCTAACAGTCCTAATATGCTGAAAATTGCACTCAACACCAAGAGTTAACACAATAAATGACAGGAAGGTTTAAGGGAAGAAAATACCTTCCAAATGCTAATCTGAAATCGATTCGACACTAACTCTGTGTCGAACACACGACTCAAGGCCCTGTCCTTGAATCCCTGAGTCAAAGAAGGAAATGATGGGGAACAGAGATCATGTCCAAATTAATCCACCGATCATTTCAAGAGGAATGATTCACTAGTCTTAGAAAACTTACAAAATTAGAAGGCTCAAGATCCAATCCAAAATTCAACGTGGTGTTTACAGGAAACTACAAGGAGATTAAACAAATAGTAAGGGTGCATCAACACCTCTGATCATCTGAATTGCTCTCGCAATTAATTCAGATCTGATCATCCTCAGATCTATTCCAAAAGATCAGATCTGATCAAAAATAAGGTTCAGGAATAAAATGAGTATAAGTAAGGATTTATACTTACGTTCCTTCACTAAAGGTTGGTGCACAGGAATTTGCTTAATAGCAGGGATTCGAGCATTCCAACTGATAGTCCAAGTGGAGACAGTCTAGATTGATTCGATCCTAAGGGAAGATGAGCAAACCAAAATAACGAGATCAGATCAACGTTTGATCGAGAATGAATCAATCAAGGAATGGAAATCTAGAGACACTTACCAAAGGATTGATCGAACTCTTGGTCGATCAATGGAAAGTAATCCTCAACCTTGCTACTGCTAGGATCTTCAAGACCAACCCCTGTGTCCTTCTTCACGCATCCGCCATGGAGCTGCTGCCTTGAGCTATGATGCAGGAATTTTGAGAGGGATGAACAATGATTGGTATGATTCCAGGGAGAGAGGAAGGGATTAAATATGCGGTTAGATGAGGAATTTGGAGGGAAAAGGAATTGGAGAGTTTGTTAGAGCACATGGTTGTCAGAGAAACAGTTGAGGGGAGAATTTGAATTCTCATGCCGTTGCTGTGGAGCTTATTCCCAGAAGGAAGAAAAGCGTGGAGTTTAAAAGAAATGAAAGGGTTCATTCCTAAACAGAAAAAATGGTGTTTGATATAAAGGATTGGTTCATGGGCTTTAGTGAAAGCCCAACACTAGGAATTGAAGAGAAGCCCAATTAAATTAAATTGGACTAAAAAGAAATAATAATAGTAATATTAATTTAGAAAAATTTTATCAGGAAAATTATTTGGAAATTTAAATTTTTTTTTTTTTGAGAAGTGGAGTTACAAAAGTTTAAAACTCTAGATAGCGAACGAGTCTGGATTCCCAATAAAGGTAGGAAAAAAATAAGATTTGGATCGACTAGTGGAAAAGTTTGAAAAAAAGGTTTGCTGACGAAGGAGATTGAAGAGTTCTAATATTGGTCCATAAATAGCAAAAAAATATAGATCCAAAGGGATGCTAAAAATTCGTTTAAAGATATGGGAAGAAGATAGTTCCCAAAAATCATGGGACATTAAAAGATACAAAAATCTAGAAAATAAAATATGTAGTAACATACACCATCATACAGTCGGCCTAAACTGGTTAAGGTCAAAATTCATCCTTATGTCATTATCACTCCCAATTGTTATAAGTACCAACTAATATCTGGGTATTCCAAAATTATATTCTTCCAATTCTTAATCACCAATAGATCCTTGATAAATATCGCCTTACATACCTTCTCATTAAGAATATAACTCTCAAAAATTGTATCGTAGGGGAAAGACTTTGGGAAAGATATCTACCATAAAGGTGTAACCAAGAATTTATTCATATTGGAGAATTACAGCAAGACTCTCATGATTATTCTAAGGATATCCTGTTACAACTTCTTATAACAATAGATAATGCTACTCAGCAGTTCTAGGTACTAATCCTCATGGCTCTGGCTCTTGTACAAGCAGTCTCCAACTGCTTCATCTTCTTCTATGATCCTCGAGTCTGCATCATGCCTTTCTGCAGTGGGTGTAGGAGGCAAGGTCTGATCGATAGGAAGAGTGTCCCTAGGTTGCAGCGTAGCAGGTGTTGCTGGGATAGGTGCTCTGGTACGATGGAAAGATAAGGGGCAGCCCTTTACCCGATGTTCAGCGGATCCACATGCCAAATATTGTCCCAATCTCTTGCGGCAACTAACGGCCTGATGACCAGGCCTCTTGCAGTAGTCACAAGCCAATAGCCTCTTACGATAAGACTGCCGGAAAGTAGAGTACTTGATGGGACCCAAACATCTTCTAGATTCAGGGGTATCCCTCCTAGGGTGAGGTTCCGCACCAACTTGGTTTAAGATAGCTAAGGCTACATCATTGACATCCTTCATAACATCTCTCGTGATATCAATCTGTTTCTGCTGGGCCTCGGCTTGGGCCTTCTTGGACTCCAGGATTCCTTGAAGTAGGACAACCATTTGGGAGGTGTCTGCTGGTACTGGTGGGGCGACAGGAGTAACTATCATAACAGGAGATGGTGAAATTGTCGTGGGCAAAATAGGTTCGGTTGTAGTATGAGCTGGGCTAGGGACTTGTGCAGCAAAGGGGGGATTGATGAGCTGCAAAGGAGAAGGACTGGAACGGGCCTGAGAATGAGGGGTGGGGTCAGGAGTTATCACCTTGTCATCAGTAGGACTGGAACGGGTTGTCTTTCCTCTAGTCATAGTATGAAAGGTTTAGGAGGCAAACATAAGCAAGGTATCCTACCAGGCTATAATCAAACAAATATATATATATAATTCGGACCTATGTTGTGACAAGTCAATGTTCTAGTGTTCTAATTGTTTCTAGGTATGTTTTTCTAAGTTGTTGTTTCAAGACCTGCATGGGCCACCACTAAAAACATGTCACGACCCGATCTAAAATAATTGGGTCGAACCGGATCATGTCCAGCCTGCACCGTTGTTGAGACGGCGGCAGTAAGCTGTTCCATTATCAGGTAACCACAACAACATCTATATTTGTCACAACTCAATATTCGGGAATTGAAAACTTTATTAAACATTGAAATAAATATAACTGGAATTAAAAGAACTGAATTCAAATAACAGAATTTTTTTCAAAGAAACAACAAAACTGAAAACAGAAAAATCTAGCTAAGCATTCGGCTTATCGGCCTCAGTTCCTGCGTCCTCCAAAGGAACTCTGGCAGCACTACGGGGTACAGAACTGGGTCGTAATAGCTGTTGTATAACAGCTCAGCATCCTCAATATCCCCTAAAAATGTATCTCCAGTCATGAGGGAGCAAAGTACAATTTATGCTAATTTGACAATTGAAATAATAACAGAATTATGCACTTTTAAATAGTTTAGAATAAATTCCAGCAGTTACAGTATTGTGATGTGAATAGGCAATGAATATGACCGACTTGGGTTGTACAGTTGTATCCTATTGATATGATACGGCTTATCCCCGTGTGTATGAGGGGTAAGCTAATACAGTTCTAAGTTACTTTGGATGTGGTCATACTCATTACACTACTCCCCAGTCCCCAAACAGTTACAGTAGTTACAGTCAGTGCTCTCAGAGAGAGTTCCGTGTTGCATCGTGGTTTAAACTTGTATTAAAACGATTACTAAATAATTGTAAACTAACACAAAATGTACTTACCTTGGTTTGACTGGAGTCGAAGGGTTGAAGACTTCGAGATGGGATTGAGACTCGTCCTCGAAATCTTACATTCGAGAAGTTGACTCAGATTCCAGAGTTTACCAAACTAACTATGCTAGTTGAAATCTCTAAGTTGCGTCCTAATCAATTTTAATCTTGATTACACAATCACAAACAAATCTCGATTATCGGTGCGTTGTAATTAATAACGAGGGAAAGATAAGTTTAACTTGTATTTTGGAAAAACTCGTAGTTACGAATTTATTGGGTTAAAACTTTGTATTTTCGTAATTATACATATAAAACTAAATTTCTTGTTTTAATGAGAAAACATGATCGTTGTTTAAATATTACAAACTTGTAAATTTTAATGTGAGAAAAATTTCATTAATTTTCTATATCAAAATAATATTTATTTTAGATTTATGCATACGCTAAAAACTCGCAAAACCAGAAAACGATAGAAAAACCTATGCTACGAAATTACAGTTCACAGAGAAAATAGACAGGCTGGGCTTATGCCCATTATAATTAATTTACAAAAATTGAAATAAGACGAAACATTTGTTAGTTCAAAAATCTTCCTACAATTTAATTATGAATAAATTAAATAATAAAAAAATAAATTAAATATTAATGAGTCTCAGATATTGGTCCAATCGTCATATAGGCTAATGCCTCAACGTCCGGGTGAAGCCGGTTTCGTTTGCACTTAGCCAGGGCCCATTGACCGATACGGTCGTCGCCCAAAAATTTCAAAATACTAGTATTTTTCGAAAACCATTTTAAAATCATTTTAAAAATACAATTAAATTTTATGGAAAATTCGGCAGCATTTCCTCTATTTTTGGTCAACCCAAAAACTCGGAAAGTGTGCCAATATTTTCCTGCAAATCCCAAACCAGGGAATCCCAAAAAATATATATAAAAATAACCACAATCATTCTCAAAATTAATTCGGAAAACCCGAAACCAATTCGGAACTCCCGAAAACTACTCCAGAACATTTTCGATAAGAATTCGGAATGTTAAAATAATTCCAACCATCAGAAACTTTTTCGAAAGTTTCTCGGAAAAACCCAAAACAAACAGAACTATGTAAAATCCAACAATGGTTCCGAAAATTTCCGGAACCAAACACGTAACCGAAAAATGAATTTCCGAAGAAATTCGTGGACCAAATTATCATCATAGACACCTACGGGGACGAACTACTATGACTATCCAGAGTTTTACCCAATCGACGGAATCCGAAGGGTTGCCTCGGACTCGGGATGCGCGAATCCGCGAAAATGAACTCGAAAACCCACGAACAGCGCTGGACAGGGGCTGTCCAGAACAGCAGAGCACGGCTCGGGGTGCGCCGGGGAGAACAGCGTTCGCGTGCTAGGGCACGGGAGGCTAGGGCGCGGCCGGGAGCCGGGGAGGCGCGCGGGTCAGCGCCGTTGGGAGCGGCCGGGAGGTCGCGGGCGGGCGGAGCCGCGGCGTCGGCGGCTGACGGGGCGCACGGGAGGCCGGGGGCCGCGCTGGGAGACGCGCACGGGGCGCGGGTGGCTGGAAAGGGGTCCGGGGCGCGGCCGACGGAGGTCGGGTGGCCGAGAGGAGTCAGGGCTGTCACACCCCGATTCGGGGAATCGCTCGCTTTGCTTCGATTCACGCCGAATCGATCGTCCTCGCTAAGGCGTGATGCCGTACAAGTCTGGAGTTGCACTTGTACAAGGCTAGAACATGCACATTCATATCATTTGAAACATTTGAAATTTTAAGCCACAGTTGCGGAAACATTGGAAACACAATATAGGAAGAAGAAATACTCATTTTATTCATAATTGTAGTCAGAATACAACTTTTCTCGATAATATTTGAAATGCCATTTCGGCTACATTGATTCATGAAAAGAAGTACAACTGATAGGCTGCCATGAAATAACTTTTCGTTCCATACATCATGCCCCCTTAGTACTTTGAATATAAGCAGCTATCTTTTGAAAACTCTGCAATACTTTGTGCGTCTTTAGGAAAAACAACTTGAAAGGAAACAGCAGTTCAGAAAGCTTTAATTCGGACGTGCGCCTGAGCCTTCTCCAGTACCTGTGGAGGAGGGGTCAGCACATTATAACAATGCACTGGTGAGCCCCGTTGGCCCACTCAGCTAAACCAACATTTTATTAATGACAAGCATTTTAAAGATATGAACTTATTAGGGACAGGCAACATTCAGAGTAAATCACAATAATGTAACATGGGATAAACCATGTTTACTTTACCATTGGCCGAATCCAGCTTTCCTGCACAAGATACAGGATAATAATAATATACTTACCGCCCCTGCATAAGACAATCGTTAGCATGCATTCGGACTGGGTCGTTGGTGAGACTGCACCATAAAGGACTTTCCAACGGGTATTACGGTGTACCATTCCAGAGTAGGTTGCAAGCCTAGTCGAATGTCCCGCAATACCTCGTGCCACCATAGCACGACCAACTGTTTCCCCCTAGGTCGAGCCGGTCCCCGGTGCCCCAAGTACCGTCCCGAGGAAACTACTCAAACCTTGTGCACAAAGACGTCCATGACCACACGAATGCATAACCGACTCAACAGTACACATTTGCATGGTATTAATAAGCTAACATTAGATACGCAGCATTCTCATATTCAACATCTCAGGCATCAATTCATTTCCCACATTTCAATGTTCAAGGGACAAGCAAAATTCTCAATGTTGTCAACAGTATAATCAATTCTTTCAATGTTCTATGGACTAGCATTCAATTCAATGTTCAATGTTCAATCTCTAGCTTCTTAGTGGTATTGACTTGTGGCATTAGCAACTGATATCGATCAACGGATGTTGCAAGACAATTATTTAGTTGGCATGAAGGAATAGCGAGAGGGACAATACCACCACAGAGATCCACACTCACCAAATTAGAGAATTGCCGAGAGAGAGAGGAACACTTGCACGCTTAGCCTTCCATCACGCGTCAGTCTGCATTGGCACCAAAAGTTTGGTTAATAATCCATCTCGTTGTGTTCTCTTCCCTCAGAATTCTCAAGAATGAATGCTATACAAATCGATGAAAACGGGCAAGAATCAAATCATCGAAAATTATTCAGAAAAGCATCCATCAAAACCAAGCAGCAAAACCAGCAGCAAAACATCCAGAGAAAACTCTTGGACGCATTTCAAGAGAAACCAATCCATTTGTTGGAAAGGTTCTTATGCACTTGTCCGTGATCGATTCGATGCCGACGGTAAGTTTCCCCAATACTCGGTTCCGACCGAGTTAGCCAAGCCACAAGCCTTACATAGTGAACCGCTAGGAGCGGGATACTACATAATATACCACTAAGAAAAAGTTTCGTCCTCGAAACTTAAAGCAAAAGTCCTACCTCAAAATTATCAAACAGCGATGGGTATTTCACCCGCATCTCTTCCTCTAATTCCCATGTCGACTCCTCTACAGCATGGTTCCGCCACAGCACGTTGACCAGGGATACTGTCCGATTCCGCAAAACTTTCTCTTTCCTGCCCAAAATCTGGACAGGCTCTTCAGTGTAGGATAGATCAGCGCTCAGCTGTAGCTGATCGAAATTCACTACATGGCTTGGATCATGCACATACTTCCGCAGTTGAGATACATGGAAGACATCGTGCACATCAGCCAAGGCCGGAGGTAGTGCAAGTCGATAAACCACTGAGGCTACCTTCTCCAAAATCTCGAATGGTCCGACGAATCTCGGGCTTAGCTTTCCTTTCATCCCAAACCGCATTACACCTCGCATGGGTGTGACCTTCAAGAAGACATGGTCGCCTGTTGTGAATTCCAAAGGTCGTCGATGTACGTCTGCATAACTCTTCTGTCGACTTTGAGCAACTCTAAGTCTTTCTCGAATTAAGCGAACCCTCTCGACGGCCGGTTCCACAAGTTCTGGTCCGAGCACTTGCCGTTCACCGACTTCATCCCAGCATATCGGTGACCGACATTTCCGTCCATATAAGGCTTCGTACGGGGCCATTTGAATACTTGCCTGATAACTGTTGTTATAGGCAAATTCTGCTAATGCGAGATGTGCGTCCCAATTTGTCTTCGAATCGAGCACGCACAATCTCAACATATCTTCAAGAATCTGGTTTACTCTCTCTGTCTGACCATCAGTCTGCGGATGGTAAGCCGTACCGAAGTTTAACTTTGTGCCCATAGCCGAGTGCAGACTTATCCAAAATCGCGACAAGAATCTTCCGTCTCTATCCGATACTATAGAAGCTGGCACCCCATGTAATCGAACAATTTCATTTATGTAAATCTGAGCCAACCGTTCTACTCTCCATGTAACTTTTATTGGAATGAAATGTGCCGACTTGGTTAATCTATCCACGATAACCCAAATCGCATCATTTCCCTTCTGAGTTCTTGGCAAGCCGACTATAAAATCCATACAGATATTATCCCACTTCCACAGTGGAATAGCCAAATTTTGTAGTTCTCCGCCTGGCCGTTGATGCTCGGCCTTTACACGCTGACAATCCATGCATTGTGACACAAAAAGAGCCACATCCTTCTTCATGCCATGCCACCAAAATGTGGTGCGCAAATCTTTATACATTTTCGTGCTTTCCGGATGCAAGGAGTACTTCGCGAAATGAGCCTCGGTCAGTATTTCCTTCCTAATATCCTCATCCTTAGGGACGCACAATCTTCCCTTGACACGAATAGTGTCATCTTCAACGGTAAAGTCTGACGCCTTTCCTGCTAGAATCAACTCGCGTATCTTCTGCAGAAACGGGTCATCCTTCTGAGCAATCTTAATCCTTCCCTGGAGACTCGGCTCAAGCTGCAATTGAGCCAACTGTACATTCTGCGGACGAATTCTGAACTCGATGCCCATCTCTTCAAGATCCCGTAGTACCTCTTTTGCTATTGTTAGGGATCCAACAAATTTCCGACTCAAGGCATCAGCTACCACGTTCCCTTTACCCGGCGTGTAAGAGATTGTCAAGTCATAATCTTTGATCAATTCTAACCAACGCCGCTGCCTTAAATTCAATTCCTTTTGTGTGAATATGTATTTCAGACTTTTGTGGTCCGTGAAGATCTCGTAGGACACACCATAGAGATAGTGTCGCCACAATTTCAACGCGAACACAATCGCCGCCAGTTCCAAATCATGTGTTGGGTAATTCTTCTCATGCTGCTTGAGCTGTCGCGATGCATAAGATATTGTCTTCCCACGTTGCATGAGAACACATCCCAAACCAAGTCCCGACGCGTCACTGTAGATCTGAAATCCTTCGGAGCCTTCCGGAAGTGCTAAAATTGGGGCCGTGACGAGCCGCTGCTTGAGTTCTTGGAAACTACTCTCACAGTCGTCCGTCCACTTAAATACTACTCCCTTCTGAGTCAGGCGAGTCAAAGGCGAGGCGATTCTCGAGAAGTCTTTCACAAATCTACGGTAGTACCCGGCTAAACCAAGGAAACTCCGTATTTCACTAGCTGATGCAGGCTGCTTCCAGTCCACAACTGCCTCAATCTTCTTTGGGTCGACGGCAACACCTTCTGTCGAAACAACATGTCCTAGGAACGACACGCTGTTCATCCAAAACTCGCACTTACTCAGCTTTGCATAGAGCTGGTTGTCCCGCAGCGTCTGAAGTACTTCCCTCAAGTGTTCGACATAAGTCTCCCTGTCTTTTGAGTAGATCAAGATGTCATCGATGAATACGACAACGAACTTATCTAAGAACGGTCGAAACACTCTATTCATTAAATCCATAAAGGCTGCTGGAGCATTAGTCAAGCCGAATGGCATGACCAAAAACTCATAGTGTCCGTATCTCGTACGGAATGCTGACTTAGGAACATCTTCGGGTCTGATCTTCAACTGATGGTATCCTGAACGAAGATCGATTTTTGAAAACACGGTCGCCCCTTGTAGCTGATCGAATAGATCATCTATTCTTGGCAGGGGATACTTGTTACGGATGGTTGCTTTATTCAATTCTCTGTAATCGATGCACAGCCGCATCGTCCCATCTTTCTTCTTCACAAATAGCACTGGAGCTCCCCATGGAGATACACTTGGGCGAATGTATCCCCGGTCTAGTAGTTCTTGTAGCTGCACCTTTAGTTCCTTTAATTCTGCCGGTGCCATCCTGTATGGCGCCTTAGATATCGGACGAGTATTCGGAAATGTATCAATTGTGAATTCAATTTCTCTATCCGGCGGCATTCCAGGTATTTCGTCCGAAAACACATCGGGGAACTCTGCCACAATTTCAGTCTGATTCGAGCCTACACTCTTCATTCGAGTGTCTTGTACAGAAGCGAGAAAGCCTTCACACCCTGAGTACAGCATGTGCCTTGCTGTGACTGCCGATATGACCATAGGTCCTTGGAACGCCGAGCCGCACGAGTAAGAAAACTCTGTTTCTCCAGGTAGGCGAAACACAACTCTCTTATCCGTACAGTCGATCGTTGCATGACAGGCGCTGAGCCAGTCCATTCCCAATATGATATCGTACTCTTTGATGTCGAGTACAATTGCGTCCAAAGATAAAGTTTTGCCTCCAATCTTGATGTAGTCGTCCCTGCAAATCAAAGTTGCAGGCATATCTACTCCCGAAGGAGTACTAACACACAAAGCTGTCTTTAATTGAGTCATACAAATTTTATTTTTCGTTGCAAAATCAGAAGAGATAAAGCAATGAGTAGCACCAGAATCAAAAAGTACTCTTGCAGGTATGCCTTTGTATAGCAACATACCTGTTATAACATTCTCTGCGGTCCGGGCCTCTGCCTGAGTCAAGGCATAAACCCTTGCTTGGCCACCTTGTTGATTCGGTGTATTTCCAGTTGGAGCTGGCAAGGCTGGTGGCGCCTGGCCACGATTTTGATTGTTGTTCCCCCGATACTGATTGTTATTCGGTCCACGATGATTATAGTGCTGATCCCGTGGGGGATTCTGATTCCTTCCCTTTCTGCATTCAGATGCCCTGTGGCCCATGCCGCCACAATTGAAGCATCCGGCTCGACATTCTGCTTGCCGATGCCCATACCGGTTGCACTTGAAGCATCGCGGTCCTTGATATTCACCTCTATTCTCGCCAGTGTTGTGACGTTTAGGAACGTCATTCCTCTCTGCAGCCAACGGTCGTTTATGGTTGCTACCCTGGTTGTTCTGTATTGTTTTGCGACTAGCGGACAGGTGAAATCGCTCCATCTCGAGCGCAGTTTCATACGCCTCTCTGTAAGACGTACACTTTCGACTTAGAACATCCCGCTCCAGGCCCTCATTCAGGCCTTGCACAAATCTTCTTCGCTTGGCATCGTCATTCGGTACCATGTACCCAGCGAATGCGACTCTCTTCAAAAACTCTGTCTCGTAGTCATGCACTGACATACTGCCTTGTCGAAGTGCAATGAACTCATTCTCTTTTTGTTGTCGGACAGCGGGTGGAATGAATTGAGTAATGAAAGCCTGTTTGAAGGCCTCCCAAGACATCTTTATATCCTAATTATTTCCGCAAAGTGCCAGTCTCTGCGAAATCTACCATTCCTGGGCCTTGAGGCGAAGTTGTACAGCAGCACACTCCACTCTCTTACTGTCCTGAATCTCTAACATCCGGAAATAGCCCTCCAGTGTGTTCAAGAAGCCCATCACCTCATCTGGCTCCTCTTTTCCATTAAAATCAGGCGGGTCGCAACTCTTAAATTCAGAGAACTTGAAGCTCGGTCTCTTCCGTGTCGGCGTCTCAGATTTCTCTGCCGGCACTTCCACGGTCTCGGTTACTGCGGCCTTTGCAGAAACATTAGAATCGGCCGTCAGCTTGGTGACAATCTGAGTTAGACTGTCTACTTGTTTTTGTTGAGTATCCAGCTGCTCCTGAAACTGATACTGGAGCTGCTCCTGAAGCGCGCGATGTTGAGCTTCGCTCTGCTTCCTCTGAGCCTCCATCTGCTTAATCAGTTTCTCAATCGGGTCCGACGATGAAGTCGTCTTTGAGCTATCACCCTTAGTCATTCTACAACAAAGAAATAATTCCATTAGCACTCATAAAATATTTATGGGCTTATTGTATGGAACAATATTTCATGCCAGCGCTATCGACACCATCAATCGAGAAAATTTGCATCAAGACTTCCTTTTTGAAAATATGTTTGAATCCGAGGATTCTAAACCGTGCTCTGATACCAACTTGTCACACCCCGATTCGGGGAATCGCTCGCTTTGCTTCGATTCACGCCGAATCGATCGTCCTCGCTAAGGCGTGATGCCGTACAAGTCTGGAGTTGCACTTGTACAAGGCTAGAACATGCACATTCATATCATTTGAAACATTTGAAATTTTAAGCCACAATTGCGGAAACATTGGAAACACAATATAGGAAGAAGAAATACTCATTTTATTCATAATTGTAGTCAGAATACAACTTTTCTCGATAATATTTGAAATGCCATTTCGGCTACATTGATTCATGAAAAGAAGTACAACTGATAGGCTGCCATGAAATAACTTCTCGTTCCATACATCATGCCCCCTTAGTACTTTGAATATAAGCAGCTATCTTTTGAAAACTCCGTAATACTTTGTGCGTCTTTAGGAAAAACAACTTGAAAGGAAACAGCAGTTCAGAAAGCTTTAATTCGGACGTGCGCCTGAGCCTTCTCCAGTACCTGTGGAGGAGGGGTCAGCACATTATAACAATGCACTGGTGAGCCCCGTTGGCCCACTCAGCTAAACCAACATTTTATTAATGACAAGCATTTTAAAGATATGAACTTATTAGGGACAGGCAACATTCAGAGTAAATCACAATAATGTAACATGGAATAAACCATGTTTACTTTACCATTGGCCGAATCCAGCTTTCCTGCACAAGATACAGGATAATAATAATATACTTACCGCCCCTGCATAAGACAATCGTTAGCATGCATTCGGACTGGGTCGTTGGTGAGACTGCACCATAAAGGACTTTTCAACGGGTATTACGGTGTACCATTCCAGAGTAGGTTGCAAGCCTAGTCGAATGTCCCGCAATACCTCGTGCCACCATAGCACGACCAACTGTTTCCCCCTAGGTCGAGCCGGTCCCCGGTGCCCCAAGTACCGTCCCGAGGAAACTACTCAAACCTTGTGCACAAAGACGTCCATGACCACACGAATGCATAACCGACTCAACAGTACACATTTGCATGGTATTAATAAGCTAACATTAGATACGCAGCATTCTCATATTCAACATCTCAGGCATCAATTCATTTCCCACATTTCAATATTCAAGGGACAAGCAAAATTCTCAATGTTGTCAACAGTATAATCAATTCTTTCAATGTTCTATGGACTAGCATTCAATTCAATGTTCAATGTTCAATCTCTAGCTTCTTAGTGGTATTGACTTGTGGCATTAGCAACTGATATCGATCAACGGATGTTGCAAGACAATTATTTAGTTGGCATGAAGGAATAGCGAGAGGGACAATACCACCACAGAGATCCACACTCACCAAATTAGAGAATCGCCGAGAGAGAGAGGAATACTTGCATGCTTAGCCTTCCATCACGCGTCAGTCTGCATTGGCACCAAAAGTTTGGTTAATAATCCATCTCG
>JANAVB010044780.1:50000-78629 GCA_029216955.1 Iris pallida
TGACTTGATTTTCTTATTGATTTCTAGACCCTAGAAAGTTAGTTTGAGTATAGTGTCACCCCACATTGGACTTAGAATTGACCGGAGTTGACCAGTTGACCAAAGTCAACTATAAGTCAACCTCTGACCCAGTTTGTCTTAGTTTGCCCTAGTTAACTAGACATTATAGTATGTCTTTTCACCCTGATTAGCTATTGTATTATCTCATCTTTAGGACTGTGGCTTCACTCCGAGCCTTGATTCATATTGATAGCAGGATCCTAGGCAAGTACATCTACAAACTCATTTACTGTCTTTTAATGCTAGAACATGTATTAACCCTGTTAAAATACTGATCATTGAGGTAGCAAGTTAAATCTTCATATGTTGTATTACTTCCAGTACCTGCCATGCTTATACTGCTCCCAGTATCTCCTACATGTTTTTACTGTTCTCGTATCTCTCACATGTTATATATATATGGGTTATGGGAAAACTGACAGTTGAGTACGTGATCACGACCCCCTTCTCCGTACGTATGTACCGAGCAAGGTTGACATTTTATATGTATACCTTGTCGTAGGCTTTATCTCAACGCGGATTTGTACGTATGTACATCTGTCGCCGTTTCACTTGTACGAAAGTATATTTCATTATGTGCCCCCAGCACATTGTACATCTATTGACCGATCACGTACCTGCTACAGTTTTAAACATTATATATACATCTGTCTTTATGACATATGTATCCTTGCCATGATAAATTATGAGATATATCATGATTCCGGATATGTCATGTTCCCTGTGTTACTATGATATTGTGATCCCAGTTGTACCATGAGGCCATGTTTCTAGTATTTTTTGTTTTATAGACTTATCACACCATGTTCTTGTTGTACATCTCTTTCATTATATGTTCAGTACTTTAGTTGTAGAGGTTGTACTTGCTCCCGTCCTGACAGGATAACGTTGTAGGTATGCTTTTCGAGGAGGAAATGCTATGTGTTACATATTATGACACTGATTTTGAGGACCTGGTCTTTGCTCCAGTAGAGGCCCCAGCGGGAAACCTTGCTTAGTTATCTTTTTATTTTTTTTGAGACTTAGACTCTGTCTGTACTTGTATTTGGATACTGGACTTTGTCTCCAGTTAGATACTTATAAAGTGTATTATCAAGTATGTGCTTATGTTACCTTCGCTTATAGATACTGTGTTGTAATGAACCTTAAATGTGATTTTAGAACTGTTAGCTGCTTAGATCCTTTATTGTTTATTCTAGAACAGCTTACTGCGCTTTAACCAAGCATAGGCTGGACATGGCTCGGCCCGGCCCAATAATTTGGGTATCGGGTCGTGACATATATATATATATATATATATATATATATATATATATATATATATATATATATATATATATATATATATATATGAGGTGGGATCGGCTTCACCCCCTATTTTGTCCACCCCCTTATCATCCGCATCTTAGTCGTTGGATTACATTTAATAAACGGCTAAGATTAAATTAAATCTCTCTCCTAAAATTAGAATAAGAAACTAACCAAAAATAATACTCTCCAAAAAAAGAATCACCGTATAAACTAAACATGAGAGAGAGAGAGAGAGATATCAGACGAAAAGAAGAAGAAAATTCCCTCACCTTCTCCTCCGCTCCTCCTGTGCTCGCGTGCACTCGGAGGCATCTTCTCTCCTCCGCTCATCCTGCCCCCCCCCCCCCCCGGAGCTCGCCGGCGGCACCCTGGTTCACCAACATCACCGGCTACTCTGTCTTCTTCGGGCTCGCCACCGGCCTCGAGCCCCTCTGCTTCCAGTCCTTCGGCTCACGCAACTGGGATCTCCTCTCCCCCCTCTTCTCCTCCAATCGAGACAAGAACCTGACCGTGAGATCCTCCTCCTCTTCCTTCTCCTTTGCGGAACCAGCAACCTTCGGTTGGTGAAAATTAGGAATATTTATTTGGCTCTTTATTATTTATAAATAAATACTAGTGATTTGTTGACTGCAACACGTTTGAGAAATTATCTATGAGATAGATGATATGCATGTTTGAAGATGCTCTTTTGTACTAAGCCAAACTTCCGTCTTTGCTATGTACTCTGGTTAATGTAGGAGGCGAATTTAAATCTTAACATAGACCATTTTGATTAGATACAAGAACTTGGTTTCATTTGAAGATGCTCTTTTGTGTAAATACGTTTAGTATATTATGCAGCAGTTAAATTATACACAGACTTCTTTGTGGAATTCTTAACATTTGACACTTGGATGCATCTTGAATAGTCATAAAGCAATGGTTTTTCAACTAAGCCAACATGACAATGTGTTTGATTTCACTTTTGAAGATACATCCTGTTCTCATTTTCCATACATTGTCATATATTTAGCTTGCCCAAGGCCCTTACCTGTCTTTCCCAAACTCTCCAGTCCCTTTGAGATCCTTCCTGTTGTGACTGCTACATGCTTATGCCAACTACATTCTTAACCAAACCCCCTCTAGTGAAATATGGAACTCTCTGTACCAACATCGTAAATGCATTTATTTGATTTATCACTTTCTTGCTATTAATTGGACAAGTATCATATCTTAGAGTGTGTATAGAAAGATTAATAGCCTAAATGCCCTACTTTATTCATCAAAAAGAAGGGAGACAAATGTTGTAACAATAACTAATATTTTTATACCTGCATTTATTTAGAGAAAAGTAACGATGTTTAATATCTAATTCATTTATCTTGTTTTTCCTGTATCAGTTTTATGCTTATTTCATTTGTATGTTTAAGCCAATAATTGGATCGTCATTGATCAATAACTGAACTATACTGCAAAGATAAATGTTTCAATTTGGGTGTTTGATTGTCATTATTTTCCACGGAAAATAGTTTTTTCCCTGGAAAATAATATTTTCCTATGGGTTGGACAAGTTTTATTTTCCACAATTTTAGAAGAAAATATGAAAAATGATAGTTTTTTGGAAAATAATTCCATGAAAAATATAAGCTATCAAACACTACAATTGGTGGAAAGTTTGTGATGGAAATATTTTCAATGGAAAAAAGCCCAATCAAACACAGCTATAATTAAGTTTTCCGTAGAAAATTTTAAAATTCCATGGAACTTTTTTCCTAGGAATAATTTCTTTTCCACATGTTTTCCACCTTGCAATCAAACACACCTTAAGGCTGTGTTTGATTGGGCTATTTTTCCATGGAAAATATTTCCATCACAAATTTTCCACCAATTGTAGTGTTTGATAGCTTATATTTTCCATGGAATTATTTTCCAAAAAACTATCATTTTCCATATTTCCATCTAAAATGGTGGAAAATGAAACTTGTCCAACCCATAGGAAAATATCATTTTCCATGGAAAATAACTATTTTCCGTAGAAAATAATGCCAATCAAACACCCAAATTAAGTTTTCCATGGAAATTTTTTAAAATTCCATGGAATTTTTTTCCTAGGAAAATAATTCCATGGAATTAATTTCTTTTCCACACATTTTCCACCTTGCAATCAAACGCACCCTAAGTGATATATGCAGAATCTAAAAGGTATTCTCTTGGACTATGTTCATCTAGCATTCAAAGGCTATCACTTTTATCGTACAAAATTCAAATATCATTGTTAATTTACTACAAGGATTGAATCCACCGTCTCGTAGGATATCTTGATACAAATATGTTAGCAGGAGGATTTGTTTTGACATACCTTGCAGACGTGCTACTAGATCATCTCTGCCATACAAATAGCATCTTTCAGGATGTCAACTACAATTCACTGACAACAGGAGAGGTAACATGATTAACATCATCCATATTCAGGGTACTTGATCACATAAAAAGTGGTTTCTGGTATCTAAAGTTTGTGTTTGCATGAATATGTTGAATAATCTACACTAAATTTTGGTTGCCCTTACCTAGTCCAAAATAAATTTTGCTATACTTCAAGTATAGCAAGTGCTCACCACTTGATCATATGCTTGTTTGACGAAGATAAATTGGAGGCACGTAGACAGTATAGATTCAATGAGAACGGAGTACCAACTAGTTATCCATTTATGGTTGTAATTTCTCTGGTGGCATTTGGTTTCATCAGTTAAACCACAAAAACGGCTTTTTGGCTGTCCTTACCACCGAAAGCACTACCAGTTTTTCCCTGGCTACTCAAGTCATCACACTCTTCTTGATCAGCCTTGTTTCTCAATTCTGTTTACAATAATATTCTCACAAGATTTACTGTCCTCTCTTGTTCTGAAACTACTGTGGTTCCACTTGTCTTTTGACATATAGAGAGAAGTTGGAGTTACTTTAACACCTCCAACTGGCAAACAAAGGGAAAGCTGGACAGGGCTTCAAGTAATACGTCATTTGCAGATAAAATTTGATGATCGAAAAAGGTATTTATTTTTGTTCCTAGGATCTTGCTTTCACATTTTCCTGATATTTAATTAAATCAATATGTTGATTTACGTCAGATATGAACGTATACTTGACACCATTATCTTATATAGATAAATATATCAAATATAATGCAAACAAATTGTGGAATTGTTCAAGTATATATATGAGAAGAAGTAACATTTCCTAAGGAGTTTTCTATCTTTTTTTTGTGGACAGGCCAGCTTGTGACATTGCAATATCCGGGTTGGGGTGGATTGCTGTTGAAGCATTTGGTCTGGAGACTGATAATCAAAATGAATCAGAACCGGCTGGAGAACTGCAGTTTGCTGTACATGTTCCTAAGCTAGTTAAGATTTTTGTTCGGCCTCCATTGCCTGTTGGCAAAGCAGGTGCAGAGTGGTACCAGTATCAAGACTTGACAGAGGAAGAAGAGGAGTTGAGACCAAAATGGTATTATTGATGCTGGACACTACACCAGCCCCGTCACAATATTCCCATCCGCCAAGAAGGTTTCATTCCTGCATCTGCCAAGAAGGTTCATTCCTTCACAGACCCACCAGCCCCGTCACAATATTCCCATCTACTATGCTTCTCCTCTTGCCAAAAGATGCATGACAGTATACCAGACATACATCAATGCTATGAATGAGAGGATCCGGAATCAGTTTGCAAACTCGAAGCCTTTTGACTTCAAGCACTTCTCCTCGTCGAAGAGCATAGATCAACGTCGATGATGGCGAGTCCCAGTGGCCTCCATAGTGGTCTATCGAGGCAGTTGTTTGACAAGTGGTGCTCAGACAAAAAGAACGCATGTGTAATTCCAGGATATGTTGTCGAAGGCACACTGGCCAAAACCATCATTAATGAGCCAAATGAGGTCACCCTCATGAATGGATTTACTGCCCCCTTGAACATGCAGGTTCATTACATCTCCTTCTCAGCTCATGCAGATTCTTATCAGACGAGTTCATTTTTAGAGGAGTTGATGCCTCCTAACATAATACTCGTTCATGGAGAAGCCAATGAGATGGGGCGGCTCAAGCAGAAGTTGACTACCCAGTTTGCTGATCGCAACACAAAGATCTTCTCTCCGAAGAACTGCCAGTCGGTCGACACGTACTTCAGTTCTGAGAAAATGGCCAAGAATATAGGAAAACTTGCAGAGAAGACTCCGGAAGTCGGTGAAACAGTCGGTGGCCTGCGAGGATGAAGGCTTGAAGGAAAGGGTAAAGAGGCTTTCAGAAGGATTTAGAGTGCTGTGAAGCACATCCCACTTTCTGCGTCTTCAAATGTCTGAAGGTTCGAGTGCCCTCTTAAGCAGCAAGCTCCTGCAACATCACATTCCAACCAACATCATCAAGCTTCAAATAATTAACCTGTCATTTTCTGCTGACTGCAGTTTTACAAGATAATATTTTATGAGTTATAGTTTCTTTTGCTCTGGAATGTGGTGTACTATTAAACTGTATGCTCATGGATGTAAATTGACTTTTTCTCCTGCTGTGTTGTGAGAATATGCCGAGAATCTAAGCTTTATTTCAACAGTTGCTTCTAGCACTGACTAATGCTTGTGTTGTTTGCATTTTTGTGATAAGCAGAGGAAAAGTGAAGGAAAATTGGATGCAATGTTCTGGACGTGTTTAAACTGAAAATTTGTAGAACAATGTTCATTTACAAACAAGGAACACAACATAACAGTAGCTTGAACAAAACAATGTTCCTGGAAGTGTACCACAAGAAATTTACAAACAAATAATGATGCATTTACAAAACAATATCCCTGGAAGTGTACCACAAGGAATTTACAAAAAAAATAATGATGCATTTACACAACATTTACAAACAATGTTCCTGGAAGTGTACCACAAGGAACAAAGACTTCAAAGAGGCATATTCAATTGTGTCAAAATGCATTTACAGTAGTTTGAACAAAATTTGTAGAACAATGTTCATTTACAAACAAGGAACACAACATAACAGTAGTTTGAACAAAACAATGTTCCTGGAAGTGTACCACAAGAAATTTACAAACAAATAATGATGCATTTACAAAACAATGTCCCTGGAAGTGTACCACAAGGAATTTACAAAAAAATAATGATGCATTTACACAACATTTACAAACAATGTTCCTGGAAGTGTACCACAAGGAACAAAGACTTCAAAGAGGCATATTCAATTGTGTCAAAATGCATTTACAGTAGTTTGAACAAAATTTGTAGAACAATGTTCATTTACAAACAAGGAACACAACATAACAGTAGTTTGAACAAAACAATGTTCCTGGAAGTGTACCACAAGGAATTTACAAACAAATAATGATGCATTTACAAAACAATGTTCCTGGAAGTGTACCACAAGGAATTTACAAACAAATAATGATGCATTTACACAACATTTACAAACAATGTTCCTGGAAGTGTACCACAAGGAACAAAGACTTCAAAGAGGCATTTACAAACAATGTTCCTAGAAGCTGCTACTATGCTATGCACGACTATTCCACACAGTGAAGTTCATACGGAATGGGGCATCTGCCCACAGAAACAACATAACAATAGTTTGAACAAAAAATAAAATAACATTGAGATTCGAACCAATTGAACCTGGTTTCAAAAAAGAAATAACATAGCATCAACATAACAGTATTTGCATATTCAATTGTGTCAAAATGCACAAAAATAGGCCCATTTTATTAATTTGAAGTCTCTCTCGACTAAAAGATTCTGTCAATGCTTTTGCTATAGCAGGGACACGTCTTCTAGATTTCAGATAAATCCTTTTGCTTGGGGTAACTAACGCATGACTGTGATCATCAAAAAAAACGGATACCTTCCATAAATTTGTACTTTTAATATTAACGATACGCATTCGAGCCTTGCAACCTTCTCTCATTGTTGAAGTATTTTTTTTATTACACCTTCATCAGTATTTTTATTTATTACACCTTCATCTTCCTTGGCCTTTTTCTTCTTGTAAGTTCCTTCACAGCTACATGAAAATTTCATGCCAGTGGGGTCTGAGCTACCGCGTTTCCCTCTAAATGTTTTTTGTCTTCGGATGCTAAACCCATGCTTTGCTCCATAAGCTTGATAACATTCTTCTGCCTCTTCTATGGAGTTAAAAAACTTTCCCACAAATATTTCTTTCTCATCTTCAATATTGTTAGGTGGTGCGGACAATACCTCTTGGTGTAGATTTTCAGCAGTTGTAGTAGTCATGTTTTCAACAGTGCCCACACTTGTCATTTAACTATGTAATCTGTGGAACAAATTATGAACAAATAAAAATTACGACAAAAAAATTGAAATCTATTAAAAAAATTATATTCTCTACAAAATTTGGTATGGAAAATGAGAACAGGATGTATCTTCAAAAGTGAAATCAAACACATTGTCATGTTGGCTTAGTTGAAAAACCATTGCTTTATGACTATTCAAGGATGCATCCAAGTGTCAAATGTTAAGAATTCCACAAAGAAGTCTGTGTATAATTTAACTGCTGCATAATATACTAAACGTATTTACACAAAAGAGCATCTTCAAATGAAACCAAGTTCTTGTATCTAATCAAAATGGTCTATGTTAAGATTTAAATTCGCCTCCTACATTAACCAGAGTACATAGCAAAGACGGAAGTTTGGCTTAGTACAAAAGAGCATCTTCAAACATGCATATCATCTATCTCATAGACAATTTCTCAAACGTGTTGCAGTCAACAAATCACTAGTATTTATTTATAAATAATAAAGAGCAAAATAAATATTCCTAATTTTCACCAACCGAAGGTTGCTGGTTCCGCAAAGGAGAAGGAAGAGGAGGAGGATCTCACGGTCGGGTTCTTGTCTCGATTGGAGGAGAAGAGGGGGGAGAGGAGATTCCAGTTGCGTGAGCCGAAGGACTGGGAGCAGAGGGGCTCGAGGCCGGTGGCGAGCCCGAAGAAGACGGAGTAGCCGGTGATGTTGGTGAACCAGGGTGCCGCCGGCGAGCTCCGGGGGGGGGGGGCAGGATGAGCGGAGGAGAGAAGATGCCTCCGAGTGCACGCGAGCACAGGAGGAGCGGAGGAGAAGGTGAGGGAATTTTCTTCTTCTTTTCGTCTGATATCTCTCTCTCTCTCCTGTTTAGTTTATACGGTGATTCTTTTTTTGGAGAGTATTATTTTTGGTTAGTTTCTTATTCTAATTTTGGGTATCGGGTCGTGACATATATATATATATATATATATATATATATATATATATATATATATATATATATATATATATATATATATAAAGCTTCTTCTACGGGAATAACTTACGGGACAAACTTACGGGATGAGAAAATATACGTATGGTTCTCTTCTTTATTTCTTTCACTTTAAAAATGTTAGATCTCTCTTTTAAAAAAGGAACATATCTCTATCTTAAAGATAAGTCTACTTATTTTTTAAATAGTGAAAGATTTATTATTTATTCAAAAAAATAGAGATATAAAAGTTAATTTTATAAAAAAAATTAAATAGAGATGGATTGTTTTTAAAAAAAATAATCTTTAAACGTAAATATCTTTTTAAAATGTTATTTAAAAATATACTTAATATTAATGTTAATTTTAATATTATCTCTCATGTTAATTTTTGGGGCTAACTTTATTGTTGATATTAATTTTAATTTTAATTTCAACATTAACATTAAGTTTAATTTAACATTAATATTAATATTAACATTAACATTAACATTAATATTAACATTAACATTTACATTAAAATCTAATATTAAAATTAAGATTAAGATTAAGATTAAGATTAAGAATATAATTTAAATTTAAATTAAGATTAGAATTATATTTAGATTTAGATTTAAATTTAAATTTAAATTAAATTTAACATTAACATTAACATTAGCATTAGCATTAACATTAACATTAATATTAACATTAAAATTTAAATTAATGTAAAAATTAAAAATTAAAATTAATATCAATATTAATATTAACATTGACATTAAATTTAATATTTTAAATATAATTTTTAACGATATATTTATTTATAAGGATAGATTATTTTAAAAAAAAATTATCTCTATTTTAAAAAATAAATGGAATAATTTATCTATATCTATTTTTAAAAATAAATAAATTTCTCTGTGTTTAAAAATAAATTGATAGATAAGCCTTGTTTTCGAAGATAGAGATATGTTTGTTTTTAAGAGTAGAGAGTAGAGATTTAAATATTAAAGAGAAATAAATTCAGAAGAGAAACATACGTACATTTCGGCCAGATATTTTGATTTTCTTCTCTCTGTAAGAAATTGGTCTATCCCGTAAACTCTTCCCGTAAACTTATCCCGTATAAGAAGGGGACAATATATATATATATATATATATATATATATATATATATATATATATATATATATATATATATATATATATAGAGAGAGAGAGAGAGAGAGAGAGGAAGGATCAACATTTTCTCACTTTTGCATCTCCTAAGCATCCCTTCATTCACATCCGTTGGATCTTGTTTAAATCATATAATCTTAACCATTGAAAAATCAACACGATTAAATAACTTAAAACAAGATCCAGTGGGTGTTATTATGAGGATGTATATATATATATATATATATATATATATATATATATATATATATATATATATATATATATATATATATAACATGTAATTATGTTACAGACTCCAGACTCCTGGTCCGAAGGACTACAAACTCGGCCCGAAGGTCCGCACCCATACTTGTATCTCACCGCATCCGGTCCGCACTCACATTTATTCCTGCACATGGAATTAAATGTGCTTCTCTCGTTGCTCGAACCTGCAACATCTTAGGAGTGTCACGACCCGCACCCTAGAGTTAGGGCACGAGAACGTAACAACGCCCAGCCTACGCCGCAGTGTCGGCGGTAGAACGTTATCCTAGGTCTCAATGCATCTAACAGTATAAGACTAAACTGTTTATACTCCCCGAATGGGGGTGACAAAGCAGATACAGACTCAATCACATCTAAGGTAGAGCATGATGAGGATAGATAAAACATGAAATCCAAAAGAGATACAGGAGATAGAAGTCTAAGTGTCTAAGATACATAAACCCAAAAATACATCTCAAAGCTCAATACAGTAATCCATAGAATAAATACAACTCAATACAACTGAAATAACTAACTATACAACC
Organism: Iris pallida; assembly: GCA_029216955.1. Classification (NCBI taxonomy): domain Eukaryota; kingdom Viridiplantae; phylum Streptophyta; class Magnoliopsida; order Asparagales; family Iridaceae; genus Iris; species Iris pallida. The sequence continues at coordinate 60,577 of JANAVB010044780.1, forward strand.
TCTAATGTGTCTCCTCTAGGCTAGCAGGCAACCTCCAGGCTATCTGTAAAATTTATCAACAGGTCCAGTCAGGACAGGAACGAGTACAACTCATCAAGAAATTCCAATTAAATGACAGAGAACTATAAAACAGTTATAGACAGTTTTATTGATGAATATGGCAGTTTATATACAGGTGATGGTATGGAGAACAGATAAGATACAAGAAAAGTAAGTAACTAAAACAAGAGAAGAATGATGACAATGAAGACTGTAAAATAAATCTAGCTGAACTAAAGTAACATAATAAGTCCAGAATGTAAATGTAAACAAGTACAAAATCCAAGTATATCCAGACAACATGAATCTGATACCAGGTGGTTCCAGTACAAGATGAGTCCGGTATAAGGTGAGTCCAGTTGGTGATCAAAGGTTCCAGGATGAGTCCAGCCTATACTCTAACAGTGTATTTTAAAATATCGGGATCGACATGTGAACGACTGTAGGTAATACGGCACACCGCACATTCGGCCAAGTGTGGGATGGCTATCGTTCCAATAATTCCAAGGGAGTGGTTCCAGTATTTGGGTATGTTCACATGCCTATTCTAATATTTCCCCGCCCACAAGTACAAGTGAATCCAGAAAACGACACGAGAATCGAGATGAGTCCAGCCAAACATAATGATACCAGCAAAAGATTTCAGAGTGATTCCAGTAGGTGGTTCCAGTAGTGATTCCAGTAGGTGACGCCAGTAGTGGTTCCAGAAGGTGATGCCAGTAGTGGTTCCAGAAATAGAGGCCAGACAAATAGTATGTGTGTCGCATACATGAATCCAGAAATATCCATACGTGTTGTAAGAATCACATAAAACTATCTAGAACTGAAGTACAGTAATTGACAAGTAAATGAAAGAACTATCAGAGAATGTACTCGCCTGATGTCTGAATGTCCAAAGTAAATATACTGTCCGATGAGAGGTGTCTGGCTCCTAATTAGAACAGCACAAGTCACAACATGTCCAGAAAGGTAATATAAAGCACTACAATGCATTCTACATGAATCTAGGTCAAACTAGGCCAAAGTCAACCCTTGGTCAACTCTGGTCAACTGCACTAGTCAAACTAGGTCATGTCCTAACCCAGCAAGTCTTACTAGGCCTAACCAAGACTATCCTAGCAAGCACACATCAATACAAGGCTATACAAGCCAACATACACCCAACTCTATATAGCATGCAATTATTCAATACTCAACTAGGCAAGAATTCACATTGGATATACACTAGGTAATCTATTACTTTAAGCTATATATGTCTACACATATACACATGCATATATTGGTATTAATATTAGGTCTATAATCATGGTATTTCAAATGGTTATATAAACTTATATATTACAACACAATATGCTAACATATATATAATATACATACATAGCTAAGTTAACTATATTCATAAATACTTATTTAAGAGGCTATGTGTGTGTATATGAACATGACAAAGGGGCAAGTGAGAGTTAAATGGGCATACATAGTGTATACATATGAAAGAGTGTCAAAGTGTAAGTGAACAATGTGTCAAGTGTGATAGTGTCAACATAGTGTAAGGGGGTACATGAGGTAATATAGGATTTGTGTTAACATAGAACATTACATCTCATTAACTTGTATATTGCATACATTACATCTATTATTACATTACATTCATGCTTGCATTCATTCATCATTCATTTATTCTCTTGCACTACTATATGCACCATACATTACATACTATGGAACCTACATATTCATTACAAGCCATACTTATACATGCTTACATTAGATAGGATACTTACACCTCATACGTCATTTATTTAACCATTTACTCATGCTTACATTCTCTATTTAATTACATAATGTATATATATTAACATGGGTTAAAATCAAATAGAACATTATATTACACACAAAGGTGCACAAAATGCATATGCCGAATAGTAACTTCTACTAATAATCAATACTGTACCATCTCAGCATGAATTAAAATCTAGGATTAAAGTATGTTATAGATCTATGTGTTAGCTTTCCGAAACTTCAAACGGATCGCGTTTTCGTTTCCGGAAACTCCCGAAATCGCAAAAATACCGAGAACGCATTTGTCCTTCGTACAGCTGACACTCTAATTCTCCAGAAAGTTACAGAAAGAATTAGGCCTATTAATACCTGTTTTTGGAAAGCTAACTTCAATACGCTTCTTTTAAAAAAACAGAAGATTAAACCGAGCTTTGAGCTAGAAGTTATGATATTTCTAAGTTAGGGCTGAAATTAAAAACGTGGATAAAAATCATGACGGATTTAGGTAGTTTGAGACAAAAGAACACCAGTATATAACATAATATATCAAGAACTCACTCTCTACACTAATATATATATATATATGAGACACTATAGAACACATCTTCAATACAAAAATATGAGATTAAACATGTAATAATTCATTCATACATAACAACAACACATAGTGTGTCCAAATTTGGGATTTTCCCACATGGACACAACCACAACACAAAGGACACTCCTATGACCTCCAAATGGACACGAAATGGACACAAATGGAGATACAACCATGGGGGTCATTCCTATGGGTTCAAAATAGACCTATATGCGTGAGGAAATGAAAAGGAGAAGGGATTTATACCTCCCGGTAGATCGAATCGAAGAAAAGCCTTCCCGGAGCGACACCGACACGTAGAGATTCCAAAAGGACACGAACGAGCTCCGAATCCTCCCAAACTTGGGTAGCTTCCTCCTTGGCTAGAATGGAGAAGGAAAGAAGAAGATTTGGTGGCAAAATGGAAGGATTTGGTGGAGAAATTGCTAGGGATTGCTCTCTAGAAATTTGGGGAAGAACAAGAGAGAGAGTGTGGATGAGAATAATAAAATGAACTTGAGCCTATCCTCTCCCAAAGTGGCTGGTCATATGGGGCTATTTGTCCTATTATGGTAAGGTCCAAAATGCTCCCACTAACCTATTCTATTAGTATTAGGAAAGGGCTAATTGGTTGGGGCTAAATTAGTCATTCTAAAGTCTCTAATCACACTAACCTTATCCATAATAATTAGTCTAACCTCTAACTAAAATTAATATCATGTGGACTAAAATTAATATCATGTGGGCCATGCCTAACTAGTGTGTGGGTCCACTAAAGTCAACACTACCCCCGGGTCCCCGTTTCAAGTCGGATTGAGCTGAAATTCGAACCCGACTCAAATAATCCCAAAACAATATCATAAATAATAAAATAAATTTCAAAAATATTTTAAAAATATAAAATGACAAAAATACTCCTGTTCCTGAAAACTGGGGGTGACAAATTCTTCGAAATTAAAACCAAACAATAGTAAAATGTCAAAATCACAAGTCATAATTTTAAATAGTTTAAAAATGATTAAAAATCACCAAAAATCATAATATAAAATAATAATCAATAAATAATAATTATAATTACAAAATTTCAAAATTACCCTCATCTGAAAAACTGGGTGTTACAATCCTACCCACCTTATAAAATTTCGTCATCGAAATTAAGATAATCGCACCCCCTTCTATGTCAAACATAGTCAAGGGTCAATCACTAGTCAATTTCTCAACATCCAAGTACTTGGTCATCAACAGGTCAACTTCTTAGGATTTTACCTATGCTAGCTATCTAGGTGTTGGCAACTAGAATTTAGCAAAAGAGAAACTCTATAATAGACTAGCTCTTAACTTCCCAATCCTATCAAGTCACCTATAACTAAAATACCTACAAGCTAAGCACATGAATATCAAATACCACATATATATATATATATATATATATATATATATACTCAAGAACAACAACCCATCACATATATCCTAAGTATATCATCTATATATATATATACATGACTGATCAACCAAGGGTTAAGGCAGACTAAACTTATAAGGGTCTGAAACAATGCTTAGAACTAGGCTAAGGATGAATGGTCTGAATCAAGGGAACGTGGTATCTAGTGAAGGGTCTGCACACTGCCTATAAAGGTGATCAACACAAAGGAACTCAACACGAAGGGAACTTAACTAAAATGGAAAACTGAACCAAGTATAGGCTAAACAACATGTTTATAACCCTATATAACAATGGCCTATAGATACCAACTAACCTATATCCCATATGCCAATATCATCTGCAATCTATCTATGCAAATAGACCTCTCGGTCTTAGGTGAAACTACAACTATACTCAAAGGCAGGCTCTGGTCATGGGTGCCTCACTGGAAAAGATAAGAAAAAGTAGTAATAATCATCAAGGATGTAAGGCATACTAACATCCTATGTGTAACTGGTTGGTATTATAAATAACAGGAGAATTATCTGCAATGGGTTACTATTCTAACACCAATGCTAACTATCACCTCTAGGGTACAGACACTCTACAAGTCATCATACCATTATACTATGAAGGAACTACCTATGAATAAGCTCTACAAAACTAAATATCCCTACTCCTAAGTCATTTATAACAATCAAAAGGGTATGATGTTTAAACCTTCTCAAGATACAATCTGTTAATCATATGCGTCTGTCCAAAATCATGTTGTCCAGAGTCTTCATCATGCTAGTGAGCAAGGCTACGATAATCACAGAGTCCTTGACTAAGGTACGTACCTCTAGGTTCATGGTATTTAAAATTTTTGTACTGCCGCATGCGACGGCGAAAACCTTAAATTCCCATACCCGAGAATACATCCAAAATCTGACTACATGTCCTCACTATGCCAACTAACACGACTATCGAAGATTCTAGATTCCATGATTTAGACGACCTAGCCCATATGATTTTCTCAGAAGAAAAAAAAACAAACACAACAAAAGAGTAACATGACAAAATTAGTCAATCAACAAGGAACAGATGGAATCGGATTTCAAGGTAATTATAAAAGATAATTACAGGAATGGAATTGAGAAGAACGGAACTTGCAGTAAGATCTCCAATGGTCTGCGCATCCTTGACTGTCCTGACGATAGCTCGCCCTGCTAGTTTTCCCTGGTCTGCTGCTGATGCTGCATGAATCACCGGTGCTGAGAGAAATCAAAAATGACGGAAGAAAATCTCTGTACAGATAGAGGTGCACCTCCAATGTAGCAGAAATGCCAACCTGAGTCGGCACAACAAGAGCTGCGGTCTCGAGGCCCTAATGAACAGGACGAGAGGTGGTCAGCCTCTCGATAGTATCCCCCGAACCAGAGCGATGAAATCGTCTTTATAACCATCATGAAGACGGGTCAAACCAAAAAGCAATTACTGAGAATGAAGCAAAAAAATCAAGGGAGGACAGTTTATATTCAAGGAAAATCAATAAGCAGCAATTGGATAAAAGGAATCTGATTTAGAGTTTTTCCTAATGTGATTGAGTACCCCAAAAATAATCCTAATCCTACTGCAGGCTGTAGTGATACTCTAGTTCGAATACCACTACATAAGCTCGACCTACATGTGTAGTGACCCGCTCCGCCCTAGCGGAACGCCGATTCCAAACGGCAAGTGCAACGACTCAAACGAGCCGTCGACCCGAAGAGTTGCTTCGTCCCGATGAAGTATCGATGCGAATCGATGCAAGGCTTACATTGGCCCGACAGGATGAATCCAGACTTAGACTTTCAAAGGCGCGCTCGGAACATCGCTCGACCGATGCGAACATCGCTAAGGTGGGTGGCTCCGATGAACCCGTCTTTGCTTAGCCTATGCACATAATAATGCGGACACAAACACGAGAATCGCTAGGCGATAACATCTTGCATGCTAATAAATGACCCAACGCACCTAGCTAAGGGAATAATCCCAACTTGTATGCTTGTATAGAATATGGAAAGTAACATGGAAAATACGAGAACTCTCGCCGCGCTCCATGCTCGTGCTACGGCACAAGCCTACGTTGATGCTCCCTATACGTCCAAACAATCAAACAATGAATGGGTTACAACAATGAAACGGAAAGACTATCAATATAGTCGCACCTTGTAGATTATAGCAACATTGAAAGGCTATGGGACTGATGGGTCGCCAAGGCGACTCCCATACGAGGAGTCGTGTAATGTATAAATGAAAGAGCAAACGAATAAGTGAATCAACGAATGAATACGTGAATGAATCGATGAACTAATGAACAAGTGAAAGAAAGAAAGAAAAGGAAAGGAAACTTGAAAAGATAAGAAAAGAAAGAAGGATTAGCGACAGGTGTGACGGGCACGTGCATCGGGGCTCGCTACCCGCGCTGCACGGACGCCAACCTGGTCGATAACGTAAGAAGGCTAAGGGTTAGCCTAAGGCTCAAAGACAGCCATTAAGTTAAAATGATAATAAAAATACGAAATGGTCGTGGACAACGGCACGAGCGAGGGGTGGCGTATGCTGTGACCGTGAAAGGGGATTCCGCGGCATGATCAAAGGGGGGATATGCCGGCCTAGGCGGATCCAAAAGGGGCTTACGGGCTTAACTGGGGGAGGCTTGGCCCCAGGAGACGTAAGTGCGGGGTATTTTTCAAGAGACTATCAGGGTGTACCAGCCGCACGCCATGATAGGTGCGAAAATGCCAAGGAGAAAGTCCAGGATGGCTTGTGGTGCCAGCGACCGATGCATATAGATTAAGTGGGCTTTGCTGGTGGCAATCCACGTGCAAGTCCTTGCATTGAAATCAGAGTAGTCTAAGTTAAAAGTTAAATGAACAAGTGCCTACTGAATGACTTGAAATGTGCCACTCCAAAGTGATAATGAGTACAAATGAGTTAAAGAATGCGTCTACGTTATGTTATTACACATGAACTGTTGTCTAACTTGGTTTGCTCTGAACAGGGAAGGCCGGACGGTAAGTATGGGTAAGTTGTGCATGTATTTCCATGCGACACTTGAAATCGGTAACACGGGATAGGTTATATCATATGCCATGTAAATGACCCTAAGGCAAGATTAGAAAGACAATGAATGATAGAGATGCACACAAGTAAATGGAACGTGTTCGGTAATGATAGTGATTATGGGCGAGCTAGCCTCCCCACCAGTGCATAACAATGTACTGATAACCCCACAGTCTACTTGCAGGATGCAGGAGACGCCGGCGGGTGCGAAGCTTCAATCGAACGTGCTAAGGCGCGGAGCTATCTCTGGGCCTTGGAGCGTTGCAAGGAGCTGGAGCACCATATACGGGACATAATGTATCGGAACATCGCCATGAATCATTCCATCTTGTAAGCCACTTGGCACGCCTTTTATGTTTCAGAGAGAGAGAGAGAGAGCTTGAGCGACTTGTAATATCGGCCTAGCGCCGCTTGTAAACTTGTTGAATATCAATAAAGAATTTGGTTTCGCTTCAATTGTGTTCATTTATATTCCGCTGCAAATGGGGACACTCTGTGAGACTCTGTGGCCTAGAACTCAAATCGGCCGTTTCTGGACTTGGCCTTGCACGGGCGCAACCTAGGCCCGTGCGGCATCACGCCTTAGCGAGGACGATCGCTCCTACGGGAGCGGGGCGTGACAGATTGGTATCAGAGCACGGCTTTACGTCCTTGGACATCATTTCGATTCTCTCAGTTTTGAAAGCTCGCGTTGGAAACAAAAGAAGTGTATGCTCTCTCTCGTTGTGCATTGGGATGTTCCATACAATAAGTCTAATATTGCGAAAGCTCGTACGAGTACTCGGTTGCACGGGACCGATAGGCGATGGCCTTTGTGCCACTACGACGGACTTGATAGGCGATGGCCTTTGTGCCGAACCACGATGGACTCGAGTCGGACGAAAACTAAATGCTAAGAGTTAGCAAACGCGAGGCATGCTTGAATAAGCTTACGCTGACGATAGCAAACGAGTACACGAGACCCGAGTATAGTTCGAACGGGATGGTTAAGCGGTACAACTTAGTCCGCACGTCGCGCACCTCGACTTTTGGGTGCAATCGGGTTGCGAGCGATATCAAGTATTGCTCGATCGAGAACGAAGATACACTTTGAATGTCTATCGATAGGAACGTTATCGAGTTAACGCTTAGGTGCACTCGAAGGATCGATTTGGACCTTGAGGATTATTGCGAACGACTTAATGCGTCGCAACGGCGCGAACGACTACGCTAGCGATTCGTTGAACGAATCGATAAGACGTCTTAGCGCGTGGCGCAAACGTGATTGAGGATTAGACCGTATGGCTTGAATCCGAGTGGTGTATGGACGTCTTGGAAATAGTTCGAGCGAAATCGAGGATTACGAGTATGTCGGCGAGGCGATGCGGTCGCGCAAAGCCTTAGAACGCGTCACACTTAGTTGGTTGTGACTTCGATTGTCCCGAGCGAGATGTCGCTCGAACAACTTGTCGTTAGACAACGTGAGTTAGAAAACGACTCAGAACGACAGAGGTAAATAAATGGTCTTGATCGAGGAAACTTAGAGGATTGCGCGTACGATCTCGGATTGATTCAAATGAATCACGACTTGAGTTTGAACAACGATCTTGACCCTAGCTGGAGAGATAGCGGTCGAACTTGATCTTGAATATCGAGGAAATTATAGAATATCCAACTCGGACAATAGCATCAATGCATGACTCGAAAATCGGTTGCAAAGGAAGATCGTCAGGTTACGCATATCATCGATGGTATTGAGGCGTATCGAAGATCGATATGCGATAACTCGGGGGCACTCCGACTCGGCGAATGACGATCATGCAAATGTCATTGTTCCGTTGGATGCTATACTTGGGTCGTTAAGGATGTGTCGAGGAAAAGATAAACTTGGCTCGAGGATGAATGACGATCGGACTATCAAATATAGACTTGGCTTGGATGAAAACGGAGTGCTTGGATTTACTTCGTTGTCAACCACAACGTAGACGTTCTTGCCTTATGCGAGCGCAACTCCAGCCTCGCACATGCGTCGCGCCGACTAGGACTATCACTCCGCGTGAGCGTTGGTATGGTGATTCATACAGCGGGAGTGATCGGTACTCGCCTGGCGTGGCAACTCGTATGCTTCGACTTGTGGTTTGACACGAAGGAGACTTGAGGATGAGTTGTGTGTTTGAAGAGTTGAACTTGAGGATTGAGTAGGTCCAATCTGCGTATCGAGAATGAGTTAGTCTAAACTCAAACAAGAGTTACGCCCCGATGAGAATGATTATTCCGCGGGAGCGTGCATGGTGATTCATGAACCGCCGTGGATGATCGGACTTGCGTGAGATTGGGGCGCAATGTATTGACGAGCTGGATGACCTCATGATCGAATACACGAATTGGTTAGAACTGGTGATTGAACAGAATTGAGTATGTGCAACGTAAGTCTTGATGTAAATTAGGTGATCGTGCTCGATGTTTAGAAATCTGAGTGGCACGAGCTTGGGTAGAAACTCCCGTACAAACGAACAAATAGTTTGACCATAGGATTTGGGGCGAGCGTCGTGCAACGACCTTGCACGACGAGCCACGAACTCAACGTGTAACTATGACCTTGTGAGCTGACCTAGCGGATAGGCGGACGACCCTATGCCGAGTGATTGAACCTGTGCGAAGGCATTTACAGTATCGTCTGGATGGACGATAGACTCGTGGCAGCAAGACTTAGAGTAGGACGGGGAACAGGGAGTGTGCGTGAACGACGAGGAGATTGGCCCCAAACGAAAGGAATGATAGGAATGGATGAGGCGTAAGTAAAGTTGAAATAACGAATTGAATCATTGGTCGGAAGACGTACTCGATGATAGTGCAATACTTGATCTTGAAATCGGACGGGAATTATTTAGACTTGATCGACTCCGTTAAGAAGAAATCGTATTGATTTCGTTGACAAGAACGCTTGAGAAGCGAACCGGTTCATCTCGAGGACCGAGATAAACGATAGAGAGATACACATGAGTTGGGTTTCAAATCGAAATTAACGAACGATCAGCAAATCGAAACTATCACGAGTAGCTTGTCCGACTTCGCTAATCGCTAAGCTTGGTTGAAATGTACGTATTCGGGGGACGCCTTGAATATGTGCACGATCCAAACTCAGCGATGTGATGAAATCGAATACAGCTGCAAGTGGGTGTTGAGATGCGCATGGACGAATGAGTGAGTTGCCTCAGCTTACGTCTCTCATATTTGACGAACTACAACGCACCTCGTGCGACCGTTTCAGTCCTATGATACGTCGAAGTAGCAACCAAGTCGAAGAAACACTTGAATCGAATAAGTGCCATCAAGTCTAAAATGAACGAGTAGCTATTCAATAAAAATCGACCAAAACGTATACGACACGGAACTTAGAAAGAAACCAAGTGTCGTTCGATGCCATCGAACAACGATGCATAGGAAATTGTCTAAGGTATGTACACGGTCCGAGTTAAGGAATGGTAGGATGACCTGCACTCAGGAAGTCTCGAGGACGAGACTTGTTTTGAGTGGTGTATTATGTAGTGACCCGCTCCGCCCTAGCGGAACGCCGATTCCAAACGGCAAGTGCAACGACTCAAACGAGCCGTCGACCCGAAGAGTTGCTTCGTCCCGATGAAGTATCGATGCGAATCGATGCAAGGCTTACATTGGCCCGACAGGATGAATCCAGACTTAGACTTTCAAAGGCGCGCTCGGAACATCGCTCGACCGATGCGAACATCGCTAAGGTGGGTGGCTCCGATGAACCCGTCTTTGCTTAGCCTATGCACATAATAATGCGGACACAAACACGAGAATCGCTAGGCGATAACATCTTGCATGCTAATAAATGACCCAACGCACCTAGCTAAGGGAATAATCCCAACTTGTATGCTTGTATAGAATATGGAAAGTAACATGGAAAATACGAGAACTCTCGCCGCGCTCCATGCTCGTGCTACGGCACAAGCCTACGTTGATGCTCCCTATACGTCCAAACAATCAAACAATGAATGGGTTACAACAATGAAACGGAAAGACTATCAATATAGTCGCACCGTGTAGATTATAGCAACATTGAAAGGCTATGGGACCGATGGGTCGCCAAGGCGACTCCCATACGAGGAGTCGTGTAATGTATAAATGAAAGAGCAAACGAATAAGTGAATCAACGAATGAATACGTGAATGAATCGATGAACTAATGAACAAGTGAAAGAAAGAAAGAAAAGGAAAGGAAACTTGAAAAGATAAGAAAAGAAAGAAGGATTAGCGACAGGTGTGACGGGCACGTGCATCGGGGCTCGCTACCCGCGCTGCACGGACGCCAACCTGGTCGATAACGTAAGAAGGCTAAGGGTTAGCCTAAGGCTCAAAGACAGCCATTAAGTTAAAATGATAATAAAAATACGAAATGGTCGTGGACAACGGCACGAGCGAGGGGTGGCGTATGCTGTGACCGTGAAAGGGGATTCCGCGGCATGATCAAAGGGGGGATATGCCGGCCTAGGCGGATCCAAAAGGGGCTTACGGGCTTAACTGGGGGAGGCTTGGCCCCAGGTAAGTGCGGGGTATTTTTCAAGAGACTATCAGGGTGTACCAGCCGCACGCCATGATAGGTGCGAAAATGCCAAGGAGAAAGTCCAGGATGGCTTGTGGTGCCAGCGACCGATGCATATAGATTAAGTGGGCTTTGCTGGTGGCAATCCACGTGCAAGTCCTTGCATTGAAATCAGAGTAGTCTAAGTTAAAAGTTAAATGAACAAGTGCCTACTGAATGACTTGAAATGTGCCACTCCAAAGTGATAATGAGTACAAATGAGTTAAAGAATGCGTCTACGTTATGTTATTACACATGAACTGTTGTCTAACTTGGTTTGCTCTGAACAGGGAAGGCCGGACGGTAAGTATGGGTAAGTTGTGCATGTATTTCCATGCGACACTTGAAATCGGTAACACGGGATAGGTTATATCATATGCCATGTAAATGACCCTAAGGCAAGATTAGAAAGACAATGAATGATAGAGATGCACACAAGTAAATGGAACGTGTTCGGTAATTATGGGCGAGCTAGCCTCCCCACCAGTGCATAACAATGTACTGATAACCCCACAGTCTACTTGCAGGATGCAGGAGACGCCGGCGGGTGCGAAGCTTCAATCGAACGTGCTAAGGCGCGGAGCTATCTCTGGGCCTTGGAGCGTTGCAAGGAGCTGGAGCACCATATACGGGACATAATGTATCGGAACATCGCCATGAATCATTCCATCTTGTAAGCCACTTGGCACGCCTTTTATGTTTCAGAGAGAGAGAGAGAGAGCTTGAGCGACTTGTAATATCGGCCTAGCGCCGCTTGTAAACTTGTTGAATATCAATAAAGAATTTGGTTTCGCTTCAATTGTGTTCATTTATATTCCGCTGCAAATGGGGACACTCTGTGAGACTCTGTGGCCTAGAACTCAAATCGGCCGTTTCTGGACTTGGCCTTGCACGGGCGCAACCTAGGCCCGTACGGCATCACGCCTTAGCGAGGACGATCGCTCCTACGGGAGCGGGGCGTAACATGGGCCACCACTAAAAACGTGTCACGACCCGCACCCTAGAGTTAGGGCACGAGAACGTAACAACGTCCAGCTACGCCGCAGTGTCGGCGGTAGAACGCTGTCCTAGGTCTCAATGCATCTAACAGTATAAGACTAAACAGTTTATACTCTCCGAATGGGGGTGACAAAGCAGATACAGACTCAATCACATCTAAGGTAGAGCATGATGAGGATAGATAAAATATGAAATCCAAAAGAGATACAGGAGATAGAAGTCTAAGTGTCTAAGATACATAAACCCAGAAATACATCTCAAAGCTCAATACAGTAATCCATAGAATAAATACAACTCAATACAACTGAAATAACTAACTATACAACCTCTACTGTGTCTCCTCTAGGCTAGCAGGCAACCTCCAGGCTATCTGTAAAATTTATCAACAGGTCCAGTCAGGACAGGAACGAGTACAACTCATCAAAAAATTCCAATTAAATGACAGAGAACTATAAAGCAGTTGACAGTTTTATTGATGAATATGGCAGTTTATATACAGGTGATGGTATGGGGAACAGATAAGATACAAGAAAAGTAAGTAACTAAAACAAGAGAAGAATGATGGCAATGAAGACTGTAAAATAAATCTAGCTGAACTAAAGTAACATAATAAGTCCAGAATATAAATGTAAACAAGTGCAAAACTCAAGTATATCCAGACAACATGAATCTGATACCAGGTGGTTCCAGTACAAGATGAGTCCGGTATAAGGTGAGTCCAGTTGGTGATCAAAGGTTCCAGGGTGAGTCCAGCCTATACTCTAACATTGTGTTTTAAAATATCGGGATCGACATGTGAACGGCTGTAGGTAATACGGTACACCGTACATTCGGCCAAGTGTGGGATGGCTATCGTTCCAGTATAATTCCAAGGGAGTGGTTCCGGTATTTGGGTATGTTCACATGCCTATTCCAATATTTCTCCGCCCACAAGTACAAGTGAATCCAGGAAACGACACGAGAATCGAGATGAGTCCAGCCAAACATAATGATACCAGCAAAAGATTCCAGAGTGATTCCAGTAGGTGGTTCCAGTAGTGATTCCAGTAGGTGATGCCAGTAGTGGTTCCAGAAGGTGATGCCAGTAGTGGTTCCAGAAATAGAGGCCAGACAAATAGTATGTGTGTCGCATACATGAATCCAGAAATATCCATACGTGTTGTAAGAATCACATAAAACTATCTAGAACTGAAGTACAGTAATTGACAAGTAAATGAAAGAACTATCAGAGAATGTACTCGCCTGATGTCTGAATGTCCAAAGTAAATATACTGTCCGATGAGAGGTGTCTGGCTCCTAATTAGAACAGCACAAGTCACAACATGTCCAGAAGGGTAATATAAAGCACTACAATGCATTCTACATGAATCTAGGTCAAACTAGGCCAAAGTCAACCCTTGGTCAACTCTGGTCAACTGCACTAGTCAAACTAGGTCATGTCCTAACCCAGCAAGTCAACTCTGTCAACTTTCAAATGGTTATATAAACTTATATATTACAACACAATATGCTAACATATATATAATATACATACATAGCTAAGTTAACTATATTCATAAATACTTATTTAAGAGGCTATGTGTGTGTATGTGAACATGACAAAGGGGCAAGTGAGGGTTAAATGGGCATACATAGTGTATACATATGAAAGAGTGTCAAAGTGTAAGTGAACAATGTGTCAAGTGTGATAGTGTCAACATAGTGTAAGGGGGTACATGAGGTAATATAGGATTTGTGTTAACATAGAACATTACATCTCATTAACTTGTATATTGCATACATTACATCTATTATTACATTACATTCATGCTTGCATTCATTCATCATTCATTTATTCTCTTGCACTACTATATGCACCATACATTACATACTATGGAACCTACATATTCATTACAAGCCATACTTATACATGCTTATATTAGATAGGATACTTACACCTCATACATCATTTATTTAACCATTTCTCTATTTAATTACATAATGTATATACATTAACATGGGTTAAAATCAAATAGAACATTATATTACACACAAGGGTGCACAAAATGCATATGCCGAATAGTAACTTCTACTAATAATCAATACTGTATCATCTCAGCATGAATTAAAATCTAGGATTAAAGTATGTTATAGATCTATGTGTTAGCTTTCCGAAACTTCAAACGGATAGCGTTTTCGTTTCCGAAAACTCCTGGAATCGCAAAAAACACCGAGAACGCGTTTGTCCTTCGTACAGCTGACACTCAAATAATTCTCCAGAAAGTTACAGAAAGAATTAGGCATATTAATACATGTTTTTGGAAAGCTAACTTCAATACGCTTCTTTAAAAAAAACGGGAGATTAAACCGAGCTTTGAGCTAGAAGTTATGATATTTCTAAGTTAGGGCTGAAATTAAAAACGTGGATAAAAATCATGACGGATTTAGGTAGTTTGAGACAAAAGAACACAAGTATATAACATTCTACACTAATATATATATATGAGACACTATAGAACACATCTTCAATACAAAAATATGAGATTAAACATGTAATAATTCATTCATACATAACAACAACACATAGTGTGTCCAAATTTGGGATTTTCCCACATGGACACAACCACAACACAAAGGACACTCCTATGACCTCCAAATGGACACGAAATGGACACAAATGGAGATACAACCATGGAGATCATTCCTATGGGTTCAAAATAGACCTATATGCATGAGAAAATGAAAAGGAGAAGGGATTTATACCTCCCGGTAGATCGAATCGAAGAAAAGCCTTCCCGGAGCGACACCGACACGTAGAGATTCCAAAAGGACACGAACGAGCTCCGAATCCTTCCAAACTTGGGTAGCTTCCTCCTTGGCTAGAATGGAGAAGGAAAGAAGAAGATTTGGTGGTAAAATGGAAGGATTTGGTGGAGAAATTGCTAGGGATTGCTCTCTAGAAATTTGGGGAAGAACAAGAGAGGAATAATGAAATGAACTTTAGCCTATCCTCTCCCAAAGTGGCTGGCCATATGGGGCTATTTGTCCTATTATGGTAAGGTCCAAAATGCCTCCACTAACCTATTCTATTAGTATTAGGAAAGGGCTAATTGGTTGGGGCTAAATTAGCCATTCTAAAGTCTCTAATCACACTAACCTTATCCATAATAATTAGTCTAACCTCTAACTAAAATTAATATCATGTGGACTAAAATTAATATCATGTGGGCCATGCCTAACTAGTGTGTGGGTCCACTAAAGTCAACACTACCCCCGGATCCCCGTTTCAAGTCGGATTGAGCTGAAATTCGAACCCGACTCAAATAATCCCAAAACAATATCATAAATAATAAAATAAATTTCAAAAATATTTTAAAAATATAAAATGACAAAAATACCCATGTTCCTGAAAACTGTGGGTGACAAATTCTTCGAAATTAAAACCAAACAATAGTAAAATGTCAAAATCACAAGTCATAATTTTGATTAAAAATCACCAAAAATCATAATATGAAATAATAATCAATAAATAATAATTATAATTATAAAATTTCAAAATTACCCTCATCTGGAAAACTGGGTGTTACAAGGAGGATGTGTCTCACTCTAACCACTTGAACTAGAGGTCACTGGCATATATATATATATATATATATATATATATATATATATATATATATATATATATATATATATAATATAATATAATATAAAAGAGAGAGAGATGTTAGGCTCCAAAAGTTTGGCTATTTATAAGGGCACAACCAAAGTTGATCAGGACTAGCCAATTTTTGGCAGTCCAGGACTGCCACAATTTCTGGCAGTCCTAGATACTTTATGGATTGCCAGAAAATGTAGCAGTCCAGTCAAACACGAGATGGACTGCCAGAAAATGTGCCACATTTTTTGGCAGTCCATAATGCTACTAGGACTGTCAGAATTTGACTAGTCCCTGTTCAACTTTTGATGTGCTCTTATAAATATGGGTGTGGGCTATTCGGTAGCTCTCACAATATTGGATCCCATAACCGCTAGATGGCACTGAAGAATAGGTACATGCATACTTCCTTTGCTTCTCAGTTTGACCATAGATGATAGATAGAATACCCAGATCCAACTAACTCACCTACCAAAATGTAAAGAAGAGACATCTGAACCCCCAGGAAGCCAGGAGGCTGACTGACTGCTTCACTGGTGGACCCCAGATCCCATGCACAATAATAACAAGAGAAGAGATTACATAGATGGCAATCAATCACTCAGAAACACCCCCACATGAAATGAGTTGTCCATTCACTCTCTTAGCTAGTTCTGTTTCAAAACTTGACAAGTAAGAGCAACTCCCACATTTCATTCTGACCCACTTAGAGATTGATTACAATTGAATGTACAAAGCTCCAACTTGTAACATCCTTTTCTCAGTTGAATATGTGCACGGACACAGGCTTCAAGCTTTGCCAATTTAGCTACCAACCAAAACATTCTTGCTTATTTGCTTTCCTTCCATTCACAAACAATCCCAAAATCTACACAAGCAATGGGGTTCAATGACCCACAGGGTCCAAACTTCTATGATTTGTCCGGTATATCGCCGCTGTCTGCTATCCTGCCCGAACCACGGCCTCCCATCCTCCCAAACGAGCCCACAGCCGACGAGAGGCTCTTGAAGCTGTTGCTGCTTCCCTCGCCAAAGTTACGAGACTTCCTTGCCTTCTTTAGCTTGGAGCCGTTGCTGTCCTTGCCCCCCTCCTCCTTGGTCTTGCTCTTTGCCACGACCAACCGAGCAATGTTGCTCCGGCAGAAGGGGCAGACTGGGACTGGCGTGCACAAGGTCGTAGGGTTGGGCTTGCTGTGGCAGCACAGAGCCAGGGTGCAGTGCGCACACATCTGGTGCCCGCAATCTTGGACTTCGATGGTGCATACTTGGTCGAAGCAGATGCAACAGAGCTCTGTGTCATTGGCCTGCAATACACATTCTTCCAAATAGCGTGTCAATAATAGCATATTTCTGACTCTATGCTATACAAAATATCAAATAATATAAACACAATATTTTCTTGTGAAGTTTGAGCAATAAATACATTGCTATATCATCATTCTCGTGTTTGAATGAATCCTGAAACATCAGTAACAGAGTAAAAAAACAAGAAAGCATTTAATCCCAAACTTTTGGGATTGGAACTTGAGGAACAAAGGAGAGTTACGGCCAAGGTAAACAAGCATATTTAGTTTATAATGGTCCCAAAAGTTTCAGATAAGGGCTTTGTTGTTGTATTACATGCATCAGTTTAACATTCTAATGGCTTCGAAACTGTAACTATAGTGCCAGCAAGGACTATGGACAATATTGTGCACATTTAGTTCAGAATATAATTTTGGGATATTTAGACTTTGGGTCATAAATAAGTTTCGAAATTAGTGTTTGGGTCTCCATATTATACATAATTAGTGTTTGGGTCTCAAAAGTGTCACTAATGTCTCAAAAGTGTACCAAAAGTATCACTAATTTTTTTGTGACACTTTGAGACCCAAATACTAATTATGTATGGAGACCCAAACATTAATTTCGAAACTTATTTGAGACCCAAA
>JANAVB010044781.1:5000-81340 GCA_029216955.1 Iris pallida
GAAGGTAACTGCTGGTCTCGTGCTCCGAATATCAATGTCACGACCGAGAACATCAAATGATCTAAATAGAAAGTGGGTGTTCATGAGGCACGAATTTATTATTCTAGTGGGAACCAACTTATCCTAATTATTCGCTAATACTAGTAAATCCTAAATTTTAGAGGGCTCACAACCTACATACTTTAGAAAACTAAGACAAGGTTTTATGATTAATGAAGTTAGAAAAATTCAAGTCGTGATCACTGTGTAATAGATAACGTGATACACTAGATATGGATCAAGTTTAAAGATCGTTCTCCAATTTCAAATAGAGGGATAATGATTACATAATAGCTTTCATGGCCATAGGTGATATGGTAAACTAAGGGGACATTCTGTGTTTATCCCCTTTCAAATACAAGTATTTGTTTTTCTGAATCAAGTAAAGGCAAAAAATAATAAAGAGTTCAAGGGAGAGGGAATCGAACGCAAAAACGAGCTTCCAAAGGCGATTGAATAATTCCAAGAGAGTTGTCAAGGCAGTTGTGGATGAGATCCTAGAGGGCAAGTATAATTGTCAACTTGTAACGCCCAGTCCCAAAATACGTAGGACTAGGAATGTAGACATGCCAGTTGTATTCATACGAAGTATACTCCAATATATGGAAGCCTCGTATAAATACATAAGCTATAAAATGCAGTAGAACCATAACTAATCTCATCCACACAAAATAAAGGAATAAAAGATATCATATAAAGATAATGATTTGTCTTGATACAATATGTTGGGCGGAGACAAATCCACTACCAACAAGTAAAGGAAAAATACATGAGTAAAGAAATGAATTTGGCGAGCGAAGCAAAGACGATCCAAGTACAAACATCCTCGAAGAAATAGAGAGGACCACGGGTAGAGCTAGAACACCTGCGAAAGATAAGAGCACACACCTGGAGAGATAACCAGGTCCTCAGAGGGACGTAACAAGACACATAATATCATGTCATATAAACTGAATAAATATTGCTCAAATAATTAAGTCAATTGAATTATAACATGGTCCAATGCACACCTATTGAACGAGCTTACCATCCCCCCAATCAAACAAGGACATGAGATGGTAAACTAATTCACGGTGATGTATCTTCCCATGCTATGAATCCAATATGGTATCCGGACCCCGACAAGGTTCAATACCTTCTCATCGAAGTAGTAAGTCACACCTATAACCAAACAAGGACAAGATGTGATAAACTAATCTGCAACAAGTTATTGTTCTAAGCCACGGTCAGATACAAGTACCCAAACCAAAAGTACTCGTACCTAACGGATAAAGGTAGCCTACCGTTCTAAGTGAAATGTAGTTAAGAACAATCCTTCCTACGCATGGGCCCTGGCTAAATAGGATCGGCATAGTCCCCCCTTGGGCACCAGAGGCCCCATTAGTAAGAGCATGACGTTCCGCAGAATCGTCAGTGGCCGTCAGTAATTATGGTTCATCAACCCCGTATCTCTAACGGAGAGTCCGGGTCACAAGAAAAAGTGCATCGAAGCCCATATGCTAAGGAATTGTCCTCCCGCCCAATGCCTACTCTGTTGTATCCACAACAGTAAACCTCTATAACCGGTAAGTCAAATTAAGCATGCAACCTCTATTAGCGGTTATTCCTATCGCACGGCTTGTACGTACTGGTGGCCAGCCAATCACGCACTTTCATGTTCTACATGCGACACACAACTTCGTGTTACAACGTGTCAAAGCCAATGAATGCAATACACAAGATGGTCCCTTAAATCTAGGTTTAATGTAAAAAAATAATACATAGCAGGAAATATAAATGAACAGTAAGTTCTAACAGGTTATGCCATGTATCACAGTTTATTTTGCATAAAGAAAATAAATAATGCATGAAATATGAGCTAAAATAAATAAACAGCAAATGGCAAGGTGTCTTGCCTGGTAGGACGCCTGGTGTTCTGCGATGATCAACGTGGCACGAACTGCAACTTCGGTGCAACAACTATGCAAGGACACCTCGGGTGGTGGCACAGACAGTTCCATTGGATCCAGAAGAGTCAATTTAGTTCGGGTGGACATAAGGTAGTTCAGAATTGGCAAGGGAATAGAAATACTAGGATTGGTTACGGACAGGAGAAAGTCAAAGAAATAATGGATAAATATTTTTAGAAAATATTTATAATTCTTGAAATAATAATTTTGACAAATATCTGTAAGTATGTTTTAGTAGTCAAAATGTAATTTTAGGTAATTACAAAAATCTTTTTTTTAGGCAAAATCCAAAGTTTGTCAAATAGAAATATTTAAGTAGAAAACTATGGGAACACAAAATAATTCTTAAAAATTTATCTAAGGCTACAAATCCTCATTTTGTAAAACTATAATTAAGCCAACTAACTACTTTAAATGGATATACATATATCTTAGCCCCTAATAATTTGTTACAAAAAGAAAATTTTCAGGAAAGTATCTATTTTAGTTCTAAAATAATTAATATAGAAGAATGGTACTGATTATACCAAAAATATAAATAAAATAATAACTTTTAAAATATTTATCAAACATTTGGCATATATTGTATGGCCAAGATAATATATAAATAAAACCCCGAATAAAATAACATCAAAACAAAGCTTTAATGATAACAATTTAAATAAAAAGCATCTGTTGATTGGCCTTTCTCTATATTAAATAAACAATAATAATAATAATAATAATAATAATAATAATAATAATAATGATAATAATAATAATAATAATAATAATAATAATAATAATATATACTAAACAGGAACAACAATTAATAACAAAGCAAAAAAAGACATAAAAAAGCATAAAAAAAACATCAACAAACCATAATAAAGCAGCAAAAGGGGGTGCTGCTGTTCCTTTCATTCGAAAAGAGGGGAGAGGGCGTGAGGATCGAGAGTGGAGAGAGAGGCACGCGAGAGAGAGAACCTCGGCGGGAGAGGGTTTCGGCCGGCGGCGTGGCGCGCTGGGCGAGACGGCCGGCGGCGCGCGGGAAGAGCAGTGAACGCGCGGCGGTTCAGAGAGAGAGGGCGGTGGTGATGGATCGGTGGCCGGGCGGCGAGCGAAGGTCGGGGCTGTTCGACGAGTGGCTCTAGGCCGGAGACGACGCGTACGGCGGAAGTGGAAGGGAAAGAAGGTTCGGGCGGTGCACGGGTGGTTGGGCGCCGGCGATCGGACGTGGCGGAGACATGTGTAGGCGCGGCGACGCTTGGTGCAAGGGGGCAGCGGCCACGGCGCGATCAACGGACGGCGATCTGCGCCGGAGACGTCGGGCGGAGCGCGGCGGTCACGGAGGTAAGTACGGTGGTGGCGGTAATTTTTTTGGTGGTTTTGCTTTTGTGGTGGTGCCGGTGGCGGTTTTGATGGTGGCAGGTGGCCGCGGTCCGGGTGGTGGTGGTGTTGCGGGTCCCGCAGTCGGAAGAAGGGGATGTGATGGTGGGGATCGGTGTGGTGGTGGTGATGGTCGGTTCGATGGCACCTGGGGTCGGGGTTGTTGGTCGGATGGAGGCCGTGGTGGGTTGCTAGGGGATGGCCATGGTGGTTGCGCTATTGGTGGTGTCGCTGGTAGTGGCGGTGGTCGGATTTAGTGGTGGTGGTGCCTACGGTTCTGGGGTGGCGGGGTGGCTGTGTCGGGGTTCGACGGAGGGTGTCGTCGGAGTTCGGGTTTGGGTTTGGGGTTGTGGTGGAGCTGCTAGGTCGTGAGGATGAACGGGGTTGGCCAGAGGGCGACATGGTGGTGGTAGAAGGATGGAGTTGGCCGGACATGGGTGTGGAAGAGGCGACAACGGGGTCGGGTGCTACCGCGGGTTCTTGCGGGAGGCAGAAGGCCAGAATTTAGCTAAGATATATTTAGGATTAGGATTTTGGTGTATCGTGCCGGGTTTGTCGGCGCGGAGGAGGAGCAATGTGTATGTATAATAATGGAATAAGAACGGATGAACACAGACACGATGCACGTAGATTTGTGGAGAAAATTTGGAGAATAGAAATACATGGATGAGTACCTGCCTATTTATAGGATGTGGGAATTCTCAATAAGATAAAGGTTAGGATTAGTTTAAACCCACAATTTAATTTAAATTAATTCAATAAATCCAAATCCAAATCCAAATCCAATTTAAATCTAATTAAATTCTTTTGGTTTAAAATCAATTGGGATAAAGCAAATTCTAAATATAGATATTAATCTACTATTTAAAACACATCTATAAATCAAATCAAGTTTTAAATTGCTACAAAAATTTTAAAATTTCTTTTCTAAAAATACTAAAATAATAATTTCGAAAATAAATTATTATTTACAATTAAACTCAATAAATATTTATGAAATATATATGTATACGCGAATAATATTATTTACTAGTAATAACCGTTTTTCACGAAAGACTTTTTATAAATAATAAATAAAATAATAATTTGAAAATTTTGGTACAATAACAAAATAATTATTATGTATATTATTTTGAAACTATAAATGATAGAAAGTATTTTTCTAAAATATGTTCGCTCGCACATATTCGCACTCGTCGAGCAAAATTCGAAAAATGAACTTTCGCACACGACGTACAATACGACTACGTGACGTATAGTACAAAATTTTAAATCAGTACCAATTTAATAAAAAAAATAGTAGAAATTTAGGGGTTTTACACAACTATATCTCAATCCATGTGTAATAATCATATAAAGAGCGAACCAATGCACTAAGGTTGATTTGACCATAATACACCAATTCTAATTTGACAATATGTTAGTGGGCATCCCCAATAAACATATGTCCTGAACAAGCCCGGTAAGGACTAATCTTGCAAAAGTAGGCTATAATAGCAGCATTAGTCAAAATATTCCAAAAATATAAGTATGCGAGATTTATGATTGAAAGAAGGCATAAGTAGTTCAAGTTCATCAAACTAAGACTCATCCGGTGTTGGTGCCTCTATAGTTGTCCTGCTTGTCTTTTTGTCTAAGGCCTTGGTCAACCAATGGGTTAGGGACCTCTAAACTCTATAGTCTTGGTAAACTTACTAGTGTCAGTCAATTACCTCGTTAATAAGTCACAAGGACTATGGGTTGCTAGGTTGGGAGGCATGCTACCAAACTTACAAAATTTTTACTAGTATTGGCTTTGAATCAATGGGACAGACAGGTCATTTTCCTAAAATCTATAGTATCCGAAAACTGTAATCATGTCTGAAGTTATTTTACCGAGAATTTATGTCTCGTCAGTATACACCTGGCTGTATTAAATTCTTGGTTTTGGTTACTCAAATATGATATGATATCGAATATTTTATTAACTCTATCCAATATTGACATAAGGATAACTAAGATCAAAGAGGACGCTAAGACATAGTTTTAACAACATTCGATAACCTATGTTCAATTGAAATAATTTTAACTTTA
The DNA here is from genome assembly GCA_029216955.1 of Iris pallida. Taxonomy (NCBI): domain Eukaryota; kingdom Viridiplantae; phylum Streptophyta; class Magnoliopsida; order Asparagales; family Iridaceae; genus Iris; species Iris pallida. Next base: position 10,430 of record JANAVB010044781.1, read on the forward strand.
GGGGTCGTGCCTCGCCAGTGCGCTGTTGGTTGCAATGAATCCCGCAGTCTCCATAACTCAGATAATTGTCGACAGTGCGCTGCTGTTTTGCCATCGTAAGTCGTCAATATTATTCCAACAATATCCCTAAGAATTTCGAAGGAGTTTTTAGAGATTCAACTAGTGGATCATGATTTAGAAAAAAAGTAAGTATCTGTCCTTTAGGTGAACATATAAATTTTTAAAAATTAATACATTTATTAGGAAGAAATGACTGAAGACAAGGAAAACACTTTAATCCCTATAAAAACTAATTCGAGCTTAATATATAGGTGATTAAGTTAGAATTTTTTTTGAAAGTTCCTTATGGCAAAAAGACAAAATAAATAAGTAATTCGGATATGATGATGATATTTAAGGATGACAAATTGTTTTTGAACAAATGATCAAGATTAGGGATAGGATTATAGGAAGCCTAGTTTATAAGCGATTACTCTACCCACCTTAAATCGTACCATCATATCAAATACAATGGTCCATCACTCTAGAAAAATTCCCTAAGTCACCTAATAAGGTTTTATAATTCATAAATTATCGGCAAAATCACACGACCTACGCAGTAACCTTAACTATCCAACAGTTAATTTGAATAGGGTTTTCTTAGTCCTAGCCATTCTCCTAAAATCAAATTAACCCTAACTTGTGAATGAGCATTTCCTAGGCACATGCTCACAATAGTATGACTAACTTAAGTACTATTATGAGTTCACACAATTTCGAAAAAAGAACTGCATGGGCCACCATAAAAATTTGTCACGATCCGCACCTGTTTTTCGGGATACAAGTGCGTGTCCAAGCCAACCCACGCCGTAGTGTCGGCGGTAGAACACTGTCAAGGCCATGATGCTCAAAATCACATAAAATAATAACTTTTTGCACATTCACAATAACAAAATTAAACTTACAATATTCACAAGTTTTATATTTGAAGAAAAATATACTTATACAAATATTGAAAAACTGCCAACACATCTAACTATTCTTCTATGGTTGACCTCAACATATACCCATGTCTCTTCCAATGGCCCAAGCACAATGCATAAGGCGCTTATCTGAAAAATGTTGGTTTTCAGTCAGGAATGGAATGGGTACAATTCAATGAGTGCAATTCCAATATTTGATAACGACTATAAAATAGAGGTTAGCCATAAAATACATGATGAGAGAATCTACTGTAACATATTAGTACAATGAACTAGAGACAGGAAAATATATAGAACATATAAAGGGTGGAACGAGGAACATAGCTATCTAAGTGTGTTGAAGTACTCCTTTCGATGTGTGATCGGCTGGGACACTACACCACTCGGTCTACGAGGTCTACATTACAATAAAATAAAGCACTGTCTATGAGGTCTACTTTGCATAAAATAAAACAATGTCTACGAGGTCTACTTTGCATGAAATAAAATAATGTCTAAGAGGTCTACTTTGCATGAAATAAAACAATGTCTACGAGGTCTACTTTGCATGAAATAAAATAATATCTATGGTCAGATCACACATCTACTTGGTACTTTCCCTTTCCGATATGATAATTAAAAAATACGACAAGATAGGAAAAAAAGACAAAATATTGTATCCGTTGTTGGCCCATTGGTCATGGTCAAACCTGATTTTAATAATTGATCAAACTTTGTTTCGATATAAATGCAAGTCAATTCAGATGTTTACCTACAACGTTTTGGACACTGTTCAACGATGAATATCTACTATGTTCAAGACCGAAGCTATTCGCCATCCAGAATGTATTTCCTTCAAAGCAATATAATTTTTTATTTTATTGAGTCTAGGAATACATTGTACACCAAGTCGTACTGGCAAATAGCCTGTCCGGGATTATTTTTCAAAATCACCCTATCCTTTTATAAATGACCTATATTTTTGAAAAATATTATTTTTACAAAAAGTTTCTGAAGGACTTTTCAAAAAGCTAAAATTATTTTTCTCAAAATCAACTGGCAGAACCCCAGCAGAACTCGGCCAGAGTTCGACCAGAGTTCGACCATGTTGAACTTTATGTGAATGTTTGATTTTGAACTTGGTCTTCCTTCAGTTGCGGTTTGTTACAAAGAGTTCTGTCCGAATTCTGCCCGAATTCTGTCAGAGTTCTGTCTTTGGAAAAACTATAAATAGAAAAGAATTTTGATCATTTCAAATCACCAATTTACTTTCAATCTCTTCTCTTCTAAAGCTTATATTTCTTCCAAAGAGTTCTAAAAAGCTTCCATTTTCAAATCCCAAGCCAGTTACAATCCTCTAGTCGATTTGCCAGTACGGTACGGTCTAGAAGTTTCAAGAGCGATTGTAATCAGAGGCTTGATTGAAGATACAACTCTTCACAATTGAAGTTGATTGAGTTCTTCGTATCAAAGCTCGCGTCTGTAGAAGTTGCAAGGATTTCGTACAAAAACTTGCAGAATTTTCCAATAGTGGATTCAATTAGAAGCTAGAGTTCTTCCGACTGGACTAGTTCTCATAAGAGAGAAACTAGTATAAATCTCGGTGTTTGTGTTTGCCTTCTGATCACCTTTTTATTATTGTCATTTATTTTGTGATTATTATTATATCTATGATCTAACTGCTAACAAGTTTTTAATTAGCAATATTTCGCTGCCTACTCTATTCATCCCTCTCTAGAGTATTCTGCTTTACGATTTCCTTCCTACAATTGGTATCAGAGCAGGTTAAACAGGTAAAGCAAGGTAAAATTGCAGTTATATTCAATTGTTATATAGATCACAATATTACACATGGCAACTGTGAAATTCATAAGTGAAGGCTAAGCCACAAACAGACCTCTACTGTTTGATGGCACAAATTACACTTATTGGAAAACATGTATGAGTTTCTTTCTAAAATCTCTTGATTTTGACTTATGGTCTATAGTTATTGATGGCTATAAAAAGTTCCCTCGTATTAATGTTGATGGTGTTTTAGTTGAAAACTCCCATGACAAATATACAGAGGATGAAAAGAAAAAGGTCTGTCTTGACGCACATGCTATTAACGCTCTATGTTGTGCTTTAGGCAGAACTGAATTCAATAGGGTGTCTACCTGCACAACATCAAACGAAGTGTGGAAACTTCTCGAAGAAACCCACGAAGGAACAACACAAGCCAAGGAGTCAAAGATCAGCAGACTTACTCAGGAGTACGGGACGTTCAAAATGAAGCCAAGTGAATCAGTCACTCAGATGTTTATAAGATTCTTGGATATTATAAATCCTCTGTCTTCACTAGGCAAGGATTACAGTAACAATGAGAAGATTCACAAACTTCTACGAGCCCTTACAAAGAACTGGATTCCAAAGGCTACAATAATCGTTGAAGGAAATGACCTCTCAACAATGTCTCTAGAAACACTCATGGGTAAGCTACTCACTCACAAGTTAGAACTTCAAGACTTTGAAGATGCTACGCCAAAGGAGAAGTCAGAGAAGTCGATCGCTCTCAAGGCTCAACATAGAAGAACTGTCGAAGACGACTCTGATGACAGCGACTTCGACTCTGAAGATCAAGCTCTTCTGTTAAGAAAATTCAAGAAGTTCATGAGATTTAACAGGAGAACAAAAGACAACAACAACAACAACGAGGAAGATCCTATTTGCTCCGGATGTAAGAAACACATAAAAAAAGATTGTCCAACAGCATCATCATAAAAAAGCAGCAAATATGACAAAGGGTACCTGAAGAAATCTACATCAAAGAAGTACGCCAACACAAGCATATGGCATAAAAGTGAGGCCAGCGACTTAGAAGACGAACAATCAGATGACGCTGCAAATGTATGCTTAATGGCTTGCGATCAGGTAATCACTAATCCTCTATTTGATCCTTATGATGATTTCACCTTTGAACAACTAGGAGAGGCTTTTAGTGACCTGCTAAATGATTACAGAAAACTGTATAGTAAATATAAAACCTCTAAGAAGGTACTCAAAGAGTACAAAGGTGAACTAGGAAGACTTACTGACCAATTAGATCATATTAGAAATAATGACTCTTCAAATGAGTCTGGTGATCTTTCTTCTATTAAGTTGTTGTTACATGAGACTGTTAAGCTATCTGAAGAAAGACCAAACTATCATCCAGTTAAAGGACGACCTATATGTAAAACCCCTTAATTTTCAAAATTTTATTTATTAAATAATATTACATGATTTAATTGTTTTTCTATAATTATATATAGGAATTATTTTTATGTGTGACTATATATTGGGTTGTGTGTTTGCCCCTGGTTTTTCTTAGACCTTAATCCTTAAACCAAACCCTAATCTATTTTTTTTTAGTCTCTATTTAATTAAGAAATAATTTTACATGTTTATGTATACTTAGAATGCTAATTAATTTCTTAACCAACCTTAACCCATTCTCTACCACATGAATTTTGGTTTCCACAAAGTATGGATCTCTTGTAACCAAATGATAACCACTCCTCCCTTTCATTTTTTCGGCCACACAACTCCTCTTTCCCCTCCACTTTTCGGCCACACCACCACTTCTTCCCCCTCCATTTTTCGGCTACCCGAGAACTCCCCTTCCCTCCTATCTCGGCCGGCGTGCGTTCAGCGAAGAGATCACCTCGTCCTCGGCGTTCAGGCCATCTCCGGCGGCGCCATCACCATCGTAGCGTAGCCCCGACTCCCTGCAGTCGGCAGGTACGATCTCGAGCCTCTACGTGGCTCTGCCACGTGGATATCCCCCTTGCAACTTAGAACCCTAATTTCTATATAATTTCCTGTTTTATTCATTGATTAATGATTTGATTAAGGAAGAATTAATGATTATTAATTAGTATTATTAATGTTAAATGATTGTTAACAAAGTGTAGAATCTGTAATAAATTGTAGAGAATTTATTGTGAATTATTATGATTTTATTTGAATTAATTAATGACTGTGAATTAATTATTTTGTGGGATTATGGCTGTGTGATTAATTAATTAATGATTAATTGATAGTAATTTGTACCTAAATTATTAGTCCATTGATTAGAGACATTAGTATAGATTCTATATTAATTGTATCAGATTTTTATACAAATTATTCGTATTTATTAAGTATTTTAACTGATGTCAATGAAGCAGTTTTTGTGTAAATTTCCACAGAATTATATATTCTGTTTTGATTTTTTTGAATTTAATCCATTAGGAATCACTCGATATGATCTATACATAAATTGTAGGTAATTATGTAAACTAATTACTGTTAAATTTTCAAGATTTAATAAATAGTTTAGATATTTTATTTATATTTTAAACTGTAAATTACTGATTCTAAATGACTGTTTATTTACACTGTTTTGGATTTTTATTAATTAATTCATTAAGAATTAATTAATGAGTGTTATACAAAACTTGTAGATAATAATTATACCTATTTACTGTAAAATTTTCAAAAGAGAATAATTAAGTTTAGTATTTATTTGGCATTAAACCAGAGTTAAATATATTTGATTATGTAATTAGTTCAATACTAGTTTTAATTTATAATAATTATAAATTATTATTGGTAATTCTCATAAATGTATAGTCACTGTTAGAAATGTTATTTTCTGTGATTTATGATTTTTCCCAATTTATTAGTGAATTTTTAACATTTAATTCTATTTATGATAGCTAAATTGGTAATTTCTATATATTAGTAGTTAAATGTTTTTAATTACTTATAAATTAGGTAAATAATATTAAAAATATTATTTCCAGTGGGATTTCATGGAAAAGTGTTTTCTAACCAAATTTAGACTTGCCATTATTTATTAATTAGTATTTATAATTAATGGGAATTTGTGAATGCATGTGTTTCTTAATTGTTTAACTAATTAGTTGTAAGTAATTTATTAATTATTAAATTATTAATTGTATTAATAATTTCAGAATATAAAAGTATAATAATAAGTGCTTCATACTTATTATTGTATGATATTATTCATACTTATTAGTAATGATTAGCTAGTAGTAATGGTTTGAATAATAATTATCGATTAATTATCAATTAAATGTATAGTTTAATTTGGTTAATTAGTATTGAATTAGGGTTAATGTTATTGTAGGATTATTCGTTTCTCGGAACTTGGACTCGATACCAGACTCGGACTTTCAGCTCTTGGACACAGGCAAGTACACCTTGCTTGACTTTACTACGCAGTATTACATTTGACCATTTATTACAGTTGTGTGCACTCGTCACCATTTATGACTACCCTGTCAATAGTTAGTATAACTTGACACATCTCAGACACGCATCACATATGAGTGAGTTGAGTGCAGAGATTTTGTGTTGATTGGCCATTAACATGTGATCTTGAGTTGTAGCAGTGGTTAGTTACATTATATGTATATTGCCGTCTTGCATATTATTTGTACCGTGTATACGGTCCAGGTATTCATTGGGTGGGGAGAGTCTACTAGTGGTGTATGAGAATTCTGTTTCCAATGTACGCTGGATGCTCGTAGCCCCTCGTTCTCAAACCGTAGAACGCTTGGTGGACGTTTCTTCTTCTTCTCCCCCTCTCATGTGCCACTAGAGATGTCTCAAAATGCATTTACACTTAGATGGTTAGAACACCTTTAATTGTGTACTACGTATTTCCTGTCCTTGTTTGGTTAAGGAATTACTTAGTAGCATTTTTATTTAGTTACTTTTACTTTACTGCTCAGTATTATCTTGCATGTCATATTTCCTGTGTACTTGTTATGTCCCTCTGAGGACCTGGTATCTTTTCCAGAGCTTGACGAGGATTCCTACCCGACTGATTACGGAGTAGCTGGATTAGACGACGACCTTGAGGTGGAGCCACAGCCTTGATCCTTTGGAGGCTAGCTTTATCTTCTGATGTGGGTTCATTTCCTGTATTCAGTTATTTCCTACTTTTCATTTTATTTCATTCCAGATGTACTGTTCAGTGTTTGGACTTTCTTTTGACATTTATTGTGACTCTGGGGACTCTCTTTACAGTTATCTATTATTTGTTTCATGGATGAGACTAGATTTTACCTGCCTGTGTTGTTAATATTATTAGTCTTACTTCAGCGTAATACGACTAGTCATAGTCCATTAAATTGGGTTAACTATGTCTGATCGTACAGCTGGCATGCCACGTGTTCCCGATCCGATTATTTGGAACTGGGGCGTGACATGTTTTAGTGGTGGCCCATGCAGGTCAATGAAATTTGTTTGGTTACGTTACTGTACCAGACAAGCCTGCAAATTAGGTTTAGAATATAGGGTCTCATCCATACTTGATTATATCATTCTTGAATATCCTTGAACAAAATCTTTTGCATCTCGTTTGTTTCCGTCCTATTCTTAATTCCTTCTATCATATCTCTGCAGAATCATGAATTTGAGGAGTGGACGTACCGCTGCCGGTGGAGACAACCAGTCATCTGGTACGGATGAACAGTTCGCAAGGGTAGTTCCAACTCACCCTTTGCTTCCAGGGCAGACGTCTCAGCCAGTTGGTGCACAACCGACTGGGGTACCACCACCTCCCCCGCAGAACCCTCAGACACCATTTGGAGTGCCCCCGACTGTGCCACCAGACAGTCAGGCGCAGATGTTTCAGTTCATGCACATGATGATGCAAGAACAGAGGCAAGAAGCAGCTGAGCAGAGGCGGGAAGCTGCTGAGATGAGACAGGGATTCCTGACAGCTATGGAGAGGATGACAGCACCAGCACCTGCACCAGCTCCGACACAAGCTCCCGCGAGACCAGCGCGGGTAGGTTCAGTGAAGGACTACGTGCAGATGGACCCCAAACCTTACAAAGGGAATGAGACTCCGGAGGAGACCACTAATTGGATCGCCAGCACCAAGAAGAAATTACAGGCATCTCAGTTGTCAGAAGATTTATGGATGACTGGCGTAAGAACTCAGCTGGAGGGGAATGCCCATCACTGGTGGGATTCTATGGAGCGTCAGTTGGGTACCCGTCAGTCGTGGGAACAGTTTCTGGAGTTCTTTGATAAGAAGTACTTTCCTGCTACTGTGAAGAATGCTTTATACAACCAGTTCCTGCACCTGGAGCAGGAAAACAAGACAGTGGATGAGTACGACTCGGAGTTTAGTCGTCTCAGCAAATATGGAGAGGTGCTGATCCCCACCGATCTGGAGAAAGCTAAGAGGTTCCACAACGGACTGAGACAGGAGTTACAACAATTTACCAGCACTCAGTCCCGAGTCTCTTATTCTGAGGTGCTGACGGAGGCCAGAATCCAAGAGTCAATTGTCAAGGGGAGGCAACACCAGCAGAGGAGCCAGCAAGTACAGCAGAAGACGCAGCAAGGAGGTCCTATTCGGCGACCTATGGGACATCAGCAGCATCAGAGGACTGGACCCTATCAGTCGAAGGAGCTCCCAACTTGTCATTACTGTGGCAAGAAGGGTCACTTGGAGAGAGAGTGCAGAAGGAGGCTGGGTACTTGCTTAGCCTGTGGTTCGGGTCAGCATCAGGCTCGAGATTGCCCGGTTCGGGGAGCTATTGTGCCAGCAGGAGGACAGAAGCCACCAGCATCAGGAGGTCAGCAGAGAGGACCTATACTCCCTTCCCAGTCAGCGCAGTTTGAGAAGGCCAAGCAGCAGGCAGGAAACAAGAAGCAGGGTCAGATCTTCGCTCTCACCCAGGGAGAGGAAGAAGCAGTAGGAGAGGCTATCACAGGTACTATCTTAGTAGGTTCATTGCCTGCTACAGTATTATTTGATTCTGGTGCTACCCTGTCTTTCATATCATCTAGATTTGTAGCTGTGCATAGGATAGCTACTTCTACTATGCCTAAGAGTTGGAATATTATTACTGGTGGGGGTTTAGTACCTGTAAATAGTTCATGTAGAGCCTGTTCGGTAGTTATTTGTGGCAGGGAGATGAGAGCTCGACTTTTGGTATTTCCTATGCCAACTTATGACGTAGTGCTGGGTATGGATTGGCTTAGTCAATATCATGCGATATTGGACTGCCATAAGGGTTGTGCTATATTTAGACCGCCAGGCCAGCCGGAGTTTGCATTTCAGAGAGGAAGCATTGAGAAGGGAATCTCTCAGTATCAGGGAGCCTGCATGGCGATGGAGGTGGCCCCGCCACCGATCATTGATGAGTTTTCTGATGTCTTTCCTGATGATCTGCCGGGACTACCACCCGACAGAGAGGTTGAGTTCACCATTGAGCTCATACCAGGAGCGGCACCAATCTCTTCAAATGTCTATCGATTGGCGAAGAAGGAGCTGGATGAAATGAAGGTACAGTTGCAGGAGTTGCAAGACAAAGGATTTATCAGACCAAGTACATCACCATGGGGAGCCCCAGTCTTGTTTGTGCCAAAGAAAGATGGAACAGTTCGCATGTGCATTGATTATAGGGCTCTTAATGCTGTGACAATCAAGAACAAGTATCCCCTGCCCAGAATTGATGATCTATTTGACCAGCTGACAGGAGCCCAGGTATTCTCGAAGATTGATCTGAGATCGGGATACCATCAAGTGAAAGTTCGGAGGAAAGACATCCAGAAGACGGCATTCAGGACTCGGTATGGTCATTATGAGTTCTTAGTAATGCCCTTTGGTTTGACTAATGCACCTGCTGTGTTCATGAATTTAATGAACAGAGTATTCCATGAATATCTTGACAAATTTGTCGTAGTATTTATCGACGACATTTTGGTGTATTCAAAGAACCATGAAGAGCATGAGGATCACTTGAGGAAGGTGCTGGAGGTCTTGAGGCATCAGAAGTTATATGCGAAGCTGAGTAAGTGTGAATTTTTGCTAGATCATGTTTCATTTCTTGGACATGTTATCTCAGGGAAAGGCATAGAAGTGGATCCGACGAAGATATCAGCAGTGGAGTCGTGGCCAACTCCAACCGATGTTTCAGAGATACGAAGTTTTCTAGGGCTTGCCGGATATTACCGGAGGTTCGTAGAGAATTTTGCAAGGATTGCGGAGCCCATGACCAAGTTGACCCGCAAGGATCAGAAGTTCGAATGGACGGAAGAATGCCAAGCTGCCTTTGATGAATTGAAGAGGCGCCTTACCACTGCACCAGTTTTGACCATACCATCGGGACCAGGAGGTTTTGTCATCTATAGCGATGCATCCGGGAAGGGATTAGGATGCGTCTTGATGCAACATGGGAAGGTAGTGGCATATGGTTCTCGGCAGTTGAGGACCCATGAGAAGAATTATCCCACGCACGACTTAGAGCTTGCGGCGGTGATATTTGCCCTGAAGCTTTGGAGACATTATCTGTATGGAGAAACGGTGGAGGTATATACAGATCATAAGAGCCTCAAGTATGTCTTTACTCAGAAAGATTTAAATTTGAGGCAGAGGCGTTGGCTTGAGTTGATGGCAGATTTTGATATAGAGTTACAGTACCATCCAGGGAAGGCTAATTCAGTAGCAGATGCATTGAGCCGGAAACCTATGGCGCACTTCTTGACATCACAAAAGGAGTTGCTATACGATTTGGAGAAGATGGGCATTGAAGTTGTTAGGCCTGGAGGAGTTGCACAGATGATGAATATTCAGGTTCAGTCTTCATTAGTAGAGAGGATCAAGGCGACTTTACCCACAGATGCCAGATATCAGAGGCTTCGACAGAGGACAGAGCAGGGACTGCAGACTGGATTGAGGATTCACGAAGACGGGACCTTGAGGTGTGGTGATCGCCTCTATGTTCCTAATGGTGAGATCAGGCAGGAGCTGATGGCAGAGGCTCATAGCTCGATTTATTCTATTCATCCAGGAGGTAAGAAGATGTACAGGGACCTGAGACAGCACTACTGGTGGCATGGAATGAAACGTGAGATAGCACGTTTCGTGGCAAAGTGTTTGGTGTGTCAGCAAGTCAAAGCTGAACATCAGAGATCCGCAGGATTGTTGCAACCGCTTCCGATACCTGAGTGGAAGTAGGAGCACATCACTATAGATTTCGTTACGGGATTTTCGAGGAGCCCAGCTGGACGAGATGCAGTTTGGGTGATTGTGGACAGATTATCGAAGTCTGCTCATTTCATACCATTTCGAGTGGGGCAATCTACAGAGGTATTGGCAGACTTATATATGAAGGAGATAGTGCGATTACATGGAGTACCAGTCAGTATAGTCTCTGATCGAGATACAAGATTCACATCGCACTTCTGGAAGAGCATGCAGGAAAGTCTGGACACAAGACTGAAGTTCAGCACAGCTTATCACCCTCAGACGGACGGGCAGTCAGAGCGTACCATTCAGACGTTGGAGGACATGTTGAGAGCTTGCATGTTGGATTTTGGTGGATCCTGGGAGGATCACTTGCACTTGGTAGAATTCTCTTACAACAATAGCTACCAGGCAAGTATCCAGATGGCCCCTTTTGAAGCATTGTACGGAAGGAAGTGTCGATCGCCAGCATGTTGGGGTGATGTAGGCGAGAGACAGATATTGGGACCAGAGTTGGTGACTCGTACAGTAGATACAGTCAAGAAGATTCAGGGACATCTACGAGCAGCACAGGACCGGCAGAAACAGTGGGCAGACACTCATAGGCGGCCTCTTGAGTTCAAGGAAGGAGATCATGTGTTCTTGAGAATCTCCCGGACTAGAGGTACGATCAGATTTGGAGTCAGAGGAAAGCTCAGCCCAAGGTACATCGGACCATTCGATGTGTTGGAGAAAGTTGGCGAGGTTGCATACAGATTGGCACTTCCACAGTCATTGGAAGGCGTCCATGATGTATTTCATGTCTCCCAGTTGAGAAAGTATGTGGCAGACCCTAACCACATACTTGATCATTCAGAGATCACCGTGGGACCGACCTTGTCCTACGAGGAGCAGCCTGTGGAGATCCTAGACCGCAGAGAGAAAGTGTTGAAGGGGAAGACCATTCGACTAGTCCGAGTTGCGTGGAAATACCATTCTCCGGGCGAATCGACTTGGGAGCGGGAAGATTCTATTCTGGAGCGTTTTCCATACCTTCGTGAGGCGTCTGGTATGACTAAATTCTGTTAATAATTGCTCTCTAGATTCTGCTTAATTTAGTTTGTAAATTGCCTAGAATTAGAATTGTGATTGTGTGATTCTTTTACCCTAGCTTGTTTCAATTTCGAGGACGAAATTTTAATAAGTTGGGGAGAATGTAAAACCCCTTAATTTTCAAAATTTTATTTATTAAATAATATTACATGATTTAATTGTTTTTCTATAATTATATATAGGAATTATTTTTATGTGTGACTATATATTGGGTTGTGTGTTTGCCCCTGGTTTTTCTTAGACCTTAATCCTTAAACCAAACCCTAATCTATTTTTTTTTTAGTCTCTATTTAATTAAGAAATAATTTTACATGTTTATGTATACTTAGAATGCTAATTAATTTCTTAACCAACCTTAACCCATTCTCTACCACATGAATTTTGGTTTCCACAAAGTATGGATCTCTTGTAACCAAATGATAACCACTCCTCCCTTTCATTTTTTCGGCCACACAACTCCTCTTTCCCCTCCACTTTTCGGCCACACCACCACTTCTTCCCCCTCCATTTTTCGGCTACCCGAGAACTCCCCTTCCCTCCTATCTCGGCCGGCGTGCGTTCAGCGAAGAGATCACCTCGTCCTCGGCGTTCAGGCCATCTCCGGCGGCGCCATCACCATCGTAGCGTAGCCCCGACTCCCTGCAGTCGGCAGGTACGATCTCGAGCCTCTACGTGGCTCTGCCACGTGGATATCCCCCTTGCAACTTAGAACCCTAATTTCTATATAATTTCCTGTTTTATTCATTGATTAATGATTTGATTAAGGAAGAATTAATGATTATTAATTAGTATTATTAATGTTAAATGATTGTTAACAAAGTGTAGAATCTGTAATAAATTGTAGAGAATTTATTGTGAATTATTATGATTTTATTTGAATTAATTAATGACTGTGAATTAATTATTTTGTGGGATTATGGCTGTGTGATTAATTAATTAATGATTAATTGATAGTAATTTGTACCTAAATTATTAGTCCATTGATTAGAGACATTAGTATAGATTCTATATTAATTGTATCAGATTTTTATACAAATTATTCGTATTTATTAAGTATTTTAACTGATGTCAATGAAGCAGTTTTTGTGTAAATTTCCACAGAATTATATATTCTGTTTTGATTTTTTTGAATTTAATCCATTAGGAATCACTCGATATGATCTATACATAAATTGTAGGTAATTATGTAAACTAAATACTGTTAAATTTTCAAGATTTAATAAATAGTTTAGATATTTTATTTATATTTTAAACTGTAAATTACTGATTCTAAATGACTGTTTATTTATACTGTTTTGGATTTTTATTAATTAATTCATTAAGAATTAATTAATGAGTGTTATACAAAACTTGTAGATAATAATTATACCTATTTACTGTAAAATTTTCAAAAGAGAATAATTATGTTTAGTATTTATTTGGCATTAAACCAAAGTTAAATATATTTGATTATGTAATTAGTTCAATACTAGTTTTAATTTATAATAATTATAAATTATTATTGGTAATGCTCATAAATGTATAGTCACTGTTAGAAATGTTATTTTCTGTGATTTATGATTTTTCCCAATTTATTAGTGAATTTTTAACATTTAATTCTATTTATGATAGCTAAATTGGTAATTTCTATATATTAGTAGTTAAATGTTTTTAATTACTTATAAATTAGGTAAATAATATTAAAAATATTATTTCCAGTGGGATTTCATGGAAAAGTGTTTTCTAACCAAATTTAGACTTGCCATTATTTATTAATTAGTATTTATAATTAATGGGAATTTGTGAATGCATGTGTTTCTTAATTGTTTAACTAATTAGTTGTAAGTAATTTATTAATTATTAAATGATTAATTGTATTAATAATTTCAGAATATAAAAGTATAATAATAAGTGCTTCATACTTATTATTGTATGATATTATTCATACTTATTAGTAATGATTAGCTAGTAGTAATGGTTTGAATAATAATTATCGATTAATTATCAATTAAATGTATAGTTTAATTTGGTTAATTAGTATTGAATTAGGGTTAATGTTATTGTAGGATTATTCGTTTCTCGGAACTTGGACTCGATACCAGACTCGGACTTTCAGCTCTTGGACACAGGCAAGTACACCTTGCTTGACTTTACTACGCAGTATTACATTTGACCATTTATTACAGTTGTGTGCACTCGTCACCATTTATGACTACCCTGTCAATAGTTAGTATAACTTGACACATCTCAGACACGCATCACATATGAGTGAGTTGAGTGCAGAGATTTTGTGTTGATTGGCCATTAACATGTGATCTTGAGTTGTAGCAGTGGTTAGTTACATTATATGTATATTGTCGTCTTGCATATTATTTGTACCGTGTATACGGTCCAGGTATTCATTGGGTGGGGAGAGTCTACTAGTGGTGTATGAGAATTCTGTTTCCAATGTACGCTGGATGCTTGTAGCCCCTCGTTCTCAAACCGTAGAACGCTTGGTGGACGTTTCTTCTTCTTCTCCCCCTCTCATGTGCCACTAGAGATGTCTCAAAATGCATTTACACTTAGATGGTTAGAACACCTTTAATTGTGTACTACGTATTTCCTCTCCTTGTTTGGTTAAGGAATTACTTAGTAGCATTTTTATTTAGTTACTTTTACTTTACTGCTCAGTATTATCTTGCATGTCATATTTCCTGTGTACTTGTTATGTCCCTCTGAGGACCTGGTATCTTTTCCAGAGCTTGACGAGGATTCCTACCCGACTGATTACGGAGTAGCTGGATTAGACGACGACCTTGAGGTGGAGCCACAGTCTTGATCCTTTGGAGGCTAGCTTTATCTTCTGATGTGGGTTCATTTCCTGTATTCAGTTATTTCCTACTTTTCATTTTATTTCATTCCAGATGTACTGTTCAGTGTTTGGACTTTCTTTTGACATTTATTGTGACTCTGGGGACTCTCTTTACAGTTATCTATTATTTGTTTCATGGATGAGACTAGATTTTACCTGCCTGTGTTGTTAATATTATTAGTCTTACTTCAGCGTAATACGACTAGTCATAGTCCATTAAATTGGATTAACTATGTCTGATCGTACAGCTGGCATGCCACGTGTTCCCGATCCGATTATTTGGAACTGGGGCGTGACACTATATAAGGAGAGAAAGAGTCTCCAGTGTGCACAGGTTAGATTAGAATCACTCACATTTGACTATACTAGATTATGTGACACTTCTAAAAAGTTGGAAACTAGTTTAGCAAAACGGCCTGAAGTTGCTGCTTCCTATTCTAACACGTGTCAATTACCGAATCATCGGAATACGCCCAACACTGTCAGACCAAACCCTACCAAAACTATGCCCAAGAAGAGTAACAGGCATGCATTCTTCTATACTAGAAAACCAAAACCTACCAATCATGCACCTCACACTACTTTCAACACTCAACATGCTAAATGTCATTATTGTGGCCTCATTGGTCATATATCTTCTGCATGTAGAATCAGAAAGTTAGTAGATTTAAATGTTTATGCATGGATACCAAAAACTAACCAGTTAGGACCCTACAAGAAATGGGTACCAAAACTTTCATCTGTAAATTGTTTTATAGGTGGGATGCCCTTCACATGCTAGGAGCAAATGGATCCTCGACAGCGGTTGCTCACGGCACATGACCGGTGACGTTTCACTATTTGCAACACTGTCGAAGAAGAATAAAGAAGGATACGTCTCCTTCGGTAATAATTTAAGAGGGTACATAATCGGTATCGGTGACATTGGTAAGGCTCCCTATCCAGGGATTAAAGATGTATATCTAGTTACCGAGTTAAAACATAATCTGCTCAGCATAGGCCATTTAGTTGATCACGGTTATGGTATTAACTTCGTCAAAAATAAATGTACTACAGTTGATAGTTCAACTGGTAGTACTATATTTGAAGGTATTAGGGAAGACAACATATATGATTTCTATCGGTTAGAAGATGCTAACAAAGTAGGTAGATATTTGATGGCCAAAACCATCGAGAGTCAACTATGGCATATGAGACTCGGCCATGCAAACATGGATACAATTTCAAGACTATCTATAAAGAGGTTGGTACGCGGCTTACCGGATATTTCTTTCAAGAAGGATACGGTATGTAGTGAATGTGAAAAGAACATAGCTACCAAATCCACATTTAAATCCAAGAACGCTGTAAGTACTACTAGACCTTTACAACTGTTGCATATGGACTTATTTAGACCCAGTAGAATTGCTAGTCTAGGTGGTAAGTTATATGCATTTGTCATTATAGATGATTTCTCTAGATATACATGGGTTTATTTTCTTGCACGCAAGAATGATACATTATCAGAATTCGTCACCTTTTGCAAGAAAGTACAGAATGAAAAAGGATTCATGATTACTCACATTCATAGTGATCATGGCGTCGAATTTGAGAATACAGAATTCAAACAATTTTGTGACACACACGGTTATTTGTATGAATTCTCTTGTCCTAGGACTCCGCAACAAAATGGAGTTGTGGAACGTAAAAAAAACTCTATCTGAAATGGCTAGAGTAATGTTAAACCAGTTTAGACTACCTAGATACTTTTGGGCTGAAGCTGTCAATACAACATGCTATATTCTCAATAGGGTTCTAATTCGACCTATATCGAAGAAGACTCCCTATGAACTATGGTTTGATAGAACACCAAATGTTTCATATTTCAATATTTTTGGTTGTAAAAATTTTATTCTTAATACTAAAGACAATTTGAGTAAATTTGATGAAAAGGCCGATGAAGGTATATTTTTAGGTTATGCAGCAAAGAACAAAAGATACAGAGTCTTCAACAAAAGAACTATGATCATCGAAGAATTAATTAATGTCAAGTTTGATGAGCTAAATCAACACTCAGACGATGATGACAATGAAGACGTAATCACACCAAGTACAGCTACTGCAAAACCTTTACACAGAGATACAAAACCATCACATCAGGCATCAGATGAACCTTCAAGCAAAGAAGCTGGAACTAGCAATCCTGAGACTACACAAAAAAAGATGAGATTCTTGGCTGATCATCCAAAGGACTTGGTAATTGGTGAGATTGCCAAGGGTGTAAGTACTCGTTCCTCTAATAAAGATATAACTTCTTGTGTTGCTTTTGTTTCGCAGTTTGAACCCAAAAATATTGAAGAAGCATGTAGTGATAATTTTTGGTTAGATGCTATGCAAGAGGAATTAAACTAATTCGAACGGAATCAAGTTTAGGAACTTGTTTCCAAGCCCATTGATCATCCTGTCATTGGCGCCCGATGGGTATTCCGAAACAAACTGAACGAGAATGGTTTATTGACTCATAATAAGGCTCGACTCGTAGCTCAAAGATACAATCAAAAAGAAGGTATCGACTACGATGAGACTTATGCCCCAGTTGCGAGATTAGAATCTATTCGCGTGTTATGTGCATTTGCATGTTTTCATAATTTTAAGTTATTTCAAATGGATGTTAAAAGCACATTTTTAAATGGTTTTATAAAAGAATAAGTTTATGTAGCTCAACCTCCTAGTTTTACTAATTTCATATTTCCTGAATATGTTTTCAAGTTGAAGAAAGCCTTATACGGTTTAAAACAAGCCCCTCGTGCTTGGTACGATCGTCTAAGCTCTTTTCTACTTGATAACGAATTTTCAAAGGGAAAGGTTGACACTACATTGTTTATAAAATCTTTGAACAACAACATTCTTTTGATTCAAGTCTATGTAGATGATATTATTTTTGGATCTACTGATGAATCTCTTTGTCAAGAACTTTTAAAGTGTATGCAGAATGAGTTTGAGATGAGCATGATGGGAGAGCTAAAATTCTTTTTCGGACTGCAAATCAAACAAACCAACAATAGGACGTTCATAAATCAAGCAAAGTACACAAAGGATCTATTAAAGAAGTTCGACATGGAAGCAGTCAAGCCACTTAGCACTCCAATGGCGACTTCAACCAAGCTTGATATTGATGAACAAGGCAAACCTGTCGACATACGTAAGTATCGAGGTATGATCAGTAGCTTACTGTATTTAACTGCTAGTCGACCAGATATTATGTTTATTATTTGCTTATGTGTACGCTTTCAAGCTAATCCTAAGGAATCACATCTGTGCGCAGTTAAGCGTATCTTCCAATACCTTAAAGGCACTTCTTCTGTCGGCTTATGGTATCCCAAAACTACGTCATTTGACCTAATCGGTTATTCTGATGCTGATTTTGTCAGATGCAAAGTAGATAGAAAAAGCACTAGTGGCACATGTCATTTCATAGGAAAAGCTCTAGTCTCTTGGTTTAGTAAGAAGCAAAATTCTATTGCATTATCAACAACCGAGGCTGAGTATATCGCCGCAGGATGTTGTTGTGCACAAATTTTGTGGATGAAGCAAACTTTAGAAGACTATGGATTGTATTTTACACACATACCCATTTTCTGTGACAACACTAGTTCTATTAATTTGACTAAGAATCCAGTATGTCACTCTCATACTAAACATTTTGAGATTAGACATCACTTTCTTAGAGATCATCAACAAAATGGAGATATAGACCTTGTATACCTAGACACACAGAATCAATTAGCTGACATACTCATAAAACCTTTAGCGGAAG
Source organism: Iris pallida (assembly GCA_029216955.1). NCBI lineage: Eukaryota > Viridiplantae > Streptophyta > Magnoliopsida > Asparagales > Iridaceae > Iris > Iris pallida. Next base: position 29,110 of record JANAVB010044781.1, read on the forward strand.
ATCGTTTCAATTATTTACGTCGAGAATTAGGAATTTTAGATGTCAATAATATTAATTAATTTTATTTTATTAATTATTTATTCGATACTCAATAACTATTTTTGAGACAAGCCTAAAAAGTCTGTCTGTCACCACGACTATGGTCGAATAGATGCGGTAATTAAGAGTTCCCCGGTGAACCTCCATTAGCTGGAACAGTACTCCTACAGCTAATCTGAGATAGATGCTGAGTAAAGAATATTAATTTATAAAATAATACTAACTATGTTATTTGAAATCTAAAATTACTAAACTCTGAATAAACATTTGAAACGAATTGATGAAAAAAAAAAAAAAAAAAAAAAAAAAATATATATATATATATATATATATATATATATATATATATATATATATATATATATATATATATATATATATATATATATATATATAGCCAGGTAACCCTTGGCGAATTCGGCCCGAGTTCGGTCCGAATTCGACCAGAGTTCGGCTGGGTATATATATGTACCAGTCAGAACCCGAGGCCATCTCTTCTTTATTCTTCCAAACTTCATCAAAATAGCAGCAGCCGTTCCCCCTAAACCCTAGTTCTTCTACACCTCCCTTCTTCCAATCCACGTGGAGATATTCGTCTAAAATTTAGATTTATGCGGAGAATTTCGTCCTCTACAGCTTATCCAATTCTCAGAAGGTATAGTTCCTTCTCTTATCCACTTTTAATTATTAGGGTTTCTAGTTTTTGGGATAGAATGCCTAAGGAATTCAATCCTTTCAAGAGAAAGAAGACCCAAGCCAGTGAAGAGGCATCGTCTTCGGATCTGCATACGGATTCCCTCTTTTCTTCAGTCCAATCGGATGACGGTGCATCGGACGAGTTTTATTTCAAAACTCCCGACCAAGCCCTACTTTGGTATGCCGATTTTATTATTCGTACTATTTGTACCGGATCTTCGATAAAATGGACTGTCTTTCCCGACCACCGTCCTTACTTTGAGGCATTAGGGTTACAGCACTTTGCTACTTTACAATTCCCTATAGCTACTAATGCCATTAGACTATTTTATTGTAATTTTGTGTTAGACACTTTTACCGCGAGAACACGTGTCGGAGGGATAGATATCGAGTTTACCGATGAAACGTTAGCAAAAATCCTTGGTATTTCAAACGAAGATGCCCCGCTCGATGACATCACTGATTTTGATCTCCCCGATGGTACGACTCTCGTTAGTTTCAAGAATGAGCTTTGTGCACCCGCACGTGCTCGTCCTGGAAAGTTCAAGGCTAATAACTTCAACTTGTTTAACTAAGAATTACATCACATCTTCTATTCCACTCTACTTCCAAAATCTACTTCAAAAGATGATGTAACTGCACTTGAGCTTTCTACTTTATATCACATTCTTAAGGGGATTCCTTTCTCTGCCCCTAAGACTATCATTCAGATGATGGGTAGATGTCGCGGAAGAGACCGCAACCTCTCTTATGCGATGATCATTCCACACATATTTCAGAGATTCGATATTGACTTATCTACTTGTGCTCTGGACCCTGAGCCCAAGTTTCTCAAACTCTCTCGTCGCAGCATTGCCACTATTCCTCCACCTACTGCACCTGCTCCTCCTGCACCTACTGTAGAAGCATGGAATTTCAGAACCAGAAAACCTATACGCCAGACACTATATGCGCCAGAGCTCGGACATAGTACTTCACACAGCAAAAACAACAAATATGGACATTGAAAGAAGACTTTTTATTACATATAGAAGTCTATTACATATCTAGGAAAGATTGTACAAAGGAGAATTTCTACAAAAGAAAAGATCCTAAGTCTACAACCAGCAGCCACCATGCGCCCTCAAATAGGCACAGAAATTACCATACGCCCTCAGTCAGGCGCATCCCACTATGCACCCTCGACGGGGCACATCCTTTCAGCAGCTCAGTTATGTGCATCCTCAGTCATGTGCATCCCTTCAGCAGCCCAGTTATGTGCCGCTCTTCCAGCCAGGCTCACCGTCGTCTAAATGCTTCGACTAATAAAGCATTTATTGAGCAAAACGAGGGTGGCAATCAACCCTCTAGCTGGAGGAAGTGCTCCCCAAACTGAGGAAGAGAAGAGCACCGCAAGCCGACCTGTGGCCAGGGGAGGCTTCGAAAGAGCCTCCAAAGGCGAAGAAAGATCGCAATCGAAACTACGGCAAAAGGAGCAGATTTCAACACAACCAGAGTGGGCGACACCCACTTTGAAGGAAGAAAGAGCTTCCAAAGCCGCAGTACCCGCCATTCCGATATACGGCTCTTCCAGAATAACGGAGACGAGGCTCGAGCATCCCTATATTTGGATGCAACAGGCACCTTCTGCCTGCCTCAGAAGCCCTCGACTCCGACTTTTGGATGTAATAGTCATCTTCAAGTGCATCAATGAAGACATTGCGTCACATCTTCACCCTCGGGAGCATCTCATCAACATAATGTATCCGAGTAAACAAGTTCATGTCGGAAGATTGTGAGAGGACGAGAAGCAAACTCTCTCCATGCCACTATTTATAGGCCGACAAAATCAAACCCATGCGCCAAGTAGATGGCTCTCCGAATTCCGTGTAATGAATTTGTATTAAATGGATGAACCGGACGCTTCGAAATCAGCCAAGTCAAAACGGTTATTTAAAGCACTCGAAGAACGTAACAGTCTCACCATTAAAGACGTGTCATGTGCCGGCCAGACCGCGCATCACACAGACGTGCCCTTCAATATCAAGCGCATCACACAAACGCGCTCTTCAACACCAAGAACATCACAGGAGATGTGCCCCTATGCGTCCCCATATGCCTAGTGGGACGCCGATCGATGCGCCCACTCAGCTGTCCATCGAATGTCAAAAAACATTAAGTGCTTAACTGACAGAGTTGGCAGCACGCCTTCCGAAGTCTAAACAGTTCAGAAGATGAAGCGTCGCCAACGTTAGCATCATCATTACTTTCCTCCAACGGCTACTGCCACGTGGCCACCAAATCATCTCGCATGCGCCTCCGCAGCCATACGCCTAAATCTGTATACGCCTCAAAAGCCATGCGCCTCAGACTTTTTACTGATCCCTAAAGACAGAAGAAAAGTCACCATTAAAGCTCTGTATGCGCCTCAAAAGCCATGAGCCCCAGACTTCTTTCTGATCCCAAAAGACAGGAGTTAAGTCACTACTGAAGCCTCGCATGCGCCTCAAAAGCCATGTACCCCGAATGGTTCGTGACTCCTAAAGGTTACGAGCCAAAGCCTCCTCATGCGCCCAATCCTAGGCGTATCCTACCAGATCATTCCCCATCAAATTCGAGATCTCTGAGCCATGGGTCGATGACACGTGTCCTTTGACTCAACTTACCCAAGATCTCAGCAACAGAAAGATCATCTCCTCTGCTACGTGCCGGCCCACAACAGTAGTATGAAGAATTTAACCCCTCAATCAGGACGCATCGTCCTTGCGCCTCTATCAGCAACAACCATGTGGCGTCCCTGCGTCCAGACACATCCTACATATGTGCGCATGAGCAGCCAGCCTGCAGACTATAAATAAGAGGGATCATTTCCTTCTTACACACACACACAGGAACAAAAAAATGAATAAACACACCACCAGAGAGGCAGATACAGACACTCAACGTCTTCTTTCTCTCAGCAAGCTCCAGCACCCAGAGCAATCCAGACCTTCAAAGAACCGATAACCGTCGTCAGATCGTCAACGGAGTCAATGCATTACCACTCACTCTATCGGCACAAGGGACCCAAATAAACAAAAGTGTACTTCTAGGACTACATCTAAGTCCTATATTGTAATACTGTTCTGTTTGTATTGAAATTTGCAATAAAAGAATTTTACTGGCAAACAAGCTGGCAACTCTGCTGGGGACCTCTTTTTCCTCCACCGAGAAAGCTGTGTCGCAATCCGACGATGTGAAGGTGGGCTCCTCCCACAAGACGCTGGTCGTACACCTCAATCAACAGGCATATGAGGAGTTCATCTCTGAAGGCAGTGCGAGTCCTTCAAAGCGGCTGCCGAAGCCGAAGAAGACCCGCCGAGTCTGGATGCGTAAGGTCGACGCCTTGGGCACCACCACCGAAGAGGATGCGCCAATCCAGCCTTCCCTTCCTGCTGACGTCCTCAGCAACCCAGATATGCCTACTGGTACAGCGCATCTCTCGGGGAACGTATGGCTGACCACATTCTCCAGCCATCTCCCTCTCAGGCGAGAAAGATGCATCGACGGAGCAGGGGCGCAGCCAATGCCCCGCGTATCACCTCTGATGCGCCACAGAAGGTCTCTGTCTTTGACAGACTCACTCGTTGTAATGGCGAAAAGAATTTCGATTCTGAGTACTATGTGCCCCACCGGACTGGTACGAAGAAATCCAAGGCAGCACGGGCCATGCGCCCCAAACGTGCTATGCCAGCAGCAAGCCAGAAGTATGCGCTCATAATCATGCGTGCTGCTGATGGTAAGCTGTACAAGGTTGACTCAGGTGCTTCTGTGCCAGAAACGAGCCGACCTTCAAAGTCCTTGTCTCACTTGGGCGCATCTATTGCGTGCACAACTAAGTCGAACAAGGCAAATCCAGTGATCTTGAACTCCCGCGCCTCCTCTGGTTGTGCGTCTGAGGTCCGTTCAAGTTACTTCAAATGTTGTTCCCCCACTACTGATCGGAACGCCAGTTTGGTGTTAGATCAGGGGGCGCAGCATTCACCTGACCACCCCGACGCTTGGCCTTGCCATGCGCCTGAAAGGGGTGTGAAGGTGCTACTCTCCTCCAACGATTTGTGCAACGTGATAACTCACAAGCGCCGATCAGGAGAGTCGACCGACAAGCACGATGCGTCCCTCACAGGGCACACTTATGCTGTGGTCACTATCAACTGATGTTGCAAGACGGCAATCCCGCCAAGGCAGTCAGTGTTCCAGCGGCTGCAATCATCGATACCCCTCCGACGTCGCCTCGGGAAGAAGGTGTCAACAAAAGAAGAGCCAAGGGTAGCTTCATGCAACGTGATCTCTAACTCCTCGTCAGTCCGAAAGACGACTGGCAACTCCTCGTCTTCGTCCAAGAGCCAGCCGAGGAAAACCAAGGCGAGTGTCTCGTCCTCCGGAGTGTTTCAAGGCACTCAGGGGAGAAAGAAGATCTTGGAGGAAACTGGGGGTAGTCAGACTCTTGTCGAGCCTTCTTCCGAAGACGAAGCTGTCTTCCAAAGTACAGCTGAGGCCGATCTTCTCGAAGTCAGCCTCCCGGACATGGCTGAGGGTCATCTAGACCCTGTCCTTCAAGATTAGGGTGTCCCCCAAATACAGCCGGGGGTAGTCTAGCCCCCACAGATCTGAGTCTCGACGACGAAGAAGTCCTTCAAGACGGAAGCAAGGGTAATCAGGCCCTTGCAGATGCTTCCGTCGAGAATGTTCTCCAGAACATAGCCGGGGGTGGCCAGGACGAAGCTCCAGGAGAGGCAACTCCCCTACAAGAGAGTGAAGCCGAGAGCGAAGCATCAACCGATCCATCAACTTCCAGCCGTGTCATGACAGTATACATGGCTGGGGGTGATTCCGAGTCTGATGCACCACCACCAGACCTCGTCCAGCGTATGGACACATTAGAGGGAGGACTCAAAACCCTCTCTTCCTCTATGCAAACACTGACTCAAGCGGTGTTTGAGATACGGTCAGCTTTGGCCAAGACACCTTCTACTGGTCCCGACCCAGGGGCCAATGGAGAATCAAGTGTACCCCTTCAACGGGTATCCTTGGATAAGGATCGCCGAGAAGCACCTCGAACATCGGAGCCCTCAAATGCTCAACTTCAGGTGGTACCACCTTTCCCGACTCCCAGCTCCACCGAGGACGTGGTCGAGATGATCAGGGACTTGCGCGAGCGCTTTGAGTCCAAGACGAGACAAGAGGAGCGCCAAAAGATGGGGATTCCCCAACCTTATCCCCTCGAGTGGAACAAAGTGGTTTATCCTCCTAAGTATAAACCACAAACACTGACGCCATACGGCAGGAATGACTCTCCTCGTCGCTATCTGACGTACTTCCAGTCTCAGACGGGACATCTTTCGAAGGAGGACGCGCTACTCACTAGCATATTTGTCGGAGCACTGAAGGGAGTGGCATACGACTGGTACTGCAGCCTCCCTGACAATTCCATATCCTCCTTCGACGACCTGACGTGCCTTTTTCTCGACGGTTTCTACGACGGCAGAAAGGACATGACAATGGCGTCCCATATAGAGATACGCCAGAAGGAGAAGGAAACGGTTCGAGTGTTCATCGAACGTTTCGGACAGGCCTACTTCAGACTGCCCCCGGGCATGCCAGAACATGTGCTCCTCTCCTCCTGCAGCATGAACATGCTGCCTGCAGTCAAACTCTGGCTCAACTCTACTCCTCCTTCCGATTGGAGCTCCTTGATTATTGAAGCAGAAGCCGCAGAAAAGAAGGCGGCTAATGCTCGTCTTCTGGGAGTCAGTTTCCCTGCCTTTGAGGATAAGAGAAAACGGCCTGCAGCCAATAACCCCGGACGAGAGACGAAGGGGAAACAGGCATTGACTGTCAATGCCTCAAAAGGTACGTCAGCACCTACTCAGAAGCCTCCACTTGCACCAAGGCCAAAGGAGGTTTATTCGGTCAACGACGAAGATACCCTGCAACTCTTTGAGATACTGAAGCAGGGTGACAAGATCAAGCTGCCGGACCCGAAGCATCCCGACGAGATTGGGAAAGTGGACAACCCGAGGTACTGTCACTACCATCGGTTTGTCGGACACCCAACCAAGGACTTCTATGTCCTCAAGAATTACATCCAGCGCATGATCAATGCGAATGTAATCTCCATCGACTACGAGGAGAAGACAGTGTCAGACAATATGGTTTTACTCCAGTTTGGCACCCTGCCGTCGACTACAACACAAGATGGCGTCGTCCCTATCCCTAAGGCGACAATGGAGGTGGTTAACTTACCACCTACTCGTGACAACGTGAGTGGAATCATCCCACTCATCACATCTCGGGGAGAGATCCTCTGGGTTCACCCTGATATCATCTCCGAGGTGACTCAACCGGAGGTACGCCCTACCTCCAAATCCAAAGGCACGAAGATCAAGTCTTGCCGCATGGTCTCTTCTTCAGCAGAAGAGGCACTTCCTGTACAGACGCGTTCACAGCAGAACGCCCAACCGGACGAAGCTGCCGTCGAGGTGATGCCTCCTTACACCGTCCCTGCAGTCCAGGAGGAGGGCCCGTCTAAGCCCCCAGCAGCCGATAAACAAAAGCAGATAGAGGCCCGCTTCGATAGACCTCTGCGAAAGGAGAATGCTTCGGGGTTAGCTAAGCCCCACAACTTTGACATACTGGCACAACTGGCCAGTTCTCCCGCCCGCCTATCTTTGTTTGAGCTCCTTCGTCTTTCCAAATACTCCCGAGAAGCTCTCTGTGAAGCTCTGAAGGACGCTGAATCCTTTCTCAGTCAGGTCAAGCAGCTTGAAGATCTCCCGACTGTATGCACACACTGCCACTGTACGGATGAGGTTATCCCCAATATAACCTTCATCCAACAGGACATGCTGCTCAAGCACAACTGACACAACAGGCCGCTGTATTATACAGGGTATATCGGTTCAGTCAAGGTGAAGCGGATTCAGATCGATCCGGGGTCTTTCCTCAGCATCATCCTGAAGTCGCTGCTCTCAACACTGGAGATCCCAATGTATCGGTTGGCGCCTTCCAATACAACTATCAGTGGCTTCAACGATAGTAAAAGCGAGCCGCTAGGCAAAATACGACTAAAGTGCCATATCGGTAACCTCAGAACCGAGGTCACTTGTTATGTTGTAGACGCCGAAGTCAACTACAACCTGCTGTTGGGTCACCCATGGCTGCATGAGTATATGGTGGTTCCATCCACGCTCTACCAATGTATGAAGTACGTGTCCACCAACAACGTCATCCGGACGGAGTTCGCGGACATCGACCCTTTCAAAGGGATTGAAGCCTACTTCACGGATTCTGACTTGTACAAGTCACCTGACGAGGAGGAAGCCAATGATGCTGATGACGAAGAAGAAATGGCAGCAGAGCCGGACATGGAGACTGAGGTCACTCCCGACGCTCATTTGAAGATCCGACTCAAAGGCAAACTGCCTCAGAAGTTGCCTCCCATGAGCATTAAGCTGCCCGAGAACGCACCAGCCGCCTCAAATATCGGCTCCCCTTATGGCGAAACTACAGGGGAAGGCGCCAATCACCGGAGGCACAGTGGAGGCACCTCTGAAGGTACGTTTTAAAGGCAAGCTGCCGCCATCCAAGCTGCCAGAAAAGGCCCGCATAGTCCTCTCGGACTCCAAGACCAACGCTGTGGTAGACTCCCCCAATCCTACTCCAGTACTCACAGATAAAGAGCTAGGGGAATATATCTCTGCTGATGTAGATACCCCCTCTTTTGACAATGTAATCCCGCGGGATAAAATCTCGTATTTCATCAATAATAGAGTGTCTTTTAATTATTCTAGTCTTCCACATTGGAATGCCATATATACATTAGATAACGCTCTACGGTCGTTGCAAACACAAATAACGACCGTCCATCATGTAAATCGAGTAGTCCCGTCCCAAGAGGTCTGTTACATAGTCCCGCCACAGAATCGAGACGAAGAACCCATCATCTTCAGCAAAGTTGAGCGTCATCAAGACCTCTCGCCACTCGAGCCAGAACCAGATACCGACAGAATATAAGTCTATCGATACACGGACAAGGCAAAGTACCTCATCCAAAAGATGGGTTATGACCTAAAAAGCAACAAAGGCCTGAACTACAGCAAGGGTCGACGTCTTCCCCTCCGGCTTCCGACACCTAAAGGAAAGCCGCAGGACTACTACAATAAAACTCGACGGGGGGTAGGCTATGTCACACCTCCGTCAACTCCAGAGAGTTCAGATGCAGAAGAAGTAAAGCATTCTCACTCGTCCGAAGCATCAACTTGGAATTCCGATACCAGCATCAGATCAGTCTTCAAGAAAGTGCTGTCAGCCAACATGACATCAGCACAACCTCAAGAAGATGAAGGCCAAACGCCAGAATTCTTTAAAGAAGAACCTTGGGCTCAACGCCTGGGAGAACAGTGGGAGTCTCGTTTTGAACTACGTGAACCTCCCACCGAGGACGAGGTCGAGCAGATCGACCTTGGGGATGGATCTTCTTCCAAACCTATATTCGTCAGCAAAAGCGTAAAAGGAGAAGACCAAGAATCTTTAATCCAGCTGGCTAAAGAGTATATCGACGTCTTCGCCTGGAGTTACGAAGATATATCAGGACTTGACCCCCAGATCGCGATGCATAGGCTGAACATCTTACCTGATGCCAAGCCTATCAAACAACAACAACGACGCTTCCGTCCGGACATCATGAACGCCATCGATCAGGAGGTGGACAAGCTCTTGACCAGCGGCTTCATCCGTGAAGAACAACATCCAGATTGGGTAGCCAACGTCGTCCCCGTCACCAAGAAGAATGGAAAGATACGAGTTTGTATCGACTTCAGGAACCTCAACTCTGCTTGTCCGAAGGACGAATTCCCACTTACAATCACCGACGTGATGATCGATAATACATGTGGCTTCGAGCGCATATCTTTCATGGATGGGTATTCGGGCTACAACCAGATCAAGATGTTCCCCGATGACGCAAAACATACGTCATTCAGGACTCTAAAGGGCATTTTCTGCTACACAGTGATGCCCTTCGGCTTGAAGAACGCTGGTGCAACATACCAACGAGCTATGAGCACCATTTTCTGGCAGCATCTTCGTAAGACCGTCGAATGCTATGTTGACGACATCGCAGTCAAAAGCCGTCTCAAAGGAGATCACCTGCAAAACCTCAAGGCAGTCTTCGATCTCATGCAGGCGCATCAACTCAAGATGAACCCCGCTAAATCCTTCCTAGGGGTCTCTAGCGGAAAGTTCTTAGGTTTCATCATCACGGCGAAAGGCATTCATGTCGATCCCGAGAAGACCAAAGCCATCCTCAATATGGACCCTCCGAAGAACCTTCGAGAACTTCGAGGCCTACAGGGGCATCTAGCATATATCCGGAGATTCATAGCAAACCTTTCCGGAAAATGTCAACCCTTCACTCAGCTCATGAAGAAGGGAGTCTCTTACGTCTGGACAGAGGAATACCAAAAGGCTTTCGACGACATCAAGGCTTATCTGATAACCCAGCCAGTCCTGGTGGCACCAGTCGCCGGCAAACCATTTCTCCTCTACGTCCGTGCCATAGATCATTCCCTCGGTGCTCTGCTAGCTCAGAAAAGCGATACAGGCTATGAGCAAGCAATCTACTACCTCAGTCGAACTCTGATCGGGGCCGAACACCGATACAACCCCGTTGAAAAGGAGTGCTTGGCTCTGGTATTTGACATCCAAAAGACTCGTCATTATGTCTCGGGCCAGACAATTCATGTCATTTTCTGAGTCAATCCGCTCAGAGTCCTCATGACGAAGCCAGGATCATTAAACTCTCGACTTGCCACATGGGCGATCTTGCTAAAGCCATACAACATGGTGTTTGTTCCATAAAAAGCTGTTAAGGGTCAAGCTCTGGCCGACTTTTTAGATGCACACCCCATCCCAGAGTCCTCAAGACTCTATGAAGACATCCCGGATGAGGTCCAAGAATCAAACGTCACTGAAGATGGCTCCGACTGGCGGATGTTTTTCGATGGCGCTTCAAGGACCGGCCCCAAAGGCCAAATCATCGCTGGAGTGGTGGTGGTATTAGTCTTCCCCGATCAGCTGGTCATCCAACGTGCTTACTCCCTTTCAAAGCCGTGCTCCAACAATGTTGCTGAGTACAACGCGCTCAATATGGGACTCCAGCTGGCGCAACAGCTGGGGGTGAATCATCTGAAAGCCTACGGCGACTCAAAACTCGTCGTAAACCAGATTAGAGGGTAATATGAAGTTCGCCATGAAGATCTGATCCCTTACCATGAAGTTGTATTGAACATCTTTTCAACCTTTACCGAGTTCTTCATCGAATACGTACCTCATCTACAAAATCTGGAGGCTGATGCTCTGGCTGGCCTCACAGCCTCATTGGCAGCACCCCTCGGGACTCAACACTACGTTACAGTGGTGGGTCGAGACTTGGTCTGTCCTAAAAACAACTTATGCTCATGAGTGGCCCATGCCATGTCAACCAGTGTCGGTGTTAATGTCCGAGACTAGAGATTCCCGTTCATCGACTTCGCTGTCTACGGAATTCTCCCAGAGGACCCGAAAGAAGCCGTCTCAGTCAGGAGACACTCTCTTCGATTCTACTACGATACGGCTACTAAAATGCTGTACCGATGCTCCTACGATGGACTTCTCCTTCGGTGTTTGTCCAACGAAGAAGCAGCCGAAGCCCTTCGAGAAGCTCACGATGGAACCTGCGGGGCCCATCAACCTGGCCCTAAGTTGCAGGACCGACTACGACGCATAGGCTACTACTGGCCAACCATGGCCGCTGACGCTGCTGAATATGCTAAGAAGTGCCATGCATGCCAGCTTTACGTAGATTTCATTCATACACCGTCAGAACTACTACATCCTACAATCGCCTCCTAGCCCTTCGAAGCTTGGGGCATGGACATTGTGGGACCAATCATCCCTCCTTCATCGAGAGGACACCGCTTCATCCTAGCCATTACTGACTACTTCTCCAAATGGGCAGAAGCAGTTCCACTGGCAGAAGTGAAAAGCTCCAGGATGATCAGCTTCGTCAAACACCACGTCATCTACCATTTCGGAGTACCCCGGAGGATCATCTCCGATAATGGTCCTCAGTTCACACGTGGCATCAATCGCCTACAATCCGACAGCAAACGGGTTGGCCGAGGCGTTCAACAAGACTATTGTCAGGCTACTCAAAAAGGTCGTGTCATCCAACAAATGCGACTGGGACTAAAGCTCGACGAATGCCTTTGGGCCTACCGCACGACGGTACGGACACCGATAGGCAACACACCATTCTCATTGGTCTACGGAAGCGAAGCCGTACTGCCTCTCGAGATCCAGATACCCTCTCTCCGTGTAGCGATCACAAACCAACTCACAGAAGAGGACAATCAACGTCGTCGTCTGTAGGAACTGGAGGCACTTGATAAAAAGTATCTCCTAGCTCAACAATGCATCGAACTTTACCAAGCCCGTATATCACAGGCTTTCAACAAGAAGGTCAAGCAGAGGACTTTTCAAGTAGGCGACCTGGTTCTGGCAGTCAGGAGGCCGATGGTGTTGACTCACAAAACACCAGAAAAGTTCGAGCCCAAGTGGGAAGGACCTTTTATCATAGAGACGGTATACTCAAACGGTGCTTACCGCCTCGCCAAATCCAATGGAGACTTGTTCATGATGCCCATCAACGGCAAGTTCCTAAAGAAGTACTACTCTTGACATCTTTCAGACATGTACTTCCACAAGGGGATCTGTGGACCCAATCATCAGGGCTCACATACAATTCCCTTCCACAAAATCATACGCTTCTGGAACTCAGCTGTTCCGTGGCATCCTCCAGTAGAAGGACAACCACGTCTAAATCACCTCGGAGTTGTCCCCCTATACCCTACAAAGCGAAATCTTACATTCCATAAGACTACGCTACCCATCATGTTTACTACGTCCACATTACCTCTGAGTAAACATCCCGTACAGACAACCCCTGCATTGCCGTACATTAATCGCAGAACTTCCATGTCAACATTACCTCTGAGTAGTTCCGCGTATCCTCTAGAATCATTCCTACCACGTCCATAAAACCTCTGAGTGGAAAGATTCTATCATTTTGAATCCCTTATTTGCCACGTCCACATTACCTCTGAGCAAACATATTGGTTCTTTCAAACTTATTATCTGTGCCTAAAAACCAATGTACGCAAAATATAATAGGTCCACACAAATCATCAAGTTTATGACAACAAAAATGAAAACATCACAGAAAATTGTGTATTTCTTTATTTCTAAAAAAGGAGAGTAAAGGATTACACCATCCCCAACAAGAGTTGCAAATATACAAAAGGAAGAGACTACAAGCCCTAAACATCCCCAGGGTTGGCTAAAAGCTCTTCAATTCGACGCCTCAAGTCTGTCGCCCGAGTCTCCACAGTCGCCAAGACTCGACGTTCAGCCTCTTGACGCATCGCTTCAATAGCCTCAGAAGAAGTATCATTTTTATGCTTCTCATCCAGCTGCTGTCGCTGCTGAGCTAAAGTAAGAGCCCTGTGGGTGAATGCGGCCTCCTCCTTCTTGAATGCTACGTGTTCAGCCTGGACACGTTCGACATCTAATAGAAGTCGGGCCCGTTGGTCCTCAAGGCGACGGATCTGGGCATCAATCTCCGCGATACTAGTGTCCAACACAGCTTGCAACTCCACCGTCTCCCACGTAGACTGAGACAACCGCTCCACTGCAGCTTCAGTCTCAGCCACTTCGCGTTCCCAGACACTCACGATGGCCTGGTAAGAAGACTCAGTCTCGGCGATCAGCTTCTCCTTCTCCGCATCTATCAGGACGGAGAGGTCATTTTGCTGGATGTGCTGCAATTCAGAAAACCGCTGGTCCAACTCAACCACGGAGGCTTCTAGAATGTCGGCCATATGATCATGGCCCTGATAAAGACGGATCAGGTTGATATGAGACATTGCCAGAGTTCTTGCCGTCGTAAAAATCCTATTGGCGTCCCTTACGGCCGATACAACCCTCTGCAGCATTTTATACACTGCCTCGATGATGAATTTCATGTATTCATCTGCGTCTGCCAGCACCTGCGACGTCATAGCAGGAGTCGGAGGAGCGGCTTTAGCAGGCGGACCGCAAGAAGGCCCGCTTGCCTCAATCCGCGAGGCTGGGCCCTCGGTATCAACAGGCTCTTCATCAACAGGGGCTTGACTACTAGCCCGAGGAGCCAAAGGAACAGAAGAAGCCAAGACAGGTGTCGAGATAGTACCCCAAGTGGAAGGAGCAACAGAGGGTTCCACCAAACCCTTACCCTTCCCAAACTCGGAAGAACTCCTGACGTCAGTAGCCACCTCATCAGCCCCCAACATGCTATCAGCAGCTAGTACCTCCCCTGGCCGAACGGGGAGATCAACACTTGTCTCCTGACTCGCCCCTGAAGTCAGGACCGCCAGACGAGTCTCCTCATCAAATCCCTCTACAGGTACAGGATCTGTCGCTACCTCCTGATCGGTAGCCACCTCAGCTTCCGCTACTGAGTCTGGGGTAGGGCTCGGCAATATTGCAGCCGACCTCCCCTTATCATGACAAGGAGGAGAATCAACCCTCTTCTCTGCTCCAACCATATCTGTTGCCCCCGCAACAGACTCTTGTAACTCTGGAGCGACGTCATCCGAAGACGACGAACTCCACTCCGCTTCATCATCACGAAGCCCCGTGTCCGCTGGACCCTCAACGTCCAAGGCCCCCACGGCAGCTGGCACCATCTCGAAAGTTGCTGCAACCTCCGCGTCTCTTCCGACAAAGTCTGGAGATATTGGAACCTCCACAGGAACATCTTCAGGATTCTCCTCCATTGGAGACATAACCATCGGAGGAATGCGCTCGTCAGAAGAGCTTGCCACCTCCTTCGGTTTACTGACATTCGGTTTCGAAACACGGGTCTTCTTCTTCGGTGATCCTTACAAGAAGAAAAGCACATGTCACCAAAATGACAAGATGAGCCAAAATTACGGAGGACTTTTTTACCTCAGCAGGAATTGATTTCACTAGCGTTACAGATCCCGAAGCCTTTTGAGTCGTAGGTTTTCTCCGCCATTTTGGTACAGACGAACCGACTTCTGCGTCGGCCCGTCTCTTCCCAACAGAGGGTTCTCTCACTGATGCTGCAGCAGCAGCCCGATATCCCGCCAATTCTGGTGGACGATATGACCGAGCCGCTATCAACATATTCGTCGTGGCCTCCAGCTGAGTTCTAATGATGAAACTAGTCTCCTTATCATAACTTGGAGACACAGTATTCATTGTGCAATACAGTTTAACGGCCGAACACAGGATCTGTGGCCGAGGGTTGCGAACTGGCATAGTAAAATAAACACCAGTGCACCCGACATTGTAATATTGCCATCCCGGGCTCCATCCAATAAACTCCTGATGAACCCCAGACTGTTACTGGGATTCTGTAACATTAGCTGGGTATAGCCAAACTGGCGAGCGAACCGGCTGGGCAGATATGGCTCCAGATAATACCTATTTCGGTTGTGGTAGACCAAGTGAGAAGGCCGAATACTTTACAACCAACGAAAACCCCATTTCGGCAGAGTAATTGCATCTTCACCTGAGTCGTGTAAATCTTGGTCAGCCTTGAAACCTTTAAAGATGGGGCCGACCTTGACAATCTCCCACCCTTGAAGGTAGGACAAAACTCTCCTGCAAAAGGGGATGCCAGTATGTAACCACTTCCTCTTGTAGAAGCGGCGGATAAAGGCATCACCTTTAACGTGATCCTCCTCCGGACCTGGACTCATCACGTTCGGATGATGCAGAATCAACCATCCCATAAGATAATAGAATAGTAGTTCGGCCCGGGAAAAATTGTCGTTTCTACCTCTTCCATGGATCACATCATCAGCAAAGGTCCTCAAACCCCGCAACAGGTTACACACCATCGCGGGGAGGAGAGCTAGAGGACGACCAAAGACCAACTTCACGGCGGGCAAAATGAGGTTTCGGTGTACCCTCTCCACAGCACCAGATCCACCCGCAAATACACAATCCCGGAGCCATATCATCAATTATACCGTTAACACCGCCTTAGATGACGTCCGGTACGCACAGTGCCAGAAGCAGCTATACGCATTTTTGCCACTCTCATTTGAACGGGGGGCCCTCTTATCTAGCCGGCTCATTTCGGAAGTTACTTTCGCGGGTTTCAGCCCTTGCGGAGTCATAAATCGGATCTTCGTGGAATCTGCCAGATCCTGCTTGAAGACGTAATCCCTCCAAGCAGTCACATGAGGCTGAGTCCTGTCTTTGTCCTTCCGTTGCATCAGATAATGATGGCTCGCCACCTCTTTGAAGGCAGCCATCATCTTCGGGTCCTTATCTTCCAGAACAAGGATCTCTTCGTTCAACGAAAAATATTCCTCGTACGGTTCCGAGCCCCAAGGAAGCTTGGACACTTCGTACATCTCATGGAGAGCTAACCCTAATTCCCCTATCGGAGTAAAGAAGGTGCCAGTCTGGGCATTGAACAATTCCAAGAGTGCAAGAAATATAGGCTTATTGAGGTCCACGCCAGCTTGCGTGGCACGGATAGCGGTCGTCAGCCCAATCTCCTTAAGCTCAGCCTTGAACTTCGAAAGCACCCAAATGGTCAACTCGTCCCACTTCGACATGTGGTGACAACAACCTTCAACCCTAAAGCTACCTTTCGGATATATGACCCTCGATGTTAGCATCCGATTTGCAAAGGTTGAGGCACTGAAGGCAAAAGTGTCACTAGGGACTTCACTGTAGAGGCTCCCAGGACGCAAAGTTCTGCAACTAAACGAGGGACCAGCTTGCGAAGCGGCCAAGGTATCCCTCTGATTCGAGGTAGCATCAATTGAAAGAGTACCTCCCAAGGCCCCTCCTTGAGAAGGAGTATGCTCCCAGGGTATCCTTCTCTTGGAAGCTAAACGGTAGAAGGCCGTCAGCGGCAACTGGCGGTCAAGTTGTCGCATGTACAGCACCATGCCTTTTGCAGAGAAGAACCAGTCTTCTTTGACCTTCAGTATCTTCGCTTCAGTGGAGATCAGGCGGTCACCGAACAAAAAGACAGGTTTTAAGAAGGTCACATCCTCGGATTCAGCAGATTTTAGTTTTTCGCTCTCCATCATACTCTGAAGGAAAATCGGCAACTAATTCTGGACCTGCAGCATTCTCTCAGGAGGTTGATTCTCTAGGATAGCATCCTTCGCAGGGTTGATAACCTCCTCGTCAAAATCAACTCCCATTTGGCAAAAAGAAGCATCCAGAAGGACTTTATTCAGCATAGGAATTATCATCAACACTGACACAACAAAAACAAAAGTCAGGTAAAGAAGACAAAGTGTGTCAAGCAACCTGGGCATCATCAGGGTGTAAACCCATGTGCGTCAGCAAAAGCTTCGGCACATTATCAGGGTATGAACCGATGCGCTTCAGCAGAGAGGCTTCGGCACATCATCGAGGTATGAACCCATGCGCGTCAGCAGAGGCTTCGGCGCATCATCAGGACGTAAACCCATACGCGTCAGCAGAGGCTTCACCGCATCATTAGGGTGTAACGCTATGCGTGTCAGCAGTTAAACCTCGGTACATAATAAAGGCCTAAATCTATACACGTCGGCGTGATAAAACCTCGACGCATCATCAGGACAGAAGTCCATGCGCATCGGCAATAGAGAGTTAGGGCACACCAACTCAGCCGTATGATCCAAAGCTCATCTGAAGTGGAAAAGACGACACCTACCTGTCACTGCGGGTCGAACGTCGGCCGGAGTCACAATGGTGACAGGAGCATCCTCTTCGACAAACTCCGCCGGCTCCTTTTCCTTGTCAGCACCGCTGCGAGAAGTCTTAGGAGCCATCGCTTGGGAGAAGAAAGTTCGGGTTTTTGTGAAGAAGAACTCTAAAAGGAAAAAGCAAAGAGAAGAAGAACTCTCTCTCTCTCTCTCCATCTCACGCCTATTTACAGGCTTGGTCGCACGCGTGAACCGATGAAGTGTGACCTCAGCCGTCGTCTCGGGTTCTGTGAAGAGATAATCGCAAATAAAACAAAAAAAGATCATCATTAATCTTTCTTGGTTATCGAGGCATTATCATTTGCATTAACTGAGTGGAGCATGCTCCCCGTCACTGATGTGCGGAGTATCTATGCGCCTCGACAGTCATGCGGCCCAACTGCCATGCTTCTTATTCAAAGTATTCCAAAACTTGTCCAAAAGTTTTAAAAACTTTGAAGGGGGTCTTGTAGAAGCTTAGAATTTCAGAACCAAAAAACCTATACGCCAGACACTACATGCGCCAGAGCTCGAACAAAATACTTCACACAGCAAAAACAATAAATATGGATATTGATAGAAGACTTTTTATTACATATAGAAGTCTATTACATGTCTAGGAAAGATTGTAAAAGGGAGAATTTCTACAAAAGAAAAGATCCTAAGTCTACAGCCAGCAGCCACCATGCGCCCTCAAATAGGCGCAGCAATCACCATGCGCCCTCAGTCAAGCACATCCCACTATGCGCCCTCGGCAGGGCACATCCTTTCAGCAACTCAGTTATGTGCATCCTCAGTTATGTGCATCCCTTCAGCAGCCCAATTATGTGCCGCTCTTCCAGCCAGGCTCACCGTCGTCTAAATGCTTCGACTAATGAAGCATTTATTGAGCAGAACGAGGGTGGCAATCAACCCTCTAGCTGGAGGAAGTGCTCACCAAACCGAGGAAGAGAAGAGAACCGCAAGCCGACTTGTGGCCAAGAGAGGCTTCGAAAGAGCCTCCAAAGGCGAAGGAAGACCGCAATCGAAACTACGGCTAAATGAGCAGCTTTCAACACAACCAGAGTGGGTGACACCCACTTTAAAGGAAGAAAGAGCTCCCAAAGCCGCAGCACCGCCATTCCGATCTGCGACTCTTCCAGAATAACGGAGACGAGGCTGGAGCATCCCTATCTTTGGATGCAACAGGAACCTTCTGCCTACCTTAGAAGCCCTCGACTCCGACTTTTGGATGTAACAGTCACCTTCAAGTGCATCAATGAAGACATTGCGTCGCATCTTCACCGTCGGGAGCATCTCATCAACAGAATGCATCCGAGTAAACAAGTTCATGTCGGAAGAACGTGAGAGGACGAGAAGCAAACTCTCTCCATACTACTATTTATAGGCCGAAAAAATCAAACCCATGTGCCAAGTGGATGGCTTTCCGAATTCTGTGCAATAAATTTGCATTAAATGGATGAACTGGACGCTTCGAAATCAGCCAAGTCAAAACGGCTATTTAAAGCACTCGAAGAACGTAACAGTCGCACCATTAAAGACGTGTCATGTGCCGGCCAGACCGTGCATCACACAGACGCGTCCTTTAACATCAAGCGCATCACACAGATGCGCCCTTCAGCACCAAGCACATCACAGGGGATGCGCCCCCATGCATCCCCATACGCCTAGTGGGACGCTGATCGATGTGCCCACTCAGCTGTCCATCGAATGTCAAAAAACATTAAGTGCTGAACTGACATAGTTGGCAACACGCCGCCCGAAGTCTAAACAGTTCAGAAGACGAAGCGTCGCTAACGTCAGCATCATCATTACTTTCTTCCAACGGCTACTACCACGTGGCCACCCAATCATCTCGCATGCACCTCCGCAGCCATGCGCCTAAATCTGCATGCGCCTCAAAAGCCACGCGTCTCAGAATTTTTACTGATCCCTAAAGACAGAAGGAAAGTCACCATTAAAGCTCAATATGTGCCTCAAAAGCCATGCGCCCCAGACTTCTCTTTGATCCCGAAAGACAGGAGTTAAGTCACTTCTGAAGCCTCGTATGCGCCTCAAAAGCCATGCGTCCCGAATGGTTCGTGACTCCTAAAGGTTACGAGCCAAAGCCTTCTCATGCGTCCAATCCTAGGCGCATCCTACCAGATCATTCCCTATCAAATTTGAGATCTCTGAGCCATGGGTCGATGACACGTGTCCTTTGACTCAACTTACCCAAGATCTCAGCAACAGAAAGATCTTTTCCTCTGTTACGTGCCGGCCCACAACAGCAGTATGAAGAATTCAACCCCTCAATCAGGGTGCATCGTCCATGCGCCTCCATCAGCAACAACCACGTGGCGTCCCCGCCTCCAGGCGCATCCTACATATGTGCGCATGAGCAGCCAGCCTGCGGACTATAAATAAGAGGGATCATTTCCTTCTTACACACACACACAAAGGAATAAAAAATGAACAAACACACCACCAGAGAGGCAGATACAGACACTCAACGTCTCCCTCCTCTCAACAAGCTCCAGCACCCAGAGCAATCTAGACCTTCAGAGAACCGATAACCGTCGTCAGATCGTCATCGGAGTCAACGCATTACCACTCACTCTATCGGCACAAGGGACCCAGATAAACAAAAGTGTTCTCCTAGGACTACATCTAAGTCCTATATTGTAATACTGTTCTATTTGTATTGAAATTTGCAATAAAAAAATTTTAATGGCAAACACCTACTCCCACAGCACCTGGTCCTCCTCAGACTTACCCTATGACCTTTGAGGGTATTCACCAGCATCTGTCAGATCTGCAGACATTTTTTATTGACACCTCTAGGGAACATGAGTTCCATGACGTGACTCGATTCTAGGCTATTGTCAACTCCTTTGCCGATCTGTACAGACGGGTTACTTTGCTAGCTCTCTACCTCGAGACCCTTCTATTTCTGGCTATCGCATTGATGATGAGGCGGTCTACTCTCTGTTATAGCCAGGGAACGCTTACGATTGGTCTCGTACTTCTGGTGCCACTTCTCATACTTCTGGAGCTGGTACTTCTAGAGCTGGTCCATCTGGACATGCTGGTGCTGCAGCCGATGATGATGATGAGGATGATGATTTTTGAGATGTTATTCTTATTGAGACTGATATTTTGTCTTATGTTTACTTGGAAATGCTTCGACATTCCAAGAATTATCAGTACTCTTTATTTTGGTTACGATTTATGACTTCCATAGACATAAGTTTTTATGCCTCAGTTTGGCATTTGACTCACATTAGTTTATTATTTAGCACTTTATTTGTTTCAGCTTTATTCTAGCATTATCTTTTTTTATGCTTCATATTAACTGCCTATGACAAATACCATGCCTGTGTTGTTTTATACAATATATGTCTATCTTATTTTTTTTGTCAATGTTTATACAAAGCCTGTGATGAATGTTCTTATATATCTTTTTTGTGTTTCTTCACTGATTGTTACTTATGCATTTATTTTGGGGAAGCTTTCTCTTTTGCAATTATTATGCTAAGTAACAACGGGGGAGAAACAAGATCTAACATCTTCATGAATACAGGTCCTGAACAATTTTTTTCGGTACATTTTTGAATTGATCAAATCTAAGATGTTATATCGGCAAGGTTTGTCAACTATCAAAATGGGAGAGATTGTTGGCCCATTGGTCATGGTCAAACCTGATTTTAATAATTATCAAACTCTGTCTCGATATAAATGTAAGTCAATTCAGATGTTTACCTACGACGTTTTGGACACTGCTCAACGATGGATATCTACTATGTTGAAGAACGAAGCTGTTTGCTATTCAGAATGTATTTCCTTCAAAGCAATATAATTTTTCATTTTATTGAGTCTAGGAATACATTGTACACCAAGTCGTACTGGCAAATAGGCTGTCCGGAATTGTTTTTCAAAATCACCCTATCCTTTTAAAAATGACCTATGTTTCTGAAAAACATCATTTTTACAAAAAGCTTCTGAAGGACTTTTCAAAAAGCTAAAATTATTTTTCTTAAAATCAACTGGCAGAACCCCAGCAGAACTCGGCCAGAGTTCGGCCAGAGTTCGGCCAAGTTGAACGTTATGTGAACGTTTGATTTTGAACTTGGTCTCCCTTCAGTTGCGATTTGTTACAAAGAGTTCTGTTCGAATTCTGCCCGAATTCTGTCAGAGTTCTGTCTTTGAAAAAACTATAAATAGAGAAGGATTTCGATCATTTCAAATCACCAATTCACTTTCAATCTCTTCTCTTCTAAAGCTTACATTTCTTCCAAAGAGTTCTAAAAAGCTTCCATTTTTAAACCCCAAGCCAGTTACAATCCTCTAGTCGATTTGCCAGTACGGTGCGATCTAGAAGTTTCAAGAGCGGTTGTAATAAGATGCTTGATTGAAGATACAACTCTTCACAATTGAAGTTGGTCGAGTTATTCGTATCAAATCTCGCGTCTGTAGAAGTTGCAAGGACTTCGTATAAAAACTTGCGGGATTTTCCAATAGTGAATTCAACTGGAAGCTAGAGTTTTTTCGACTGGACTAGTCCTCACAAAAGGAAACCAGTATAAATCTCGGTGTTTGCGTTTGCCTTATGATCACCTTTTTATTACTGTCATTTATTTTGTGATTATTATTATATCTTTGATCTAACTGCTAACAAATTTTTAATTAGCAATATTCCGCTGCCTACTCTATTCACCCCCCTCTAGAGTATTCTTTTTTACGATTTCGTTCCTACATCCATGTGACGAGCATGTCAAGAATTAAATATTAAATGACTAACAATAAACTATGGTAATTAATAATATCGAAAATAAACAACAAATGTACTCGCCTGGCGTCTTGAGCTGCTGATAAAGGTTTGGTGCAACAAAGATAGACAACTACCACAACCTTCTTCGGATGTATCCGTGTGACGAGCTTGTTGAGAATTTAATATTAAATGACTAACAATAAACTATGGTAATTAACAATATCGAAAACAAACAACAAATGTACTCGCCTGGCATCTTGAGCTGCTGATAAAGGTTTGGTGCAACAAAGATAGCCAAGTGCCACAACCATCCCCGGATGCTGAAATAAACATCATGAACATATTTGGTATAAAAATAAATGTCTAAAAATGCCTGCCCAAAAGTCAAATTCTGGACATAGGGGCAAAATCGTAATTCCGGGTCAAAACGATATCCGCCGTTGGACCCCTTGCACCGAAAGCGTGCCGGTACCTACACTCTCTAAAGTCATCAAACTATATGTCTACGGGTCCGATTTGATGAGAAAAATCCAACCATATGTTCAAAATTTGATTTCGGTAGACCGTGCATGAATTCGTCCGTTGGATCAGGTCGCGGGCCCCCAAAAATAGCGTTCCGGTCGACCTTTTCAGAATCGGACCAAACTTGGCATACATGACCATAAAAATGGTTCGATCCTAGTGGCATAGGTTTCATCTCAAGATGAAGAACATGAACAAAGTTATGGGCTATTTTACAAAGGGGCCGATATGGGGTATCACGACCGATACGTCTCGATTTCGTGGCGCACACACAACGAAATCGAGTTTTGTCAAATCCCGCACATTGACAACATCCATACGCGTCTTTCGATGCTCATGGGTTGCGACCACGTCGCCCGGTTTGTCGGGGCGCACGCCGTATCGGTAGAAATTTCTAAATTTTGGTTATTTTTTAAAACCGTTTTTACTGATTTTTGAAACAGTTTTGACAAGAATATAATTGAGTAAAAATAAAACTAAAAGTAGGGTTTTAATCTTGCATGTGCTGTCTATAATTTTGTTCAAACAGATTTCTAAAATCTCCAATATTCTGTTCAAAATCTTCCTTCCAATATAGGGTTTGGGACTTGCTTTTTTGTCCTATTTGGGACTGTTTATCGTCAATTTTGGATCGAAGTACTGGACATATGGTTTGACTATCCCAAAACCTATTTACTGGGATATGATCTTGGTTATGTTGGCTATCCAACAAAATAGTTGGATTGAAAAATAGAGGAGCGAGGTCCAAGTACTAATACCTGAAATATGGGGGTTCATAGGTTTATTACTGCTGCTATGGTTGCCTTCACGATGGCCGACGACTCCACGATGGTCCGGCGACTGTAAGTGGCGCGGGTGGTGGGGAAGGGTTGTCCAGGGTCAGGTATTTTGTTGAGGAGGTTACAGCAGCTACAAACTTTGCAAAACGATTTTGGGATATCCATGGGATTTAGAGATCGTATGTGGGGTTTATATCAGGGTATAAATTTCGATTTTTAATCGAATTCTCAAACTTATCATTTGGAAGATTTGATTCAATCTCAAGAGGAATTTGGTTTGGATCGAGCAGAGAAGAAATCTAAGAAAATATTTGAATTGGATGTTCGAAGAACATGGGGGATTCTGCTGTCGGGTATTTCAGGGATGATCCACTTGCGACATTTTCCTAAAATTTCGAGTGGCTAATACTCATATCTTTTTTTTGTTCTAAAGCTATATATTCTTGTATATTTACACAAAATATATAACACATGTATATGTATATTCTTAAAGTCACATAACCTAAAAATAACCTAAGTAAAACATTATAATTAATAACCATATTATTATTTATATGGAAAGAATATTTATGTATATGGTAAAATGTTTAAACCTATTCTCTATAACCACTTTATAGAGAATATATATATATTTAAACCTATTCTCTATATATGTATATGGTAAAATGTTTAAACCTATTCTCTCTCTCTCTCTCTCTCTCTCTATATATATATATATATATATATATATATATATATATATATATATATATATATATATACACTCAAACACAGGTTCGTTAATCTATAAACATATAAATATATAAATATATACTATAATACCTCAAAGATAAATTAGATAGAAGAATAATTTGTATTTCTATAAAATAATCTATAAAATACCTATCAAAAAATAAAATCAAAATAAATACTAACAAGTAATATTTACATGAAACTATATTTAACACATATATACGATTACCATAACCCTTTTTATAAAACTACATTTATTGCAAATACATTCACTAAATTATTCTAGTAAATTATACTGTAAATTCTAAGGATAAATTGATACACAGAGAAATATAACTGAATAACTAAAAATATGAAAAAAATAGAACACAAAAAGATTTTTGGGGGGTTACATCTGGTCATTTATCGTATATACTCCCTTATGTAACCATGCACCAACAATGTGTCTGAATACAATGCCCTCATCATCAGACTCAAACTCGCTAAATAGCTGGGTATTGAATACTTAGAGGCCAACAGTGACTCAAAGTTGATCATAAATCAAGTCCGAGGTCAGTACGAAGTCCGACACGAAAGTCTGCTCCCCTACTATCAGGCGGTAGTTGACATAATCTCCACCTTCACTGGGTTCTTTATAGAACACGTGCCCCAGTACAAAACCTAGAGGTCGACACTCTCGCTGGCTTCGTTGCTTCTTTAGCAGCTCCTGTCAGGACCCAATATTCTGTCACTGTGATCGACCGGGAATTGGTGTGCCCTAAGAAAACCTATGCATGTGTCTGAACTACTCTATGCAAGCAGGCACTAACATCGATGTAAGAGATTAACGATTCACTTTCATAGACTATGCAGTCTACGTGATCCTTCCCGATGACCCGAAGGAAGCCACTTCTGTTAAGAGATGCTCTCTCCAATTCAATTACGATACAGACACTAAAATATTGTATCGTTGCTCCTATGGCGTGTTTGCCATTAAAATTGTTTGATTGAAAACTTTAATACAAACAGAACAATGTTACAATATAGGACTTAGATGTAGTCCTAGGAGTACACTTTTGTTTAAGCTGGGTCTTTAGTGCCAATAGAGCGAGTGGTAATACGTTGACTCCGTTGACGGGCTGACGACGGTTATCGATTCTCTGAAGGTACGGATTGCTCTGGGTGCTGGAGCTTGCTGAGAGGAGGAAGACGTTGAGTGTCTGTATCTGCCTCTCTGGTGATTCCTTTTATGTTCGTTGTAGATTCTATCTGTGTGTCTGTGTGAAGGAGATGATCCCTCTATTTATAGTTTTACAGGCTGGCTGCTCATGCGCGTATGTAGGATGCGCCGGTGTGTGGGGACGCCATGTGGAGGTTGCTGATGGAGGCGCATGGATGATGCACCCTGATTGGGAGGTTGAACTCTTCATACTGCTGTGGTGAGCTGGCACATAGCAGAGGAGAAGATCTTTCTGTTGCTAAAATCTTGGACGAGTTGAGTCAAAGGACACATGTCGTCGACTCATGGCTCAAAGATCTCGGATTTGGGGGGGGTAGTGATCTGGTGAGCTGCACCTTGGATTGGGCGCAGGAGGAGGCTGCGGCTCATAACCTTTTAGGAGTTACAAACCATTTAGGGCGCATGGCTTTTGAGGCGCATGCGGGCGACTTTCCTTCTGTCTTTCGGGATCAGAGAGAAGTCTACGGCGCATGGCTTTTGAGGCGCATGCGAATCTTCAGATGGGGACTTTCCTTCTGTCTTTTGGGATCAGAGAGCAGTCTGGGGCGCATGGCTTTTGAGGCGCATGCAGGTTTGGGCGCATGGCCGCGGAGGCGCATACGGGGCTTCAACTGAGACTCTTGTTCTATCTTTAGGGATCAGTGAAGGGTCTGAGGCGCATGGCTTTTGAGGAGCATGCGGATGGTTAGGTGGCCACGTGGCAGTAGCCGTCGGAGTAAAGTCATGATGACGCTGATGTTGCCGACGCTTCGTCTTCTGAAAAAGCTGCCGACCGTTCAGGCTTTGGAAGATGTACTGCCAACTCTGTCAGTTTAGCATTTAATGTTTGTGACGTTCGATGGACAGCTGAGTGGGTACGTTGGTTGGTGTTCCACTCGGTATGGAGATGTGAGGGGGCGCATCCTTTGTGATGCGCCGGGTACCGTAGGGCGCGTCAGTGTGATGCGCCTGAAACTGGAGGGCGCGTCCATGTGATGCGCTGTCTGACTGGCGCATCCGACATGTCTTTTAATGATACGGCTGTCTCGTTCCTCGAGTGCTATAAATAGCCGTTTGGCTGAATTCGAGGCGTCCGGTTCATCCATTTAATGCAAATTCATTGCACGGAATTCGGAGAGTCATCCACTTGGCGCGTGGGTTTGATCTGCCCGGCCTATAAATAGTGGCATGGAGAGAAGGTTTGCTTCTCGTTCCCTCACGTACTTCTAACATGAACTTGGATATGTGGGTGCATTCTGTCGACGAAGTGCTCCTGAGGGTGAAGATGAGACGTCATGTTGTCTTCGATGCACTTGAAGGTGACTGTTACATCCAAAAGACGGAGTCGAGGGCTTCCGAGGCAGGCGGAAGGTACCTGTTGCATCCAAAGATAGGGATGCTCGGGCCTCGTCTTCGTTGTTCCGGAAGAGCCGTAGATCGGAATGGCGGTACTAGGCTTTCTCTTCCTTCAAAGTGGGTAATACCCTACTTTGATTGTGTTGAAAGCTGCTCCCTGCGCCATGATTTCGATCACGGTCTTCCTTGGTCTTTGGAGGCTCTTTCGAAGCCTCCCCTGGCCACAG
Source organism: Iris pallida (assembly GCA_029216955.1). Lineage (NCBI taxonomy): Eukaryota > Viridiplantae > Streptophyta > Magnoliopsida > Asparagales > Iridaceae > Iris > Iris pallida. The sequence continues at coordinate 56,232 of JANAVB010044781.1, forward strand.
CTTTGCCGTGCTCTTCCCTTCCTTGGTTCCATCCAGAGGGTTAAATGCTTTGTGCATAGAAGCACTTATCAGGCGAGCCTGGCTAGAAGAATGGCATGCTTCTGCTCGGCCAAGTGAGCCTGGTTGGAAGAGTGGCATATAACTGGGCTGCTGAAGGGATGCACATAACTGAGTTGGATGCACATAACTGAGCTGCTGAAGAGATGGTGGGATGCGCCTGGCAGGAGGCGTATGACATCTGCTGCGCTTGTCTGAAGGCGCATGGTGGCTGCTGCGCCTATCTGGAGGCGCATAGTGGTTGCTGCGCCTATCTGAAGGCGCATGGTGGCTGCTGGCTGTAGACTTAGGATTTTTTCTTTGTAGAAAATTTCCTTTGTACAACCTTTTTCTAGACATGTAATAGACTTTTGTATATGAATAAAAGTCCTTCTTCGAATGTCTATGGCTATTTGACTTTTGCTGTTTGAGTTCTGGCGCATGAAGTATTTGGCGCATGGGCTTTCTGGTTGTGAAATTTCATGCTTCTACAAGACCCCCTTCAAAGTTTTCAAAACTTTTGAATAAGTTTTGAAATACTTTGAATAAGAAGCATGGAGGTCAGGGCGCATAATTGTTGGGCGCATGCCTGTTCGGGCGCATGCTCCTCCCAGTTAATGATGATGATGCCTTGGTAACCAAAAAAGATTAATGATGATCTTTTGGTTGTATTTGCTGTTATCTCTTCACGGAACCCGAAGCGACGGCTGAGATTACACGTCATCGGTTCACGCGTGCGACCAAGCCCTATAAATAGATGAGGGTTGGAGAGAGAGAGAGTTCTTCTTCTCTGTGCCTTTGCTTTCTTTAGAGTTATTCTTCAAAACCCTAACTTTTTCTTCTTTGGGAGATGGCTCCCAAGACTCCTCGCGGTGGTGCCGGCAAGGGGAAGGAGAAAGCGAAGGAGTTCGTCGACGAGGATGCACCTATCACCCCTGCGACTCCGGCCGACGTTCGTCCCGAAGTGACGGGTGGGTTTCATCTCTTTCACATAAGCTTTTGGGCCATACTGTGTCCTAACTCAAATCTGCTGACGCGTATGGACTTCTGTCCCGATGATACGCCGAGGCTTTATCCTGCCGACGTACATAGGTTTAAACCTTTATCATGCACCGAGGTCTAATGGCTGACGCGCATGGGTTTTGTACCCTGATGATGCACCGAAGCCTTCGCTGACGCGCATGGGCTCACGCTCTGAATGCGCCGAAGCTCCAATGCTGACGCGCATGGGCTTACGCCCTGATGATGCGCCGAAGCAAGCTGACGCGCATGGGCTCACACCCTGATGATGTGCCAAAACAAGCTGGCGCGCATGGGCTTACACCCTGATGATGCGCCGAAGCAAGCTGACGCGCATGGGCTTATGCCCTGACGATGCGCTAGTCTATTTGATATTTTTTTAGCCTGACTTCCACTTTTGTTGTGCCAGTGTCGATGACGATCCCTTTGTTAAATGAGGTCCTCCTGGACGCTTCTCTTTGTCAAATGGGAGTTGATTTTGATGAGGCGGTGATCAACCCTGCGAAGGATGCTATCTTACAGGACCAACCTCGTGAGAGAATGCTACAAATCTAGATCCAGTTGTCGCTTTTCCTCCAGAGTATGATGGAGAGTGGTAAACTGAAGTCTGCTGAATCTGAAGGTGTAGCTTTCTTAAAACCTGCCTTTCTGTTTGGCGATCGACTAGTCTCTTCCGAAGCGAAGATACTGAGGATCAGAGAAGACTGGTTCTTTTCTGCTAAGGGCATGGTTCTGTACATGCGGCAGGTTGACCGCCAGTTGCCGCTGACGGCTTTTTATTGTCTAGCTTCGAAGAGAAGGATGGGTTGGAAACTTACTCCCTCTCAAGGAGGGGCTTTGGGAGGTACCCTCTCAATTGACGTCTCCTCAAACCAGCGAGATACTTTGACTGCTTCACGAGCCGGTTCTTCGTTCAGTTATCGAGCCTTGCGTCTTGGGAGCATCTACAGTGAAGTCCCGAACGACACGTTTCCCTTCAGTGCCCCGATCTTTGCAAATCGGATGCTGACATCGAAGGTGATGTATCCGACAGGTGGTTTTAGAGTCGAAGGCTTGTGTTACTACATCCCGAAGTGGGACGAGTTGACCACCTGGGTGCTGTCAAGGTTCAAAGTTGAGCTTAAAGAGATCGGGCTGACAGCCGCCATTCGGGCCACGCAGGCAGGCGTGGACCTCAATAAGCCTATGTTCCTTGCGCTCTTGGAGCTTTTCAATGCCCAGACTGGCAGCTTCTTTACTCCGGTGGGGGAGTTGGGATTGGCCCTCCATGAAATGTACGAAGTGTCCAAGCTTCCTTGGGGCTCGGAACCGTACGAGGAATATTTCCCATCTAATGAAGAGATCCAGGTTCTGGAAGATAAGGATCCGGAGATGATGGCTGTCTTCAAAGAAGTGGCGAGCCATCATTATCTGATGCACCGGCGGGACAAGGGCAAGATCCAGCCTCATGTGACTGCTTGGAGGGACTACGTCTTCAGGCAGGATTTGGTGGATCCTTCGAGGATCCGGTTTGCGACTCCGCAGGGATTGAAGCCCGCAAAATTGAGTTCTGAAATAAGCCGGCTGGACGAGAGGACCCCACATTCTGATGAGGGCGGCATGGCTACGTACAGCTGTTTCTGGCATTGCACGCACCGGATGTCATCTAAGGCAGTGTTGACGGCCTACTTGATGATATGGCTCCGGGATTGCGTATTTGCAGGTGGATCCGGTGCCGTCGAGAGGGTACATCGGAATCTCATTTTGCCTGCAGTGAAGTTGGCCTGTGGATGACCTTTAGCTCTCCTCCCCGCGATGGTGTGCAACCTGTTGTGCGGTTTGAGGTCTTTTGCTGATGATGTGATCCATAAGAAAGGTAATAATGATAACTTTCCCCGGGCCGAGCTGCCTTTCCATTATCTTATGGGGTGGCTGATTTTGCATCATCCGAACGTGATGAGTCCTGGTCCTGAGGAGGACCATGTCGAAGGAGATGCCTTCATCCGCCGCTTCTACAAGAGGAAGTGGTCTTACACTGGCGTCTCTGTTTGTAGGAGAGTTTTGTCCTTCCTTCAGGGGTGGGAAATTGTGAAGGTTGGTCCGATCTTCAAAGATTTCGAGGCCGACCAAGATTTAGTTGACTCTGGTGAAGATGCGATCATTTTGTCGAAATGGAGTTTTCGTTGGTTGCAGAGTATCCGGACTTCTCACCTGGTCTACCGCAACCAGAATAGATGTTATCTGGAGCCGTATCTGCCAAGCTGATTTGTTCGTCAATTTGGCTATATCCAGCTAATGTTGCGGAATCCCAGTAGTAGTTTAGGCTACGTCGGGAGTTTGCTGGATGGAGCCCGGGGCTGGCAATATTATAACGCTGGATGCACTAGCGTTAAGTTCACCATGCCAGTTCGCAATCCTCGGCCGTCGATCCTATATCCGGCCGCGAAGCTGTATTGCACTATGACTGCTATGTCTCCTGGTTATGACAGGGAGACCAGTTTCATCGTTGGAACTCAGCTGGAGGCGACAGCAAATATGTTGATGGCAGCCCGATCATATCGTCCACCAGTGTTGGCGGGGTATCGGGCTGCTGCTGCAGCATCAGTGAGAGACCCATCTGTCGGGAAAAGGCGGTCTGATACAGAAGCTGGTTCTTCTGTACTAAAAAGGTCGAGAAAGACGCCGACCCCAAAGGTTACGGAAGTGCCACTTGTAACGCCAACGGGATCAGTCCCTGTTGAGGTAAGGAATGTTTCGTAATTCCAGTTCTTTTCGTCATTGTGGCGACTTATGCCTTTCTTCTTGTAGGGATCGTTGAAGAGGAAGTCCCGTGTTTCAAAACTGGGCGCTGGTAAACTGAAGGAGGTGGCAGGCTCTTCTGATGAGCGTATTCCACCGATGCTAAAGTCTTCCGTAGAGGAAGGTCCCGAAGATGTTCCTGCGGAGGTCTTAGTATCTCCTGACTTCGAGGTCACAACAAATTCTGGGAGAGCACCATCTACCGTGGAGGCTTTAGATGCTGAGGATCCTGCGGACTCGAGGCATCCTGATGATGAAGTGGATTGGAGTTCGTCGCCTTCTGATGACGTCCCTCCGGTCTTGCAAGAATCTGTTGCGGGAGCAACAGAAGTAGCTGAGACAGAGAAGAGGGTTGATTCCCCTCCTTAGCATGATGAGGGGAGGTCGACCGTATCATTGCCGAGTCCTACCCCGGCTCCAATCGTAGAAGTTGAGATGGCTACCGATCAGGAGGTAGCGACAGACTTTGTCCCTGTAGAGGGACTTGAGAAGGATGAGACCCTTCTGCCGGTCTTGCCTCCCGGGACAGGCCAAGAGACGAGTGTTGATCTCCCTATTTTGTCGGAGGAAGTTTTTGGCGCTGATAGGACGTTGGGGGTAGAAGAGGTGGCCGTTGATATCGGTGGCTCCTCCGAGCTTGAGAAGGATAAGGGTGTAGAACCCTCTGTTGCTCCTTCTACTTGGGGGACCATCTCGACGCCTGTGCCGGCTCCTTCTGTTCCTTCGGCTCCTCGGGCTAGCAGCCCAGCCCCTGTTGATGAAGAGCCGATTGATGCCGAGGTTCGAGCCTCGCAGGTTGAAGTTGGCGGATCTTCTTCCCGTCCGCAAACTGTAGTAGCTCCTCCAACTCCTGCCATGATGCCGCAGGTCCTGGCAGACGCCGACGAATATGTGAAATTCTTCGTTGAGGGAGTGTACAAAATGCTACAGAGGGGTGTAACTGCAGTGATGGATGCCAACGGGAGTTTTACGACAGCAAAAACTTTAGCAATGCCGGTTATTGAGCTGATCCGCGTTCACCAAGGCCACGACCATATGGCCGAGATTCTAGAGGCTTCGGTGATCGAGCTAGACGAGCGGCTTGTGGAACTTCAGCGCATCCAACAAAATGATCTCTCCGTCTTAATGAATGCGGAGAAGGAGAAGTTGATTGCTGAAATTGAGTCTTCCCACCAGGCCACTGTGAGCGATTGGAAGCGCGAGGTGGCTGAGACTGAGGCTGCTGTAGAGCAGTTATCTCAGTCTATGAAGAAGATGACGGAGACGCGAGCCGTATTGGATGCCAACATCGCGGAGATCAACACCCAGATGCGCCGCCTTGAGGACCAGCGGGCCCGACTCCAGTTAGAAGCTGAACGTGTCTGGGCTGAACACGTAGCATTCAAGCAGACGGAAGTGACTTTTACTCAGCGGACCCTTGCCTTGGCTCAGCAGCGACGACAGTTGATGAGAAGTATGAGGGCGAAACTTCCGCTGAAGCTGTCGAATTGATGCGTCAGGAGGCCGAGCGTCGAGTTCTGGCAACTGTGGAAACTCGTACCGCTGACCTGAGACATCGAGTCAGAGAGCTCTCAACCCACCCTGGAGAGGTTCAGGGGCTGTAGCTTCTTCTTTTTGACGTTCTTTTGCATCCCTTGCTGAGGGATAGTGTAGTTTTGTACTCTCTCTCTTTTTTTAGAAAAATAAAAAAGTACGCAACTTTTTTTTTTGTGATGTGTTCATTTTTTTCATGAACTTGATGGTTTGTGTGGACCCATTATCTTTTGCGCACCTTGGTTTTAGGTACAGATAATAAGTTTGAAGGAACCATTATGCTTGCTCAGAGGTAATGTGGACATGGCAATCATTGGGTTCAAAATGATAGAATCTCCCTACTCAGAGGTATTTATGGACGTGGTAGGAGTGATCTTGGGGGGATACGCTGAACAACTCAGAAGTGATGTGGACGTGGAAGTTCTGCGATTAATGTACAACAACGTAGGGGTTGTTTGTACGAGATGTTTACTCAGAGGTAATGCGGACGTGGTAAACATGAAAGGTAGCGTCGGTTTACGTAGCGTAAGATTCCGTTTTGTAGGGTGTAGAGAGACAACTCAGAGGTAATATGGACGTGGTTATCTTTCTACTGTAGGATGCCACGGAACAGCTGGGTTCCAAAAGCGTATGAGTTTGTAGAAAGAGGTTGTTTGGGGAAGTACATGTCTGGAGGACGTCAAGAATAGTACTTCTTTAGGAACTTGCCGTTGATGGGCATTATGAATATGTCCCCATTGGGTTTGGCGAGGCGGTAAGCACCGTTTGAGTATACCGTCTCAATGATGAAAGGTCCTTCCCACTTGGGCTCGAACTTTCCTGGTGTCTTGTGGGTCAACACTATTGGTCTTCTGACTGCTAAAACCAGGTCGCCAACTTGGAAAGTCCTCTGTTTGACCTTCTTGTTAAAAGCCTGTGATATACGGGCTTGGTAGAGTTCGATGCGTTGTTGAGCTAGGAGACGCTTTTCGTCAAGTGCCTCCAGTTCCCGCAGACGACGACGTTGATTGTCCTCTTCTGTGAGTTTGTTTGTGATTGCTACGCGGAGTGAGGGTATCTGTATCTCGAGAGGCAGTACCGCTTCGCTCCCGTAGACCAGGGAGAATGGAGTATTGCCTGTTGGGGTCCGTACCGTTGTACGGTAGGCCCAAAGGCATTCGCCAAGCTTTTCGTCCCAGTCGCGTTTATTGGATGACACGACCTTTTTGAGCAGCCTAACGATAGTTTTGTTGAATGCCTCAGCCAATCCGTTTGCTGCCGAATTGTAGGCGGTTGAGGCCACATTCTGAATGCGATTCTTGTCACAGAACATGCTAAAAATGTGGCTGATAAACTGAGGACCATTGTCATGGATGATCCGCCGGGGTACTCCGAAACGGTAAATGACATGGTGTTTGATAAAGTTGACCACCCTGGAGCTTTTTACTTCTGCCAGTGGGACTGCTTCTGCCCATTTAGAGAAGTAGTCGGTGATGGCCAAGATAAAGCGGTGTCCTCTTGATGAAGGAGGGGTGATTGGTCCTACAATGTCCATGCCCCAGGCTTCGAAGGGCCAGGAGGCGACTGTAGGATGTAGTGGTTGAGACGGTGTATGTATGAAATCTGCATGAAGTTGGCATGCGTGGCACTTCTTAGCATATTCAACAGTGTCGGCGGCCATGGTTGGCCAATAGTAGCCCATACGTCGCAGTCGATCCTGCAACTTAGGACCGGGTTGATGAGCTCCACAAGTTCCGTCATGAGCTTCTTGTGGAGCTTCGGCCGCTTCTTCGTTAGACAGGCATCGAAGGAGAAGCCCATCGAAGGAGCGTCGGTACAGCGTTTTGGTGGCTGTATCGTAGTAGAATCGAAGAGAGCGTCTCTTGACCGAGACAGCTTCCTTCGGGTTTTTCGAAAGGATTTCGTAGACAGCGAAGTCGATGAACGGGAACCTCCAGTCTCGGACATTAACACCAGTGTTTGTCGGCATGGCGTTAGCCACCTGCAAGCATAGGTTGTTTCTGGGACAAATCAAGTCTCGGCCAGTCACCGTGACATAGTGTTGAGTCCCAAAGGGCGCGGCCAATGAGGCTGCGAGGCCAGCCAAAGCGTCAGTCTCCAAGTTTTGTAGGCGAGGTACGTGTTCGATGAGGAACCCGATGAGGTTGAAATGATGTTCAGTGCAACCTCATGATAAGGGATCAGATCTTCATGGCGAACCTCGTATTGTCCTCGAATCTGGTTTACGACGAGTTTTGAGTCGCCGTAGGCTTCCAGATGGTCGACCCCCAGCTGTTGTACGAGCTGGAGTCCCATGACGAGCGCGTTGTACTCAGCAACATTGTTGGAGCACGGCTTCGAAAGAGAGTACGCACGCTGGATGACAAGCTGATCGGGGGAGACTAAGACTACCCCCACTCTTGCGATGATTTGGCCTTTGGGACCTGTTCTCGAAGCGCCATCGAAGAACATCCACCAAACGGAGCTTCCTTCGGTGACGTTGGCTTCTTAGACCTCATCCGGGATATCTTCATAGAGCTTTGAGGATTCTGGGATGGGGTGTGCAGCTAAAAAGTCAGCCAGAGCTTGACCTTTAACAGCTTTTTACGGGACAAATACCATATTATATGGTGTTAGCAAAATCGCCCATGTGGCTAGCCGGGAATTCAATGATCCTGGCTTCGTCATGAGGACTCTGAGTGGATTGACTCGGGAGATGACATAAATTGTCTGGCCTGAGACATAATGACGAGTCTTCTGGATGGCAAACACCAAAGCTAAGCACTCCTTTTCGACGGGGTTGTACCGGTGTTCGGCCCTAATGAGTGTTCGACTGAGGTAGTAGATTGCTTGCTCATAGCCTGCATCGCTGTTTTGAGCCAGCAGAGCGCCAAGGGAATGATCCATGGCACGGACGTAGAGGAGGAATGGTTTGCCGGCGACAGGTGCCACTAGGACTGGCGGGCTTGTCAAGTAAGCCTTGATGTCGTCGAAAGCCTTTTGGCACTCCTCTGTCCAGACGTAAGAGACTCCCTTCTTCATGAGCTGAGTAAAGGGTTGACATCTACCGGAGAGGTTTGCTATGAACCTCCGGATATATGCCAGACGTCCCTGTAAGCCCCGAAGTTCTCGAAGGTTCTTCGGAGGATCCATGTTGAGGATGGCTTTGGTCTTCTCGGGATCAACATGAATGCCTTTCGTCGTGATGACAAAGCCCAAGAATTTGCCGCTAGAAACCCCCAGGAAGGATTTAGCGGGGTTCATTTTGAGTTGATGTGCCCGCATGAGATCGAAGACTGTCTTCAGGTCCTGTAGGTGATCCCCTTTGAGGCGACTCTTGACTGCGATGTCGTCAACATAGCATTCGACTGTCTTACGAAGATGTTGACGGAAGATGGTGCTCATAGCTCGCTGGTATGTTGCACCGGCATTCTTCAAGCCGAAGGGCATCATTGTGTAGCAGAAAACACCCTTCGGTGTCCTGAATGATGTGTGTTTTGCGTCATCGGGGAACATCTTGATTTGATTGTAACCTGAGTACCCGTCCATGAAGGACATGCGCTCAAAGCCACATGTTTTGTCGATCATCACATCGATGATTGGAAGCGGGAACTCGTCCTTCGGGCAAGCAGAGTTGAGATCCCTGAAGTCGATACAGACTCGTATCTTCCCGTTCTTCTTGGTGACAGGAACGACGTTGGCTACCCAATCCGGGTGTTGTTCCTCACGGATGAAGCCGCTAGTCAAGAGTTTGTCCACCTCCTGATCGATGGCATTCATGATATCTGGACGGAAACGTCGCTGTTGCTGTTTGACAGGTTTGGCATCAGGTAAGATGTTCAACATATGCATCGTGATCTGTGGATCGAGTCCCGGCATGTCTTCATAGCTCCAGGCGAAGACGTCGATATACTGTTTTGCCAGTTGGATTAAAGATTCTCGATCTTCTCCTTCCAGGCTTTTACTGATGAAGATGGGTTTGGAAGAAGACCCATCCCCGAGGTCGATCTGCTGGACTTCGTCTTCGGTGGGAGGTTCACGTAACTCAAAACGAGATTCCCATTGTTCTCCTAGGCGTTGAGCCCAGGGTTCTTCTTCGAAGGGTTCCGGTGCTTGGTCTTCGCCTTCACTTTTTTGAGGTTGTGCTGATGCCATGTTAGCTGACAGCACTTTCCTGAAAACTGATCCAATACTGGTATCAGAATCCCAAGTTGATGCTTCGACGAGTGGGAATGTTCTATGTCTTCTGCATCTGAACTTTCTGGAGTTGATGGCGGCGTGACATAGCCTAAGCCCCGTCGAGTCCGATTGTAGTAGTCCTGCGGCTTTCCGTTAGGCATCGAAGGCCGGATGGGGAGATGTCGACCCTTGCCGTAGTTTAGGCCTTTGTTGCTTTTCAGGTCGTAGGCCATCTTTTGGATGATGTGCTTTGCCGTATCTGTGTACCGATAGACTTGTACTCTGCCGGTATCAGGTTCTGGCTCGAGTGACGGGAGGTCTTGATGACGCTCGACTTTGCCCAAGATGATGGTTCCTTCGTCTCGGCTCCGTGGAGGGTTTATGAAACAGGCTCCTTGAGACGGGACTACTCGATTATAATGGACGGTCGTTATTTGTGTTTGCAATGACCGTAGAGCATTATCTAATGTATATATGGCATTCCAGTGTGGAAGACAAGAATAATTAAAAGACACTCTATTATTGATAAAATACGAGATCTTATCCCGTGGGATTACATTGTCTAAGGAGGGTGCATCTACATCAGCCGAGATATATTCGCCAAGCTCCTCGTCTGTAAGCACTGGGGATGGACTAGGAGAGTCCACCACAGCTTTGACTTTGGGGTCTGAGAGGGTTATATGAGCCTTCTCTGACACCTTGGATGACTGCGGCGGCTTGCCCTTAAGACGCACCTTGAGAGGTGCCTCGGTTGCGCCTCCGGTGAGTGGTGCCTTCCCCTGTAATTTTGCCACCAGGGGAGCCGGTGTTTGAGGTGGCTTTCCCTTGAGGCGTATCTTCAGAGGAGCTTCGCGAGCTGGTGCTTTCCCTGACAGCTTGATGCTCATTGGAGGCACCTTCTGGGTGGTTTACCCTTCAGTCGGATTTTCAAGGGGGCGTCGGGAGTAATCTCAGGCTCCATGTCCGGCTCTGTTGCCGTCTCTGCCTCATCATCAGCGTCGTTGGCTTCCTCCTCGTCAATTGGCTTGTACAAGTCGGAATCGGTGAAGTAGGCCTCAATCCCTTTGAAAGGATCGATGTCTGCAAACTCCGTCCGGATGACGCCATTAGTGGACACATATTTCATGCACTGGTGGAGCGTGGAGGGCACCACCATGTACTCATGTAGCCATGGTCGACCGAGCAGGATGTTGTAGTTGACCTCGGCATCTACCACATAACAAGTCACCTCAGTTTTGAGGCTGCCAATATGACATTTCAGTCGGATCTTGCCCAATGGCTCGCTCTTGCTGGCGTTGAAGCCACTGATGGTTGTATTGGAGGGCGCCAGCCGGTACATTGGGATCCCCAGCTTTGATAACAGTACCTTCGGGATGATGCTTAGGGAAGACCCAGGATCAATCTGAATCCGGCTCACCTTGACCGAGCCAATGTACCCTGTGTAATACAGCGGTCGGTTATGTCAGTGATGCTTGAGCAGCATGTCTTGTTGGATGAAAGTTATGTTTGGGATAACTTCATCCGCACAATGACAGTGCGCACAGGTAGTTGGGAGGTCTTCAGGCTGCTTGACCTGACTGAGAAAGGATTCAGCGTCCTTCAGAGCTTCGCAGAGAGCTTCCCGGGAGTCCTTGGAAAGACGCAGGAGCTCGAACAAGGACAAGCGTGCAGGTGTACTGGCTATTTGTGCCAGAATGTCGAAGTTGTGAGGCTTGGATAGCCCCGAAGCATTCTCCTTCCGTAGAGATCTGTCGAAACGGGCCTCCACCTGCTTCTGTTTATTGGCTGCTGAGGGCTTAGATGGACCCTCCTCAGGGATGGTGCCAGGAGGCACCACCTAGGCGGCAGCTTCGCCAGACTGGGCATTCTGTTGTGCACGTGTTTGCACTGGAAGTGCCTCTTCTGTTAAAGAAGAAACTGTGCGGCAAGACTTGATCTTCCTGCCTTTTGACTTGGAGGTAGGGCGTACCTCCGATTGAGTCACCTCGGAGACGAGGTCGGGGTGAACCCAGAGGACCTCTCCTCGAGATGTGGTGAGTGGGGTGAGTCCACTCACATTGTCACGGGTAGGTGGTAAGTTTACCACCTCCATTGTCGCCTTAGGGATAGGGACGACGCCATCTTGTGCGGCAGTCGGCGGCAAGGTGTCGAACTGAAGCGAAACCACATTGGCTGACACCGTCTTCTCTTCATAGTCGACGGAGATTACATCTGCATTGATCATGTGCTGGATGTAATTCTTGAGGACGTAGCAGTCCTTGGTCGGGTGTCTGACAAACCGATGGTAGTGATAGTACCTCGGGTTGTCCACTTTCCCGACTTCATCGGGCCGCTTTGGGTCCGGAAGCTTGATCTTGTCACCCTGCTTCAGTATCTCGAAAAGTTGCAGGGTGTCATCATCATTGAATGAGTAAACCTCCTTGGGTCTCGGTGCCAGTAGAGGCTTCTGAGTAGGCGCAGATGCGCCTTTCGAGGCATTAACAGTCAATGCCTGTTTTCCCTTTGCTTCTCGTCCGGAGCTGTTAGCTGCAGACTTCTTCCCCTTATCGTCAAAGGCGAGGAAGCTGACATCCAGAAGACGTGCATTGGCCGCCTTCTTTTTTGCAGCTTCAGCTTCGATGATGAGAGAACTCCAGTCGGGAGGGGGAGTTGAGTTGATCCAGAGCTTCACTGCAGGTAGCATGTTCATGCTGCAAGCGAAGAGGAGCGCATGTTCTGGCATGCCTGGAGGTAGCCTGAAGCAGGCTTGTCGGAAGCGTTCGATGAACACCCGAACCGTTTCCTTCTCCTTCTGGCGTATCTCTATGAGAGACGCCATCATCATGTCCTTCCCGTCGTCGTAGAAGTGGTCGAGGAAGAGGCGCGTCAGGTCGTCGAAGGACGATATGGAATTGTCGGGGAGACTGCAGTACCAGTCATACGCCACCCCTTTCAGGGCCCCGACAAAGATACTAGTGAGGAGTGCATCCTCCTTCGGAAGATGCCCTGTTTGTGACTGGAAGTACGTCAGGTACCGTCACGGAGAGTCCTTCCCGTCGTATGGGGTAAGTGTTTGTGGTTTATACTTTGGAGGATAAACCACCTTGTTCCACTCGAGGGGATAAGGCTGGGGAATGTCCATCTTCTGGCGTTCCTCTTGCCTGTTCTTGGACTCGAAGCGCTCCCGCAGATCTTTGATCATTTCGACCACATCCTCCGTGGAGCTAGGAGTCGGGGAAGGAGGTACCATCCGGAGTGGAGCGTTTGAGGGCTCCGAGGTCCGAGGTGCTTCTGTATCTGAGGGTGCCCGTTGGAGGGGCACACTCGATTCCCCATTGGCTCCTGGGTCAGGACCGGTTGAAGGTGTCCTGATCAAGGCCGACCGCATCTCAAACACTGCTTGAGTCAGTGCTTGCATAGAGGCAGAGAGGGTTTTGAGTCCTCTCTCCAATGAGTCTATGCGCTGGACTATGTCCTGTGATGGTGCATCAGACTCGACATCATCCCCAGCCATGTATACTGTCCTAACGCGGCCAGGAGTGGATGGATTAGTTGAGGCTTCGCTCTCGGCCTCACTTTTATGTGGGGGAGTTACTTCTCCTGGTTTTTCACCTTGGCCACCCCCAGCCACATTCTGGAGGTCATCCTTGACGGGTGCATCTGCAAGGGTCTGACTGCCTTCGGCTCCGTCTTGGAGTGCCTCTTCGTCTCTACCCTCAGCTGTATCCTGGGGGACATCCTCGTTTCGAGGGGCTTCAGGGAGACTAACCTCGCCTTGATGATGAAGATCCGTCGCAGCTGTGCTTTGGACATCTTCGTCTTCGGAAGGAGGCTCAACAAGGGTCTGGCTACCCCCGGCTTCCTCCAAGAACTTCTTCTTCGACCGAGTGCCTTCAAACACTCCAGAGGTCGAGACAGCTGTCTTGGTTTTCCTCGACTGGCTTTTGGATGAAGACGAGGAATTGGCAGTCGTCTTCCGGATTGATGAGGAGTTGGAGATCACATTGCATGAAGCAACCTTTGGCTCCTCTTCTGTTGACACCTTCGTCCCAAGGCGACGTCGGAGTGGTGTCAATAATTGCAGCTGTTGGAAGACCGACTGCCTTGGTAGTGCTGCCGCCTTGCAACAGCAGTTGATGGTGACCATCGCATAAGTATGCCCCGTGAGAGGCACACCATGCTTGTTGGTCGACTCTCCTGACCGGCGCTTGTGAGTGATCACGTTGTGCAGGTCGTTGGAGGAGAGTGGTGCCTTCACACCCCTTTCAGACGTATGGCAAGGCCAAACGCCGGGGTGGTCCGGTGAGTACTGTGCCCCCTGATCTAATACCAAGCAGGCATCACGATCAGCAGTGGGGGAACCACAACATTTGAAGTGACTTGAACGAACCTCAAACGCACAACCAGAGGAGGCACGGAAGTTCAAGACCACTGAGTTTGCCTCACTCGACTTGGTTGTGCACGCAGTAGATGCGCCCAAGCGAGATGAGGACTTTGAAGGTCGACTCGTTGTTGGTACAGAAGCACCTAAGTCAACCTTGTACAGCTTGCCATCGGCAGCGCACGTGATTGTAAGCGCGTGCCTCTGACTTGCTGCTGGCATAGCACGTTTATGGCGCATGGCCCGTGCTGCCTTGGATTTCCTCGTACTAGCCCGCTGGGGCGCATAGTACTCAGCATCCAACTTCTCCTCCCCATTACAGCGAGTGAGTCTGTCAAAGACAGAGGCTCTTTGTGGTGCATCAGAGGTGATGCGCGGGGCATTGGCTGCGCCCCTGCTCCGTCGACGCATCTTCCTCGCCTGAGAGGGAGATAGCTGGGGAACGTGGTCGGCTACACGCTTCCCCAAGAGATGCGCTGCATCAGCGGGCGCACCTTGGTTGTCGAGAACGTCAGCAGGAAGGGAAAACTGGATTGCTGCATCCCCTTCAGTGGTGGTGCCCGAGGCGTCGACCTTGCGCACCCAGGCTGTGCGGCTCTTCTTCGGCTTCGGCAGCCGCTTCGAAGGACTCGCACTTCCTTCAGAAATGAACTTCTCGTACGCCTGTTGATTGAGGCACACGACCAGCATTTTGTGGGAGGAGCCCACCTTCACATCGTCGGCCTGTGACACGAATTTCTCGGAAGAAGAGAAAGAAGTCCCCAGCAGAGTCGCCAGCTTGTTTGCCATTAAAATTGTTTGATTGAAAACTTTAATACAAACAGAACAGTGTTACAATATAGGACTTAGATGTAGTCCTAGGAGTACACTTTTGTTTAAGCTGGGTCCTTAGTGCCAATGGAGCGAGTGGTAATGCGTTGACGGGCTGACGACGGTTATCGGTTCTCTGAAGGTACGGATTGCTCTGGGTGCTGGAGCTTGCTGAGAGGAGGAAGACGTTGAGTGTCTATATCTGCCTCTCTGGTGATTCCTTTTATATTCGTTGTAGATTCTATCTGTGTGTCTGTGTGAAGGAGATGATCCCTCTATTTATAGTTTTGCAGGCTGGCTGCTCATGCGCGCATGTAGGATGAGCCGGTGTATGGGGACGCCATGTGGAGGTTGCTGATGGGGGCGCATGGATGATGCGCCCTGATTGGGAGGTTGAACTCTTCATACTGCTGTGGTGAGCCGGCACGTAGCAGAGGAGAAGATCTTTCTGTTGCTGAAATCTTGGACAAGTTGAGTCAAAGGACACATGTCGTCGACTCATGGCTCAAAGATCTCGGATTGGGGGGGGTAGTGATCTGGTGAGCTGCGCCTTGGATTGGGCGCAGGAGGAGGCTGCGGCTCATAACCTTTTAGGAGTTACAAATCATTTAGGGCGCATGGCTTTTGAGGCGCATGCGGATGACTTTTCTTCTGTCTTTCAGGATCAGAGAGAAGTCTAGGGCGCATGGCTTTTGAGGCGCATGCGAATCTTCAGATGGGGACTTTCCTTCTGTCTTTTAGGATCAGAGAGCAGTCTGGGGCGCATGGCTTTTGAGGCGCATGCAGGTTTGGGCGCATGGCCGCGGAGGCGCATGCGGGGCTTCAACTGAGACTCTTGTTCTGTCTTTAGGGATCAGTGAAGGGTCTGAGGCGCATGGCTTTTGAGGCACATGCGGATGGTTGGGTGGCCACGTGGCAGTAGCCGTTGGAGTAAAGTCATGATGACGCTGATGTTGCCGACGCTTCGTCTTCTGAAAAAGCTGCCGACCGTTCAGGCTTTGGAAGATGTGCTGCCAACTCTGTCAGTTCAGCATTTAATGTTTGTGACGTTCGATGGACAGCTGAGTGGGTACGTTGGTTGGTGTTCCACTCGGTATGGGGATGTGAGGGGGCGCATCCTTTGTGATATGCCAGGTACCGTAGGGCACGTCAGTATGATGCGCCTGAAGCTGGAGGGCACGTCCATGTGATGCACTGTCTGACTGGTGCATCTGACATGTCTTTTAATGATGCGGCTGTCTCGCTCCTTGAGTGCTACAAATAGCCGTTTGGCTGAATTCGAGGCGTCCGGTTCATCCATTTAATGCAAATTCATTGCACGGAATTCGGAGAGTCATCCACTTGGCGCGTGGGTTTGATCTGCCCGGCCTATAAATAGTGGCATGGAGAGAAGGTTTGCTCCTCGTTCCCTCACGTACTTCCAACATGAACTTGGATATGTGGGTGCATTCTGTCGACGAAGTGCTCCTGAGGGTGAAGATGAGACGTCGTGTTGTCTTCGATGCACTTAAAGGTGACTGTTACATCCAAAAGACGGAGTCGAGGGCTTCCGAGGCAGGCGGAAGGTACCTGTTGCATCCAAAGATAGGGATGCTCGGGCCTCGTCTCCGTTGTTCCGGAAGAGCCGTAGATCGGAATGGCGGTGCTAGGCTTTCTCTTCCTTCAAAGTGGGTATTACCCTACTTTGATTGTGTTGAAAGCTACTCCCTGCGCCATAATTTCGATCACGGTCTTTCTTGGTCTTTGGAGGCTCTTTCGAAGCCTCCCCTGGCCACAGCTTTGCCGTGCTCATCCCTTCCTTGGTTCCAGCCAGAGGGTTAAATGCTTTGTGCATAGAATCACTTATCAGGCGAGCCTGGCTGGAAGAACGGCATGCTTCTGCTCGGCCAGGTGAGTCTGGTTGGAAGAGTGGCACATAACTGGGCTGCTGAAGGGATGCACATAACTGAGTTGGATGCACATAACTGAGCTGCTGAAGAGATGGTGGGATGCGCCTGGTAGGAGGCGCATGACATCTGCTGCGCCTGTCTGAAGGCGCATCGTGGCTGCTGTGCCTATCTAGAGGTGCATAGTGGTTGCTGCGCCTATCTGAAGGCGCATGGTGGCTGCTGGCTGTAGACTTAGGATTTTTCCTTTGTAGAAAATTTCCTTTGTACAACATTTTTCTAGACATGTAATAGACTTTTGTATATGAATAAAAGTCCTTCTTCGAATGTCTATGGCTATTTGACTTTTGCTGTTTGAGTTCTGGTGCATGAAGTATTTGGCGCATGGGCTTTCTGGTTGTGAAATTCTATGCTTCTACATGGCGGACTCCTCCTCCTATACTAATCAGATGCCGAAGCAAAAAAGGCACTCCGATAAGCGCATCATGGCACTTGAGGAGCTCACTAACCCGGTCTAAAGTTGTAGGACCGACTACGACGATTAGGCTATTATTGTTCTACAATACTGGCTGACACTGTTGAGTATGCTAAGAAGTGTAGAGCATATGTCAGCTGCATGCCGACTTCATCCATCAACCCTCTGAATTTCTTCACCCCACGGCAGCAGCCTGGCCATTCGAATCATGGCATATGGACATCATTGGACTAATCAGTCCTCCGTCCTCTAAGGGGCACCGGTTCATCCTCGCCATCACCGACTACTGCTTAAGTGGGAAGAGGCAATACCACTTATTGAAGTGAAAACCTCTGACATGATCAGCTTTGTTAAGAACCATGTTATCTACTACTTTGGAGTACCCCGGAGGATCATCGACGACAACAGACCTCAGTTTGTCTGCCATGTCTTCCATCAATTTTGCGATAAAAACTGGATACAGAATATAGCTTCGATAGCTTACAATCCATTATCAAATGAATTGGCATAAACGTTCCATAAGACAATCGTTAAGTTACTCATGAAATTCGTGTCATCCAACAAACGCGACTGTAATGAGAAGATGGGCGAATGTCTTTGGGCTTATCGTATGACGGTCCAGGCCTCACTGGTTATCTCCGACGTTGCCTCGAGCCTGGTTTCGACGATAAAGCTCCTCTCTCGGTTATACCTAGGAGACAGAGTATTTGCCGAACAATAAAATTTCACGGCAGAATACAGAATAAGAGGAGCGGGATTTCACATCGGTGATGTAAAACATGCACCCGTGCACTCGGCATTATAATACTGCCATGCCCGAGCCCTATCCAATAAGCTTCCTGATGGAACTGGGGATTCCCAGGACCCTTCCTTTGGTGTGCGTATTGATCGATAGAAAGTTAAACAGATCTAATACGTGTTCTAACCCTTCATATACGGAAACTAGGGTTCACGAATTATACCTGCGATGGAAATGAGACAAGTAATTCCTGACAATCTCGAGCGGTCGACCCCAAGATCTTCTGCACGTATTCCTTCCTCGAGTTGGACGTCGTGTGGGCGACGATCTCCCAACCTTTTCTTCTCCTTGGCAGCCCTCTCTTTCTCTCCTTACGGAAATCACAAATGTAGAGAAAATTTCAGATTTCTGATCAGTAATCTGGCGGCCAGAGAATAGAGGATATATATAGGCTACGACAGGGACCATGAGGAGAAATTAGGGTTAGGCCTCCTAACGGATCTGGATATCCCGTGTTCAGCCCGAACACACAATCCAAGCCCATTAACAATAGCTCGGTCCACTAATGAGCTATTGTTGCACTTCCTCCCTAATCCCAAATTATGTTTGTGGGCTCTTTTTATTATATGCTTGTTTGGCACCCTATGTTAAGATATCGTATATCCGTCGATTAAATTAAGTTACTGACAACTATATTGATTCGACATCTTTTATCCTTAAGTAGTACCGCTCAACTTTATTTGTCATGTCGGATATAACCCACCTGCAGTGTTTACATGACAATCCGTATGAGCTCCTTAAGAGGACATCATCAACCCGATGTATCGGGACATGGATTCCATTTATAATCAACAGCCCATCATACATACAATGTTATTACCCAATTCATAGAGGTTGTTGATCCATAATGAATCTCACTCTTTTATGAGTCAAAGTAATGTACACTGCATATACATATCCGTTATTATATCCGGATTAAGAGCACAAGCATCCATAATAACTGAGGTGTTTGTTCTCTTTATGTAGTCAGTACAAAGAGAACAACCTCAAGTGGTCCTGTTCAATACACACAAAGTGTACTAGTGTAAACCTATAGTCAAGATAGACTAATACCAGATTACACTACAACATTTCCAATAGATTGTCCAAGTCCATCTAGGTTGTGAACTATTTATATACTCCATAGGAAACTGATAATATGATCTTCTGTGTGACACCACATACCATATTATCTACAATATAGAATATCAGACATTTGCATTAACACTTGCAACAAATAAAATATACAAACATTTGCCAATATGATTCTCATTCAAAATTTAAGAAAATAAGATTACTACAAAAGTGATGCTTTTAGTATATAACCCTAACAATCTCCTACTTATACTCAAAGCATTGCTTTTCAGTATACTGTTACAAATCTCCCACTTATACTTAACATGACTGTCAAAAGCCTTAGCTGGTAAGCTCTTTGTAAAGGGATCAGCTAGGTTGTCGGCTGATGCTATCTTGATCACAGCAATTTTTTCTTTCTTTACGAAATCTCGTATCAGGTGGTACTTGCGCTCAATGTGTTTGCCTGTCTTATGGGCTCGTGGTTCCTTCGAATTTGCAACTGCACCACTATTATCACAATAAAGTGTAATAGACTTAGGCAAACTAGGTACCACATCCAAGTCTAAGAGAAAGTTTCTGAGCCAAACCGCTTCTTTGGCTGCCTCAGAGGCTGCCACATACTCGGCTTCTATGGTGGAATCAACAATATATTTTTGCTTGATACTCCTCCTCACAATGGCTCCACCTCCCAAAGTAAACACATAACCTGAGGTAGATTTTCTGGAATCCCTATCTGACTGAAAATCTGAGTCTGTATACCCCAAGGGAACTAAACTATCTGCCTGGTAAACTAGCATATACTCTTTAGTCCTTTTTAGGTACTTCAAAATATGCTTTACGGCAGTCTAGTGCTCTTGTCCTGGGTTAGACTGATATCCGCTGACCATGCCTACGGCAAAGTAGATGTCTGGTCTTGTACATAGCATTGCATACATTAAGCTTCCTACTGCTGAAGCATATGGAACAGCCTTCATGTTTTCTATCTCTTTAGGTGTCCTCGGACACTGCTCCTTTGATAGAGCAATTCCATGTCTAAAAGGTAAGAAACCTTTCTTAGAATTTTGTATACTAAAACGAGTTAGTACAGTATCAATATAGGAAGCTTGGGATAAGCCCAACATCCTTTTCTTGCGATCTCGTAGAACTTTGATCCTAAGGATGTGACCTACTTCTTCCAAGACCTTCATATCAAATTGTTTGGATAACCATACCCTTACATCAGATAATACCTTCATATTGTTTCTAATGAGCAAGATGTCATCCACATAAAGTACTAGGAACACCACCACGTTTTCGTCACACTTTCTGTATACACATGATTCATCCTGACATTGATCAAATCCATAGGATTTTATTACCTGATCAAAACATATGTTCCAAGATCTGGAAGCTTGCTTAAGTCCATAAATGGACTTCTTGAGCTTACAAACACAATGCTCCTGGCCCTTTTCAATGAACCCGTCTGGTGCTTCATATAGATGTCTTCCTCAAGACTTCCATTAAGGAAAGCTGTCTTGACATCCATTTGCCAAATCTCATAATCGAGATGAGCTGCAATAGATAAAAGAATCCGAATAGACTTAAGCATGGCTACAGGAGAAAAGGTTTCCCCATAATCGATACCCTCTCTTTGAGTAAAACCATTTGCTACAAGCCGAGCTTTAAAGGTTTCAACCTTACCGTTTGATCCTCTTTTTCTCTTATAGACCCACTTGCATCCAATGGCTTTTACACCAACGGGTGGTTCTACAAGCTTCCAGACCTGATTAGAATTCATAGATTCTATTTCAGATAACATTGCTTTTTGCCAAGACTCTGTATCTTATCTTGGAGTGCTTCATTGTAGGTACAGGGATCATAATCTTGTTCCTCAGGGACGAAGTCTGACGACTCTCCCAAGAACATATATCTATCAGGTTGTATCACAACCCTCCCACTATGACGAGGCACTATCGGTTGTGGTGTAATATTTGTGACACGTTGTGCAGTTATTTGTGGTTCATCCTCTTGTACTGTGGTACTAAAGTACTTGGTGTCTCACGTCTCAGTTCTTCTAGAACAACTCTACTTGTGGGTTTATGGTTCATCATAGTCTTCCTTTAAGAATCGGGCATTGGTGCTAACAATGACCTTCTGATCCTTAGGACTATAAAATAAACATCCTTTCGATCCTCTTGGATAGCCTACAAACAAGCGTACTTCTGTACGAGATTCCAACTTATCTGCTTTCCCATTCAGCACATGTGCTGGACTACCCCAAATGCAAACATGTTTCAGACTAGGCTTACGCCAATTCACAGCTCTGTGGGAGTAAGAGGTACTGCTTAGAAGGAACCAAGTTCAAAATATAAGCTGCAGTCTCTAAGGCATATCCCCAAAATGAATCTGGCAAATCCGAATAACTCATCATTGATCTAACCATCTCCATAAGAGTTCTATTCCTTCTTTCGGCTACACCATTCTGTTGGGGCATTCCAGGTGCAGTCAATTGGGATACAATCCCAGCCTCTGATAAATAATCCCTAAACTCTCCAAAGAGGTACTCGCTACTACGATCTGATCGTAATGACTTGATACATTTTCCATGACATTTCTCCATTTCAGCCTTGTACTCTTTGAATTTCTCAATGTACTCAGACTTACGGCACATCAAATAAATGTATCCATACCATGAATAATCGTCAATAAATGTGACAAAATATTCAAAGCCACCTCTAGCTTGGATAGTCATGGGCCACAAATCAGAATGAACCAATTCCAACACATCTTGGCCCTATACCCCTTTGCCATAAAAGGCCTTTGGTCATTTACCTTCCAAGCAGGATTCACAGGCTGGTAGTGCCTCCACTTCCAATGAACTCAAAGGACCATCTTCAACCAGACTTTGAATCCTTCTTAGGTTAATATGCCCCAATCGCAAGTGCCAAAGATATGTTTTGTTCATACAAGAAGGTTCTTTTCTCTTATTTAAGTTAGATGACATATTATTCATTTATATAAGTTGTATGTGGGCGAAATATGATTAATGACATACAAATTATCAACCTATGCACCAGAACAGATAAAATATTTATTTTTTCTAATAACAATATTGTCATTAAATTAAACTGAATATCCATCCTTAACTAACATAGAAACAGAAACTAAATTCCTTCTAAGTGAATGTGCATAAAGACAATCTCTCAATGTCAAAGACTTATTTCTACCAAAAGATAAAGTAACATCTCCTAATGCAACGACCGATACTTTTGTAGCATCACCCATGAACAAGCATATCTCTCCATCACTGAGCCATCTGGTTTCCTAGAACCCCTGTAATGTATTACAGACATGATTAGTGGCTCCTGTATCTACACACCAGGTGCCGGTAGATAACACCGCTAAACATGTTTCAACTACTAGTAAATGAGATATACCTTCTTTGTTCCCTTGTTTGAGAAGTGGACAATCAGTCTTCAAATGTCCTGACCCTTTGCACTTGAAACATTTGCCTTTCGACTTTTCACCGCGCCTTGAGGTCCTATGCCCTTCTTTGCTGAGTTTGCATGTTTCTGAATGTTATTCTTCTACTTACCGCCTTTTGGCTTAGAAGTAGAAGCCTTTTTAGAAACAAAAATATGACCACTCTGCCTAAAGAGAGATTCAGCATCCTGTAGCTCTTTTGCAAGTTCTGCCAAACTATACAACCTTTTGTTCATATTGTAATTAAGGCAGAAATTATCAAAACTTTTAGGCAGAGTCCCGAGAATGATATCGACCTGGGTTTCCCCATTGATTTCAGCTCCAAGGATCTCCATTTCATTCAGATGACCCATCATCTTGAGAACATGATCCCTTACTGGTGTACCCTCAGCCATTTTTGTTCATCAAACATTTTATAGCAAACTGCCTAGCTGCTCTACTCTGATGTCCGAAGAGTCCTTGAGGTTATACATCATGTCATAAGCTGTGGCCATGGCCTGATGCTGATGTTGTAGTATATTTGACATAGATGCCAGAATGTAATACCGTGCCATCTCATCTGCCTTTTTCCACTTCTTATAAGCCTCTTTGACCGCTTCATCAGAGTTAGCATCAGGCTTAGGTAGGCATTCCTCAACAAGTACATATTTGTACTCCTCAGCAGTTAGAACAATATCCAAATTAAGTTTCCAGTCAATATAATTAGGTCTAGTAAGTTGGTTTTTTTAAGAATCACCATAAGTGGACTGAAAGAACCCATTTTTAAAATCCTGAGAATCACATAAATAAAATTATGTAGGGCAAAAAAAACTTTTTGAATTAACTAAATTGATTCCCTCAAAACAATATTAAGAAATTCACCAACACCTTGAACACCATGAATTTAGCATGCCACGATAGTGTGGACGTATACAAATTCAACTTTATTCAAGTAGATTTTTCTTATTAATTTTACTATCATGTCAATATAACTTATGAAAATAAAATTAATATGCTGGTCTTGCTCTGGTCATACAAATAATAGCAGTAACTCCGATGGGAAGGATACCATTATTTGTATCTAAGTGTATACCATTACTTAATACTAAGTCCATTACCTTGTAATGAGTTCCTTCAGATGGAGAAGTGATACTAGGTAACTTTCTACAATTATCCCTAAGGATGTTTGTACTGGTGATCCATAATTATACTCATCCGATATGGAGGAAAGCACTAAAGCCAACACGCAAGTATAATTACATCACCTACAAACCAGTAATGGAGACCATAGGATTTATACTAAATAAAAATTCTCTTCCACTTAGTATTTAACAATGAGGGTTTTCTACTAGTTGATATTATGTCCATGTTGTCCATTATTAATGTAGGCTATTTTTTCAAAAAAAACAACCACACAATAATAAACATGCATAATCAGAAAAAGCAAAATGACAAAAATAAGAGAAAATATCCAACTATTATGGTCATCTTTGTTGCTCCGTCCTCAACTATTCGAATCCAAAATCTGGCTTAAAATCAGTATCTCGTCCGGCGTCAGAAACAGCCACCACTGCCATCACGATTGATCAAAAATAATTAAAATTATATCAATCCTATGCCTCCCGAAGGAGTTCACACATAATCTAGATTGAAAAATTAAAATAATAAGCACGATCAACCCTCGTAATTTTAATTACATCCAAAGCAACAACAACATCCACGATATGTCCGTGGTTTAAACAACACAATAAAAAAATATGCATTGGACCATAATAGTTGGATCTAAGATGCCTGCAAAACTGAGTTAGAACAGATCTACATCAACCGACTATTACACAGCGCAGGGTTATTAGACAACATGGACGTATCAATCAATATGTAGATACAAAGGGGCTCTGATACCAATTGATGGAACTGGGGATTCCCAGGACCCTTCCTTTGGTGTGCGTATTGATCGATAGAAAGTTAAACAGATCTAATACGTGTTCTAACCCTTCATAGGCGGAAACTAGGGTTCACGAATTATACCTGCGGCGGTAAGGAGACAAGTAATTTCTGGCAATCTCGAACGAACGACCCCAAGATCTTCTACACGTATTCCTTCCTCGAGTTGGACGTCGTGTGGGCGACGATCTCCCAACCTTTTCTTCTCCTTGGCAGCCCTCTCTTTCTCTCCTTACGTAAATCACAAATTAGAGAAAATTTCAGATTTCTGATCAGTAATCTGGCGGCCAGAGAATAGAGGATATATAGGCTACGACAGGGACTATGAGGAGAAATTAGGGTTAGGCCTCCTAACGGATCTGGATATCCCGTGTTCAGCCCGAACACACAATCCAGGCCCATTAACAATAGCTCGGTCCACTAATGAGCTATTGTTGCACTACCTCCCTAATCCTAAATTATGTTTGTGGGCTCCTTTTATTATATGCTCGTTTGGCTCCCTATGTTAAGATATCGTATGTCCGTCGATCAAATAAGTTACTGAACAACTATATTGATTCGACATCTTTTATCCTTAAGTAGTACGCTCAACTTTATTTGTCATGTCGGATATAATCCACTTGCAGGGTTTACATGACAATCCTTATGAGCTCCTTAAGAGAACATCATCAACCCGATGTATCGGGACATGGATTCTATTTATAATCAACAGCCCATCATGCATACAATGTTATTACCCAATTCATAGAGGTTGTTGATCCATAATGAATCTCACTCTTTTATGAGTCAAAGTAATGCACACTGCATATACAT
>JANAVB010044782.1:0-71064 GCA_029216955.1 Iris pallida
CATATCCACATTACCTCTGAGCAAACATTGTTTTCCTTCAAACTTATTATCTGTACCTAAAAACCAAGGTGTGCAAAAGATAATAGGTCCACATAAATCATCAAGTTCATGAGATCAAAAATGAACACATCACAAAGATAGTGTATTTCTTTATTTTTCAAAAAAAGGGAGTAAAATACTCTATTTCCCCCAGCAAGAGTTGCAAAAACACTAAAAAGAAGAAGCTACAGTCCCCGATCCTCTCCAGGATGGGATGAGAGCTGATCTCTGACTGACGTCTCAGTCGGCATTGCGAGTTTCCACAGTCGCCTGGGACTCGCGCTCGCTTCTTGACGCATTAATCCGACACAGCCTCAGCGGAAGTTTTACTCTCATACTCTCATCAAGCTGTCTTCGCTGCTGAGCCAAAGCAAGGGTCCGCTGAGTAAGAGTCGCTTCCTCCTGCTTGAATGCCACATGTTTCGGCCAGGACACGATCAGCTTCTAGTTGAAGTTGGGCCCGCTGGACTTCAAGACGGCGCATCTGAGCATCAACCTCTGCGATGTTAGCGTCCACCGCAGCCCGCTTCTCCGTCGTCTTCTCCATAGATTGAGACAACTGCTCCGTCGCAGCCTCAGTCCCAGCCACTTCACGCTCCCAACTGCTCACATCAGCTCGATGGGAAGCCTCGATTTCAGCCATCAACTTCCCTATCTCTGCATCTATCAAGACAGAGAGGTCATTTCGTTGGATGCGCTGCAGTTCCGCGAGCCGCTCGTCCAGCTCAATCACCGAAACTTCCAGTATTTCGGCCATATGGTCATGGCCCTGGTGAACGCGGATCAGCTCAATACAAGGCATTGCCAAAGCTTTTGCTGCCGCAAAGCTCCCCTTGGCATCCATCACTGCAGATACACCTTTCTCCAGCATTTTGTACACTCCCTCGACGAGGAACTTCACATACTCGTCGGCTTCCGCCAGCACCTGCGGTGTCATAGCAGGAGTTGGGGGAGCTACTACAGTTTGCGGACCGGAGGAAGATCCGCCAACCTCGATCTGAGAGGTTTGAACCTCGGCAGCAATAGGCTCTTCATCAACAGGGCCCAGACTACTAGCCCGAGGAGCCGAAGGAACAGAAGGAGCCGGCACATGCGTCGTGATAGTACCCCAAATGGAAGGAGCAACAGAGGGTTCCACACCCTTACCCTTCTCAAGCCCGGAGAAATCACTGACGTCAACGGCCACCTCTTCTACCCCCGACGTTCTATCTGCATCAGCTACCTCCCCCGGCAAAACGGGGAGATCAACATTTATCTCCTGGCCAGCCCCAGGAGACAAGACCGGTAGAAGGGTCTCATTCTTCTCAAGTCCCTCTACAGGGACAGAATCTGTCACTACCGCCTGATCGGTAGCCATCTCTATGTCCATGGTTGAAGCCAAGGAAGGATTTGGCAATGATTCAGCCGACCTCCCCTCATCATGACAAGGAGGGGAATCAACCCTCTCCTCTATCCTCACTGCTTCTGCTGCCCCCGCAACAGACTCCTACAGGTCCGGAGCGATGTCATCGAAAGATGATGAACTCCATTCCTCTTCATCACCAGGAAGCTGCGCACTTGCTAAACCTTCGATATGTGAAGCCTCCGCTGTGGCCTTCGTCACCTCGGAAGCTGCTGCACCCTCAGGGTCCCTCCTGACATAACCCGGGGATACTGGAACCTCCACGATGACAGTATCCTCCGGATCTTCCTCCATGAGAGACATCATTGTCGGCGGGATACGCACTCCAGGCGAGCTCGCCATCTCTTCTCGCCTACTCCCACCCGACTTTGGGGTACGAGGTTTTCTTTTTAGCGGCTCCTACAAAAGAAGATCAGGCCTCGTCAGTGGCGGAACCAAAATCAGATTTAGTAGGATGTCCTTACCTCTTCGGACGCCGAATCCGATGACACCGTCGGTAACGATGCCTTCTTCTGCTTCTTCGACACAAGAGATTCAGCCCCTATATCTGCATATCGTTTCGATCGATCGCCAGAAGGTTCTGCTTGTGATGCGGAGGGGGCACTCCGTTGACCCACCCCTGACGGACGATGCGGTCGGGCCTTCACTGGCGTATCCCCAGTCGCTGCTAACTGGGTGCCTGCGATAAGGCTGGTCTCCCTGTCATATACGGAGGGCGGGGCAGCCATAACACAGTAAAATTTGGCGGCCGAGTAAAGAATGGGCGGCCGCGGATCGGGGACGGGCAACGTAAAACGAGCTCCGGTACATCCGGCATTATAGTAATGCCAAGCTCGTGCACCATCCAACAAACTTCCAACATACCCCAGGGTATTACTGGGGTTATCCAACATCATCTGAGCATAACCAAATTGTCGCGCAAAGCGGCTCGGCAAGTATGGTTCCAGGTAACACTGATTTCTGTTTCGGTACACCAGATAGGACGGCCGGATACTTTGCAACCAGCGAAATCCCCATTGAGGCAGAGTGGTGGTACCTTCGCCCAGGTCTCTTAAATCCTCGTTGGCCTCAAAACCCAAATAGATGGGACCAACTTTGGTGATCTCCCAACCCTGAAGACGGGATAAAACCTTTCTACAAACCGGGACACCAGTATGCGACCAGCTCCTCCGATGGAAACGACGAAGGAATGCATCTCCAGCCATATAATCTCCTTCCGAGCCTGGGCTCATCACACTGGGATGATGCAAAATTAGCCATCCCATCAAATAGTGAAACGACAGTTCAGCGCGCGGGAAGTTATTATTTCGGCCTCTGTCATGAATCACATTTCCAGCAAACTCTCTCAAACCTCGCTGCAGGTTACATACCATTGCGGGGAGAAGAGCCAAACGCCGGCCGAAAACCAGCTTCACGGCTGGCAGGATTAAGTTTCGGGTCATCCTCTCTACGGCACCGGATCCGCCCGCGAACACGTAATCCCGGAGCCATATCATCAGGTAGGATGCCAACACCGCCTTGGGTGACATCCGATAAGCAAGATGCCAGAAGCAGCTGTAGGAGCGTGCATCTGACTGCTGGTCCTCATTTCCTCGGGGATTTTTCTCCCCTAACCTGCTCATTTCGGACAACACTTCGCTACGAGAGAGCGCCGGTGGAGTAGAAAATTGTGAGGGATCCTTCTTGTCTTGTTTAAAGACATAATCTCTCCAAGCGGTCACATGAGGCTTCGTCCCGTTCCTATCCCGCCTCTGCATATAGTAATGATGACTCGCCACTTCCTTGAAGACGGCCGTCATCTCCTCAGCCCTGTCCCCCAGGACTTGAAATTCCTCATTGGTTGGAAAGTACTCTTCATAGGGTTCCGACCCCCAAGGGAGTTTAGACACCTCATACATCTCATGAAGTGCGAGCCCTAATTCTCCTACCGGAGTAAAGAAGGTCCCGGTATGGATATCAAACATCTCCAGGAGTGCGAGGAACATGTGCCTATTAAGGTCAACACCCGCCTGGGTAGCACGGATCGCGGCAGTCAACCCGATCTCTCGGAGCTCAGTCCGAAACCGCGACAAGATCCAGAGCGTCAGTTTATCCCATTTGGAGACGTAATGGCACCAACCCTCCACCCGAAACTCTCCTGTCGGGTAGGAACGTTCCATCAAAAACATACGATGTGTAAAAGTCGAAGCACTATAAGCAAACGTATCAATGGGTACATCACTGTAGAGGCTCCCAGGACGTAAAGTCCGCCAAGTGTAAGAAGACCCAGACCGTACAACGGTCAAAACATCCCTTTGGTCGGAAGTAGAATCAATTTGGATGACACCAGTCACCGCTCCCCCCTGAGAAGGGGTAAGCTCCCAAGACATTCTCCTCTGGGAAACAAGGCGACAGAATGACGTCAAAGGCCACTGACGTTCAAGTTGCTTAACAGTCATATGCACTCCATTCGCAGTAAAGAACCAGTCCTCCTTGACCTTCAGTACTGACGAGTCAGTAGAAGTGAGACGGTCTCCAAACAGGAACTCAGGCTTCAGGAAGGTCACTTTATCAGATGTGGAGGGTTTAATAACTCCATGCTCCATCATCCGTTTGAGGAACCAATACTGCTGTTCACGGATTAGGGTCATTCTCTCAGGAGGCTGATCCAGCATAAGAGCATCTTGAGCAGGGTTTATCACTTCCTCGTTATGCTCTACTCCCATTTGGTTGAAGGCAGCCTCCAAGAAAACTTGACTCAAAAGCGGGATTGCCATCGACACTAGTAAAAGATCAGAAAAAGTCAGAAGAGAACACACAAATGTGTCTAAAGGAGAAAACTGCGGCGCATCATCAGGGTTTGAACCCATGCGCGTCAGCAGTATAGCCTTGGCGCATCTTCAGGGTTTGAACCCATGCGCGTCAGCAGTATAGCCTCGGCGCATCTTCAGGGTTTGAACCCATGCGCGTCAGCAGTATAGCCTCGGCGCATCTTCAGGGTTTGAACCCATGCGCGTCAGCAGTATAGCCTCGGCGCATCACCAGGGTTTAAACCCATGCGCGTCGGCGGACAAAGACCGCGGCACATCATTAAAGACTCAAGGCCTATGTGCGTTGGCGTACGGACAATGAGACTTACCAACCACCTCCGGTCGAACTTCGACAGGCCGACGAGGAACGACAGCCGCCGCAACTTCCGCGGACTCCTTCGCTTTCTCCTTTCCCTTGCCGGCAGCACCGCGAGGAGTCTTGGGAGCTATTCTCTCGAGGAAGGAGAAGTTAGGGTTTTTTGAAGAAAAAACTCTAAAGAAGCAGAGGCACAGAGAAGAAGAACCCTTTCTCTCTCCAACTCTTACCTATTTATAGGGCTTGGTCGCACGCGTGAACAGATGACGTGTGATCTCAGCCGTCGCCTCGGGTTCTGTTCAAGGATAGCAGCAAATAAAACCAAAAGATCATCATTAATCTTTTCGGTTACCGAGGCACCATCATCATTAACTGAGAAGAGCATGCGCCCGAACAGGCATGCGCCCAGAAATCATGCGCCCTGACCTCCATGCTTCTTATTCAAAGTATTCCAAAACTTATTCAAAAGTTTTGAAAACTTTGAAGGGGGTCTTGTAGAAGCATGGAATTTCACAAACAGAAAGCCCATACGCCAGACACTACATGCGCCAGAACTCAGACGAAGAACTTCACAGCAAAGTCAATAAGTATAGACATTTGAAGAAGGATTTTTTTATTTATATATAAAAGTCTATTACATGTCTAGAAAAGGTTGTACAAAGGAGAATTTCTACAAAGGAAAGAGCCTAAGTCTGCAGCCAACGGCCACCATGCGCCTTCAGATAAGCGCAGCATGCGTCTCCAGATAGGCGCAGCATCACTATGCGCCACCAGTGAGGCGCAGCAGATATCATGCGCCTCCATCCAGGCGCATCCCATCATCTCTTCAGCAGCTCAGTTATGTGCATCCCTTCAGCCAAATTCTTCCAGCTAGGCTCACCTGGCCGAGCAGAGCCCAGTTATGTGCCGCTCTTCCAACCAGGCTCGTCCGATAAATGCTTCGATACACAAAGCATTTAACCCTCTGGCTGGAACCGAGGAAGAGAAGAGCACCGCAAATGCTGTGGCCAGGGGAGGCTTCAAAAGAGCCTCCAAAGCCGAAGGAAGACCGTGATCGAAACCGCGGCTAAAGGAGCAGCTTTCGACACGATCAAAGTGGGGAAACCCCACTTTAAAGGAAGAGAGAGCCTAGCACCGCCATTTCGATCTACGGCTCTTCCGGAATAACGGAGACGAGGCTCGAGCATCCCTATCTTTGGATGCAACAGGCACCTTCCGCCTGCCTCAGAAGCCCTCGACTCCGTCATTTGGATGTAACAGTCACCTTCAAGTGCATCGAAGACAACACAGCGTCTCATCTTTACCCTCGGGAGCACTTCGTCAACAGAATGCACCCGCATGTTCAAGTTCATGTTGGAAGTACGTGAGGGAATGAGAAGCAAGTCTTCTCTCCATGCCACTATTTATAGGCCGGGCAAATCAAACCCACGCGCCAAGTGGATGGCCCTCCGAATTCCGTGCAATGAATTTACATTAAATGGATGAACCGGACGCCTCGAATTCAGCCAAACGGCTATTTATGGCACTCGAAGAGCGAGACAGCCGTATCATTAAAAGACATGTTCGATGCACCAGCCAGACAGCGCATCACACGGACGCGCCCTTCGACATCAGGCGCATCACACAGACGCGCCTTACAATACTCGGCGCATTACAGAAGGTGCGCCCCCACACATCTCCATACCGAGTGGAACGCCAACCGACGCACCCACTCAGCTGTCCATCGAACGTCACCAACATTAAATGCTGAACTGACAGAGTTGGCAGCACGCCTCCCAAAGTCTGAATAGTTGACAGCTTTTCAGAAAACGAAGCGTCGGCAACGTCAGCATCATCATGACTTTGTTTCGACGGCTACTGCCACATGGCCACTCCACCATCAGCATGCGCCTCTACGATCATGCGTCCAAATCAGCATGCGCCTCTACGGCCATGCGTCCAAATCAGCATGCGCCTCAAAAGCCATGCGCCTCAGACTGCTCTCTGATCCCGAAAGACAGAAGGAAAGTCGCCTGCATGCGCCTCAAAAGCCATGCGCCCCAAATGGTTTGTAACTCCTAAAGGTTATGAGCCGCAGCCTCCTCCTGCGCCCAATCCAAGGCGCAGCCCACCAGATCACTCCTCTCCACCAAATCCGAGATCTTCGAACCATGAGTCGACGACACGTATCTTTTGACTCAACTCATCCAAGATTTCAGCAACGGAAAGATCTTCTCTCTGCTACGTGCCGGCTCACAACAGCAGTATAAAGAGTTCTCCCCCTCGATCAGGGCGCAGCATCCGTGCGCCTCCATCAGCAACCTCCACGTGGCATCCCCACACCGGCACATCCTGCATGCGCGCATGAGCAGCCAGCCTGCAAAACTATAAATAGAAGGGTCATCTCCTTCACACACACACAGAGACTCAGAACATACAAGACTCAAAAAGAATCCACAACAGAGAATCACCAGAGAGGCAGTCCTAGACACTCAACGTCTTCCTCCTCTCAGCAAGCTCCAGCACCCAGAACAATCAACACCTTCAGAGAACCGATAACCGCCGTTAGCCGGTCAACGGAGTCAACGCATTACCACTCGCTCCATTGGCACTAAGGACCCAGCTTAAACAAAAGTGTACTCCTTGGACTACATCTAAGTCCTATATTGTATCACTGTTCTGTTTGTATTAAGATTTCAATCAAAACAATTTTAATGGCAAACAGTAATGTATGCTATTATGTATCTATATATAAATTGATGATTACATTTGTATATATATATATATATATATATATATATATATATATATATATATATATATATATATATATATATATATATAATATATATATATATATATATGTATGTGGGTTGTGTTATATGGTTTAGGTATTAGTATATATATATTGAATGTATATATATATTTGGATTGTATGTCTAAAGCCATAGGATTGAGTATATATATGTATGTAGCTTGACACCTATTTGATACTTGTGATTACATCTGTTAGAGTTGACTAGAGTTGACCAAAAGTCAACATGAAGTCAATAGTGACCAATTGACTTAGTTGACCAAACCCTAAGGTTGACCAATAGTTGACCATTGACCAAATTGGCCCATGATAGCCTAAGTTTGACCAGTTGACCAAGATAGCTTGTTGTTGACCTAGTTTGACTAGATGTTGACTTGGTTTGACCCAGAGTTGACCAAAAGTTGACTTGACCTAGATTGACCTAGAAAATTATGTAGATGCATTGTACACTTCAATTTTAACCCCCTTGTATACATCATGACTTGTGTTGCTCTAAATAGGACTCAGATACCTCATTTCGGACAGTGTATTCTCACAGACATTCGGATCGCAGGCGAGTACATTCTCTGATCGTTTCATACTTGTCACGACTTATATTCTTGCTCTAGATTACTTTACTTGATGCTGACACTTGTTATCACGGATTGGTACTATATGGATCTCTTCTTGGGATGTTATCCCCCTTAGCGGGTGCATCGGATACTTTATGTCGTGTGTTTCATGTACATCATGTATTCCTTGCTCTTGCGTTATTCATGTACACCCATGTTCTCTCATGTTCTTTCATGTACGCTCATGTACTTTCATGTGCACTCGTGTACGTTCATGTTTCCTCATGTGCTCTCGTGTGTAACCAAACATCATGTTCGTAACGTAACTTGACTGGATCCTTGTGTATTGATTGTGGGTAGGGGTGAGTATAAATGGTCATGTGATTTATCCATCATGTTCACTATGTTACTTTTCGTGTGCAACATAGCCTTCTTGGCTAGTGTCCTTCATGTTCACTCAAGTACATCATGTTCAACCCAAGCCAGTTACATGCCATCTCGTACTCTAAATTACTAGTCACTTACAGTTCTTACTTATCATGTATATATTTCTAGTTATCAAATATCTCTCTTGTTTTCATGTACATCTTCTTACAGCGTTTCATGTATCTTACTCTATTACTTGCTTTATATTTCCTGCCATGATATGAACTGTATGAGATGTACTGTGCTCGCTCCCGTCCTGACTGGACCTGTTGAAAATATTACAGATGACACCGAGGATTTCTGCCCAACCTACTATGGAGCCCATCTAGACGATACATGTGAGTTGGACCCACAGGAGGATCCAGCTCTAGCTGAGGACGCCATCCCTACTGCTTAGTCTAGATTAGCTAGGCTTTATCTTATTTCTTATGTCATTTGTTTTGACTTCGAAGTTGTATTATTTTCTGGATGTTGTGATTTTGTGTCGTTAGACACTTAGACTTTCCTTCTGTTTGTATCTTCCTTTGAGATTTTCATATCTATGATATCGTGCTATTTCTGCCTTAGTTGTGATTGAGACTGTATTCTGTATTGTCACCTCCACTCGGAGTGTATATACTGTACAGGTACCTTATATTGTTAGATGTTGTGACCTAGGACAGCGTTCTACCGCCGACACTGCGGCGTAGGCTGGACGTACCCACTTCTCGTGCCCTTATTCTAGGGTGCGGGTCGTGACAGGTTGCTTGTGCGATTTTAGGTAATCGCGTAGGCGACGTCTAGCACGGCCAACCAGTCTCTCGCCTCAAGCAAAAACTCAAGGTGAGTGGCTGACCTCCTTCGTCTCGACCCTCAACGAGAACTCGGATAATGATATCGAATTTGAATGATTTGCTTGAAGAATACAAGTCCTATGTGCTAGAAGAGAAAAAGATGAGTTGTGTAGAAAGGAGATAGAATTATTTTAGGCCTGCAAAACAACTAAGTAAATGAATCGATTACATAACAAGCCCCAACGGTACCCTAAAATATACCTTGTTAACCTACCACGGTCATGGACAACTTGTCGACAAGGGCGATGGTTTCTTCGAGCGGCAACCCGGGGCCACGGGACCGACTCGGCCTAGGAAGAAATAGGTTATAGCCGAGCTAGGTAATAGGCAATCGGTAATACCAAAACTTGCATCAGAGCTTGCTACTTGCGTTGCAAGGGTCCCGTTTACCAGGCTATGTCCAGGATGGCTAGTTAATGCCAGTGACCTCCACATCAAACACTTGATATAAATTGTTATCAACTAACAGAGAAGGTGATGGTAAGTTTTATGTCGTACGGCGCGCTCTGCCGAGAAAAATTCTGGTGTAACTTGCTTGGTTTATGTTTCGTCAAAAATGCTTTGTATGAAAATGTCTAGGATGGCTAGAAAGATCACTAAAAGCAAGTCATATGATTTTATCTAAATTCTGGAACCAAATGAGAGCCTGAAAATTAATTAGTCACTCGCCAGTACATGTTGATTGTACTGATCCTCGCTCTCTCTACAGGTACGATCAATCGGGAGGAGCGTGCCGCGTGAAGGAAGGCAACGCTCGTGTGTTTTGAAGCTTCGTCCGTACGGTCGAAGCTTGGATCCAATCTCTTTTGAAGACTCCGTTGTTGAAGGCCAGAAGATAGATGGAGCGACTTTCCGTCATCCCAGGTGGTTTTGTAATGCTGGTTGTAATCAAGGGATGAAATGTATGAAATGGCTATCTCATTGACCTTTATTTTGTAATGGAGTCAGTTTGTAAAAATCCCGCACGGCGCCCTTGTATCGAATCTGTAAAATGATGTTCATTATCAATAAAGCTTAAGTTTCCTTCTTTATAATGTGTGTTCGATTTTACTCTGTGCATTCTCTTGTTGTTGTGTTTCGGATAACCTTATGACTATGCCTTATGCGAGCGTAATTTAGGTTCGCACGGCATCACGTCCGGGGGACGACTCTCGATTCTACGGAATCGGGGCGTGACAGCAGTAGTAGATACAGGCTATGCAGGAGGAGATAAGTTCCTTACACGTCAATTCCACTTATGAGCTTGTGCGGTTGCCAAAGGGCAAGAAGGCTTTGAAGAATCGATGGGTGTTTAGAGTGAAGCAGACGGATGATGCTACTCGCCCTCGATACAAAGCGAGGCTGGTAGTTAAAGGCTACGGTCAGCGGAAAGGCATGAATTATGATGAGATCTTTTCGTCAGTCGTCAAACAGTCGTCTATTCGGGTGGTACGAGCATTGGCAGCCACTTTCGACTTGGAGGTCGAGCAGATGGACGTGAAGACGACATTCCTCCACGGTGATCTTGAGGAGGAGTTATACATGGAGAAGCCAAAAGGATTCTGTGAGAAGGACAAGTCACATTTGGTCTACCGGTTGAGGAAGAGCTTGTATGGTCTGAAGCAGGCTCCGAGGCAGTGGTACAGAAAGTTCGATTCATTTATAGGGGAGCATGGTTATGCACGGACGATGTCAGAATATTGTGTATTTGTGAGGTACTTTGTCGAGGATGATTTCATTATTTTATTACTCTATGTTGATGACATGCTATTAGTGGGTCGAAATACCACTAAGATAGCGGAGTTGAAGTGCCAACTGGGTACGGCCTTCTCTATAAAGGATTTGGGTGCAGCAAGGACTATTCTTGGGATGGAGATCGGCCGAGAGAGAGAGAGTCCAAGCTGCTACACTTGTCCCAAAAGAAGTACATTCACCGGGTACTTCAGCGTTTCGGGATGGACGGGTCAAAGAAAGTGAGTTGCCCCCTTGCGGCTCACTTTAAGTTTACTGAGGAGCAGTGTCCATCTACCGAGGACGAAAAAGAAGATATGGAGCGGGTTACATATGCCTCAGCTGTGGGAAGCCTTATGTATGCTATGGTGTGTACGAGGCCATACATCGCTCATGCAGTTAGCACAGTCAGCAGGTATCTTTCAAATCCTGGAAGGATACATTGGAGTGTCGTCAAGTAGATTCTATTACACCTTCAGGGCACTGCTGATTGGAGACTTTCTTTTGGTGGTGACGAGCCGAAGCTGGTTGGGTATACCGACGCTGATATGGCTGGAGATGTAGACACGAGGCGATCGACTTTGAGCTATGTGATAATGTTTGTTGGAGGAGCGGTATCGTGACAGTCACGGTTGCAGAAGTGTGTTGTCTTGTCGATGACAGAGGCAGAGTACATTGCGGCGACGGAGGCTTGCAAGGAGTTACTGTGGATGAAAAAACTATTGCAGGAAATAGGGCTAAAGCAAGAGCAGTATACTTTGTTTTGTGATAGTCAGAGTGCTATTCACCTTGTAAAGAATCAGAACTTTCATAGCCGGTCCAAGCACATCGAGACTCGGTATCATTGGATACGGGATGTGGTTGAGAAGAAGGAAGCGGAGATTAAGAAGGTTCATACAGATGATAACGGAGGAGATATGTTTACCAAGATTCTATCAAGGGAAAAGTTTGAGTTCTGCAGGCAGATCGTCGAGATAACGACCTCCTCCACATAGTTGTGAAGGGAGAGAAATGATAGAGTGGGTGGGGTTTGCAACATATGTGGAGAATACCCCGGAGAGCGACGAGCGCCATCCGTGTGTCGGAAAAGCTCGGGGAGTGCATGGATAATATTTTGGAACATATATGGTAAGGAAATATATGATTGAATTTTTATATTTACTTTGATCATATATTTATGATTGGACCCTTCATATAGTAGCTTTTCATATAATTGGGCTACCAATTATGGCAAGCCAATTATGATTGAATTTCCATTAAATATATGATTGATGCATATTGAAAGTTTTCATATATATTGGCCTTCCATGTATAGATTACCAAGGGCTTATAAAAGGGTGATGCATGCTAGTTGAATACTCATCTCAAAACAAGAGTGCTTTACAATCTTTGAGAGAGAGAGAGAGAGAAGATTAAGGACTATTGTGAAGGAGAGATTGCTTCGAATAATTTTTTGGCATCTCTTGTTCTTCGAAGTCCGCAATCAAAAAATTTCTTCTTTCAAGTGAGTTGTGGTGATCCGTGTTGGATCGGGAGAAGCTTGTAGAGGGTGTATTCTCTTTATTCCATTAGTGGAGGTTCTTCAGGGTTGGACTCCGATCGTCCCGTGATTTTTTTTGCAAAGGTTTTCTACGTCAAAAATCTTTGTGTCTGCGATTGTGTTTGGCGTTTTTGGTTTGTGTGCTTTTGCTCAGTTCTCTCGCAGGACTTTCTGGTTTGGGGGAACAGCTTTCGTGCTTCGTTCCCAACACTTTGAATAATATTTGTTTATTATCCTTAATTGTATAAAAGCACGCAACTTCTTCGTTGTAGAGACCTTAAAGAAGAAGTTCCATAATACTCTTAAGCAAAGCAAAAAATTAAATGTTTTGTTAATAGGTAAGGAGACTCTTCATAATTTCTTTATCTTGTGTCACGTCTCATTCGGTAAGCCGGGTACGTAATAGACATCTCTAGGCTACGTGTCATACGAATGCGTTGGTATCGATATCTGCAATTGTCGCATGTATAGTTCTAGGATTAGAGTACGAATAATGTCACGCCCTAGAACCAGAACACTGGAGAGCAGGGGACAGATACGGCCAGCTACGTATATAGAAGTAAAATCTACCTTGACATACGGTCACGGCTGTCTAGATGCATGAGGGTTTATCTACAAGCCATCAGTCTCATATGGTCAAGAACAAGCCTAGCGTCTCAATCTCAAGCAAGTAAATACATGTTACAAGATAGTAGATCATCAGATATACAAAGTAAGGCGTCACATACATTACATATTCAGATGATCATGAAGCTAGTCATACAAAATGTGAAGACTAGCAAGAGTTTCAGTCATACATGATCAACCCTAGGATTTGTCAATCATGTTACAGCCCTTAGGCATACAAAAGTATAAGTTCAACACGAGCTAACAC
Organism: Iris pallida; assembly: GCA_029216955.1. Taxonomy (NCBI): domain Eukaryota; kingdom Viridiplantae; phylum Streptophyta; class Magnoliopsida; order Asparagales; family Iridaceae; genus Iris; species Iris pallida. The sequence goes on from JANAVB010044782.1 coordinate 13,275, forward strand.
TTGCTCGGCGGTTAAATGTCTCAAAAGAATAATTTACAATGGAGTGGGAGAGCAAAATAAAACCCACTCGTTGCCAGGGTTGCGCCTAGTGTTCACCATCTGGCTGGAAGGCTGGGAGATCCTCGTGTCCTACTCCAAAATCTGGCCATACAAAATCAGCTGGGTCAGACCCCAGAAAGAGCAAGTGCCATAAGGGAGGCTTCACTTAAGAACTAAAACCAGCATATTAGCACATAAGACATAAAGGATAATAAAAGACATGAGTTAGAGAAAAACAAGGTGATAAACGATAAGACGACTAAGGGACCACTCCGGTAGCCAAGTTACAACCCGTAAACCAAACAAGGACCGGGGTTGTAACCCTTCACCTGAACAGAGCTTAGTCTCCAACCAATTATTGACAAGAGTAAAGCATGAACAAGCATGTGCTGAAATAATCATAGACTGGCATTGCTTAGACAAGACTAGACTGAACTACATCCATCAATCACGGCCAAGCAAAGAGTACGGCTTGATACTTTAACTAGCTAGGGTTATCACAAGCCTAGTTACTAGCAAGATGCAATGAGATATTCCAGCAGTCACAGGCCCTGTAGCTATCCAGGTTATCCAGGCGAGGTTGATTACCAAAGTTATTCTGAATCATTAGATGGCTTAGTGCAACATATAATAGTGTGTGCCTTGTACTTATTTCATTAGTGTGTCCCACATGACAGTGGACTAGAAATGTGCCCTATTCGACGGCAGGCTACAAGTCCATCAGGTGTGGCCGGAATAACGGGATCGCCTGTAACTGGAGAAATCTCCCTTAGAATGAACTACTTGATCAATCTAGTCATTAACCTTAGTCAGATTCAGTATGAATCCCTGACCGTGGTAACCAAGGACTCACGTCCTAGACATGATGCAAGACGAGACTAGACTAGTAGCTTGTACAAACAAGTTTCAAGCAAGAACCCACGGTGTCAAGACGAGAATTTACTTAGCAAGTCCAGGTAGCTGTCGCGACAGCGTTCAAGATTATCATGTCAAGTTAGGTTACTTGTTACTTGTCAAGATTGCTTGTCAGGAGTGCGCCTCGACGGGCCACTATCAAGATTGTACATGCCTCATCAAGTTACTTATCATGTCGTGTCAGATTATCATATCAATATTGCTTGTCAAGGGTGCGCCACAACGGACCACCATCAAGAATTTATCATATCAATTAACATGTCAGGCACACATCGAGTTCATATCAAAAGGCGTAAGGATATAAGATGGGTGCAAAAATCATAAAAAGGGAAAAACTGGGGACATTATGTGCCCAAGGGGGAGGGGCAAGGGGTACCATGGCCAACAAGTGGCATTAGCCAAGTTGCGCCAGGGTAATAGGTTGCGCCAGGCACTGGGGTTCCAAGGTCACAGTTTGTACCTAGGCACTAGGGAGTCAGGCACTAGAATGCATAAGGTCGGGTCAAGTCATGTTGCGCCAGGCACTAGACTGCGCGAGGCTAAGTTGTACCTGACTCGGGTTGCGCCTGACTCGCGCCTGACTGGGGTTGCGCCTGACTCGGGTTGCTCCTGACTCAGGTTGGGCTGCGCCGCGCTAAGGAGCGCGCGCAACACAGTGGCGCAAGCTAAAAAGCTTGCGCACACTGCTCACTGTCTTCTCCAATCAGCAAAAATTCCATGGTTGGAATCCATAGCTTCAAAAGTCCATAACTTGGTCAAAATAAGTCCAAATCCAACTTTTCAAAGGTCAAAATTGGATAGAATGAAATTTTCTACAACATGGAACAATTAGTTTTCGAAAATACCAAGCTTTCATAGATCTAAACCAAGAAAATCATGAGAACGGGAAAAACCTAGATCTACAAAAATCTATCCATCAAAACCAAAAATGACAAGTTCTAAAGAGGCTTAGAACTAGGAGAGGAAGACATTGGAACAAAAAAAAATCCAAGATCCATCATGAAGCAAGTTGCACTTGCCTAGAGCTCTTGGGTGCAGGTGGAGAGGAGTAAATGAAGAAGATGGAGAAGTTATGAGAAATAAATGGAGGAGAGAGAGAGAGAGATGTTGACTTATATATCAACCATCTCCATCTCAAACCAAATCAAGCCAAGCCAAACCAAACCAAGTCATGTTGAACCAAGTTGAACCAATCAAGTCAAGATTAAACTAAGACTAGGCTAAGTAAGACAAGTCTAACTACGATCCACCTGACAAATGTCAGAAATCCGTATACGTATCCTGAAAAAATACGTATAACGGAAAACGGGAGTGACAGATAATGCAAAATCGACTTACTTCTAGAATATCCACATCTACTCACAATAAGTTGTCTAAAATATTTACATTTAATACCAGTAGTTATCCCAAAATAATTAATTTACATGTGATTACACAAATACAAAATGGACCCATTGCTTTCTTTGAATATCTTCATTCATTCTTCGACTTTGTCTATGTTGTACAGAGGAAGTGTCTCTTCTGTGCCGCTTCTTCATCTACTGAGCAAATATTAAGCCATCAAAGACATACAAGTCCTCAAACAAGAACGATAAGGAAAATGAAAATGAAGATATGATATGAAATGTTTCTGAGTTATTTTCGATTCTCAGATAAGAGTTTGGAATGATTAAACCTTAGAGAGGTATTTTAGTATTAACTTGAAATATAAGTCTTCTACGTCATTTCTAGTGATCTCTTAGTATCTGATATGTCAATACGACCTAACAATTTACTAACACAATCACAAATAATTTGCTTATATGATGATACAATTTGGAGAACAACTATTTGAATATCAATACTTGACTAGTTTTTCGGCAATAATCCTGTAACCAGGGATCATGTTGTTTCTGGATGGCACAATGCTTAGAGTCCAGCCCCTCACATTGTGAGTAAAATACACTACATGAAAAAAAAACCATTTTACAACATTGAAAAAAATGTTAAAATGATATCCAAGGTTGTAAAGGAGGAGGGTATCTTCCACAACATTCGTTTGAACGCTGTAAAGACGTCGAAGTTTTTCCCACAATAGTTTACAAATATTAATTGTTGAAATTTATAAAATCTGACAAAAATATTTTTACAACGTTTTCAAGTATTGTAAAAAAAAAACTTTTAAAAACGTATTAGAAGGATTGTAAATATAATTTCAACAACATTATACAGTTGTGGTATAAACGATATCCATCACGTTCAGTAAACGTTGTGCATTGTACAATAGTGTACAAACATTGTAAAAATAACTTTAATAATTGTTGTATATATTATTCAATCATGTTTGTCAAATGTTGTATATAATATTTGTTTATTGTAGTTGTAATATCAACAATGATCTAAAAGTGTTGTAAACAAAGTTTGCAACGATTTAGAAAAGTTAAAACATTATTTTACACATCTCAAAAAATATATTATTTTATAACAGTTTTTAAACATTGTTGATTGTGTTTCCATTTTTTTTAAAAATATAATATTTATAAATAAAAATATATTGATTGTAATTATAATACAAATATAAAAATAAATACATTCTTCTAATTTTCGCTCTCGTTGTTGTTGTTGCTGCTACTTCTGCTATTGTTATTGCTGCTCGAAAATGAACATGAAGAATTACACCCAACAATATGAAAGGGAAAGAGAACTCCTAAGAGAAACTGAATATAACGAACTCCTACCCAAGCAGTTTAAACTTCAAATGATTTTGGTTGCGTTTGGTTCATTGTAATGTAATCGTAATCGTAATGGAATTGGATTTGTAATGTAATTGAGTTTGTAATGTAATAGAATTACAATTACATTACTATGTTTGGTTGAAGCATGTAATCAAACCATGTAATGTAATGTCAATTGCATTCATATGTTTGGTTTACCATGTAATGTAATTAAGTTTCTAATTTAATATTTTTCTAAATACAACATAAAATTAAAAAAGTGGATCACTAAAAAATTTAAAAAATTTAAAAAGAAAAAAAAACTAAAAATAAATAATAAAAATGGTTTGTTTTCTGCTAAAAAAAGACCAAAAACAAAAAAAAAAACGACAAAAAATAAAAAATAAAAAAAATGACAAACGAACAAAACAGAAGGAAAAAAATCAAAAATGAAAAAGCGATAAAAAAGAAAAACGACAAAAAAAAATTCAAAAATGTGAAAACCATAAAAAGTGACCAATAATGATAAAAAAAAAATTGACTAAAAACAAAAAAATTGACAAAAAACAACAATAAATGAAAGGGGAAAAAAAGACGAAAAAACGATAAAAAATAAAAAAAGGGGCAAAAAATGAACAAAAACGACAAAAAAATAAAAAATAATGACAAAAAACGATTAAAAAAGAGCAAAAGAAATAAAAAACGATAAAAAGGAACAGAAATGACAAAAAACGAAATACGAAAAAAGACCAAAACAAGAGTAAATTAAAACGAGCAAAAAATGACAAAAGATTAAAAAACTTGCAAAAAAAAAAATCCAAAAACGACAAAAAAAGGGAACAAAAACGACAAAAACAACAAACAAAAAGAAAAAAAAAACGAGCATAAACGACAAAAAAAGTGAAAAAAGACCCCAAAAAAACAAAAAAGGATAAAAGAAAAGCGACAAAAAACGTGCAAAATCGACCGAAAACGATAGAAGACGATAAAAACGTAAAAAATGGTCAAAACGTACAAGATCGACAAAAATCGATAAATAACATGCAGAAATGGCAAAAAATGTGCAAATCGACAAAAAAGATTAAAAAAAAACGTAAAAATTGACCAAAAACGATAAAAAAACGTGCAAAAAAGCAAAAGACGTGCAAATAAAGCAAAACCAATAAAAAGTACAAAACCGACAAAAAATGTACAAAATCGATAAAAAAGATTTAAAAGCGACAAAAATGGCCAAGAATGTGCAAAAACGACCAAAAATCGAAAAAAGGGCCCAAAAAGAGCAAAAACGACAAAAAATAAACTAAAACGAACAAAAATGACAAAAAAACAAACACAAAATCGACAAAAAAGATTTTAAAAAGTGCAAAAGCGACAAAAAAAGGGCCAAGAATGTGTAAAAATGGCCAAAAATCGAAAAAGGCCCAAACAAGCAAAAACGACAAAAAAATAAACAAAATGAACAAAAATGACAAAAAATAAACAAAAACGACAAAAAAAACCAAAAACTTAAAAAAAGACAAAAAACGAACAAAAACGGCAAAAAAAAGGGCAAAAACAAAACGACAAAAAATAAACAAAAATAACAAAAAACGAACAAAAATGACAAAAAACGAACAAAAACGAAAAAAAGGGACAAAAACAACAAAAAATGACAAAAACGACAAAAAAAGAACAAAAAAGACAAAAAACAGACAAAACAACAAAAAAAGGACAAAAACGATAAAAAAAACAAACAAAAACAACAAAAAACGAACAAAAAAGAATAAAAAGGACAAAAATGGACAAAAACAACAAAAAAGGACAAAACGACAAAAAACAAACAAAAACAACCAAAAACGAACAAAAATGACAAAAATCGAACAAAAACGACAAAAAAACGACCAAAAACGACCCAAAACGAACAAAAACGACCAAAAAACGACAAAAAACAAACAAAAACGAACAAAAACGACAAAAAAGAACAAAAACGACAAAAAACGAACAAAAATGACAAAAAAACAAAAACAACAAAAAATGACCAAAAACGAACAAAAACGACAAAAAACGAACAAAAACGACAAAAAACGACCAAAAACGAACAAAAACGACAAAAACGACAAAAAATAAACAAAAACAACAAAAAATGACGAAAAAACGAACAAAAAGACCAAATTATAGCATATCAACCTTCCGCTTAAGTTGTAATGTAATTGCGATTACATAGGTTTTATGATGTAATTGAGTTTAGAAGAAACTGATGTAATGTAATCAAACTTGTAATCATGATTACATTACATCTACTTTTTTTTGTCCAACCAAACACCCGAGTTAGATTGACAACGTAATGCCAATTACATTACGTTGTCCAATCCTACAAACCAAACGGGCCCAAAGGTATCACATGGTTTTATCTCAGGTTCTCCATTTATCATAGAAAATAGTTCAAAAACTCATTTCTTATAGAAATTTAATAGTTATCTGCATCTAAAACACATAATCAATTGTTCTCGTCAAAAACCTTAACATCTTTTACATAAATAAACATTTACCAAAACAAAAAATTAATAATTATGTGGTAAGAAAAGATTCACCATTATTAAAACCAAAGTACAATTTAGTAATCATCTTCAAGCACAAAAAGAATGATGCAAAGGTCTATGTTTTATAATGCTACCAAAGTCTTTGTTTTAGAGTATGAATTACATAATACAAAAGTTTGTCTTGTAGAAAGTGCTAAATGAAAGTATTCCACACTTGCAACATCAAAGGACCTAATATAAAATTACCTTTCGACAGGACCATTTGGATGTAAACCAATAGCATCCAGGGCAGGGTACTTGTCCATCAAAATCCAGAATTTTCTTTCCAATTTTGTCTCCAAAACATCATCAACCTGCAAAAGTCTTTGTTTTATAATGTTGCAAGTGTCTTTGTTTTCGAGTATGAATATTATAATACAAAAGCCTTCGTCTTATATATATATATATATATATATATATATATATATATATATATATATATATATATATATATATATATATATATATATATATAATTTTATTTTTATTTTTATTTTTATTTTTATTTTTATTTTTGTCCATTTTTTAGGCCGCCAGGTTGGGATCGTAGTCGTCCCGCGACCACCCAGCCATCCCATTAGGTTATGTTTGATTGGGCTTTTTTTTCCATGGAAAATATTTCCATCACAAATTTTTCACCAATTGCAGTGTTTGATAGCTTATATTTTCCATGGAATTATTTTTCAAAAAACTATCATTTTTCATATTTTCATCCAAAATGATAGAAAATGAAACTTATCTAACCCATAGGAAAATATCATTTTTCATAAAAAAAAAAAAACTATTTTTCGTGGAAAATAATGGCAATCAAACACTCAAATTAAGTTTTCCATAGAATTTTTTTTATTAATTCCATAAAAAAAAAATTGCTGAAAAAATAATTCTATAGAATTAATTTCTTTTCCACATTTTTCACCTTGCAATCAAATGCATCCTAAATGAAAGTGAATGTCTTTGTCTTGAAGAAAGTACTAAATGAAAGTAAACCACACTTGCAACAGCAAAGTATTACTAATATAAAGTTACCTTTTGACAGGGCCATCCGGATGTAAACCAATAGCATCCAGGGTAACTTTGTACATCAAAAGCCAAAATTTTCTTTCCAATTTTCTCTCCAAATATCATCAACCTGTAATAAAAACATGAAATCAAAGTCAGGGGAAGATTAAATGCAAAATATGGAAATGAGTATTATTACTAGTGACAAGCATTCAGTATATTGCTTCTTAATTAAGGAGGCAATCCATTACTTTAGAGCCAAGATAATGTCAGCTATGATCTATAGCTATATAAAATCTAAGAGAGAAGCTAACAACCTAAGCATGATCAAGTCCACTAAGGCCTCATTTGGTTCACGGATTTAAGGAACCAACAAAGGAAAGTTATTCATTTCCTTTTTTTGGTAGCCACAAACGTGAAAATCAATTTTTGACAGAAGGAAAAATTGGTAGGAATATGGTTCCACTCATGACCCATGGGATTGATTTTTCCTCCTCATTTTCCAACATTTATTACAAAAGTTATGACAAAAGTAACCATATGTCATTGCTTATTTTACCATTAATGTTATTTTTTATAATATTATTTTTATTTTAAAAGGTAAGGATATTATTGGAACATTGTTATATTTTGTTTTTCTTTCCTATGTAGTTTCCTTGTTTTACCAAACAACGGAAAGAAAATGTGACAGGAATCCTAACTTTCCATTTTCCTGGAAAATACATGGGAATTCATTTCCTTTCCGTGGACCAAACGAGGCCTAAGTGGAACAACAACAGATAACCATCCAGCAAATTACGTTACATATTTGAAAGTGTCAACAAAATAATAATTACATTACATATTTGAAGAATATATTTGAGAGGTGTCGGTCTTGCGGCCTTTAGAATTACCACACGGAAAATGTACACCTTAAGAATGCTAGGACAAACTTCTTTATTGCCCATGTAAAAATTTGAGATAAAGAGGTTTTCAGGAAAGAAAGTGGTCAAACCTCTAGAATATATGGCATTTTAAAACAATAGAGCGTTTATCCCAAATTTTTGTACATGAATTCAGCCAGATAAAGTATGTGGTCAATGTTGGATTGTATCTCGTTTTCGGTTGAGCGCACAAATGGGGGGTGACAATGGAGTTGGTAATTTAGTCCCACATCGGTTAGTGTAACGACCCGCTCCACCCTAGTGGAACGCCGATTCAAACGACAAGTGCAACAACTCAAACGAGCCGTCGACCCGAAGAGTTGGCATCGACCAGATGAAGAATCGATGCAAGGCTTACATTGGCCCGTCAAGATGAATCCAGACTTAGACTTTCAAAGGCGCGCTCGGAGTATCGCTCGGCCGATGCGAACATCGCTAAGGTGGGTGGCTCCGATGAACCCGTCTTTGCTTAGCCTAGACACATAACAATACGGACACTATTGCTAGAATCGTTAGGCGACAACACTGCGCATGCTAATAAATGACTCAACGCACCTAGCTAAGGGAATAATTCCATCTTGTATGCTTGTATAGAATATGAAAAGAAACATGGAAAATGTGAGAACTCTCACACTGCACTCCACGCTCGTGCTAAGGCACAAGCTTACGTTCAAGTCCCTATGCGTTCAACAATGAAACAATGAATGGTTTACAACAATAAAACGGGAAGACTATCGACATAGTCATTCCGAGTAGAGTATAGCAACATTGAAAGGCCACGGGACCGATGGGTCACCAAGGCGACTCCCGCACAGGGAGTTGCAAAATGTATAAATGAATGAATGAATGAATGAATAAGTGAATGAATGAATCAATGAACAAACGGACAAGTGAAAGAAAGAAAAAAATGAATGAATAAAAAGATAAGAAAGAAAAGGGATGGTTAGTGACAGGTATGACGGGCACGTGCAACGGGGCTCGCTACCCGTGCTGCACGGACGCCAACCTGGTCGATAACGCATTTTGGCTAAGGCTTAGCCTACGGCTCGAAGACAGCCGTTAAGTTAAAATGACAATAAAATACGAAATGGTCGTGGGCTCGTGCACGAGTGAAAAGGGATTCCAAGGACAGCGAACGACGATTTCGTGGCCGGCCTAGGCGGAATCATGGCCTACGGGCGGACAGGTGTGTGGGCTTGGGCACATAACCAAACGTAGGGCCGGTTATTCAATAGTCTATCAAGGTGTACCAGCCATCACGCTTGATAGATGAGAATGCCACAGGGGAAAATGTCCAAAATGGCTGACATGCCAGCGACCGATGCATATAGATTTAAGTGGACTTTGCTGGTGGCAATCCACGTGCAAGTTCTTGCATTGAAATCAAAGTAATCTAAGTTAACTGAATGAAGCGCCCTCTGAACAGACGTTTACTGTAACATACAAATGATCAAAAAGTACTTCGTACAAGTGAGTTAGAAAACACGCCTACGAAGCGTTAGAATCTAAGGCAGGAACACGCCCTTGGCAGTAAATGTTTACGTGAATCATGTTAAGTTGAAATATATGAATTGTTGACTAACTTGGTTTACATTGAACAGGAAAGGCCGGACGGTAAGTATGGGTAAGTCATGTATGTATTTCCATACGACACTTGAAATTGGCAACACGAGATAGGCTATGAAATATGCCATAAAATTAATCCTAAGGCAAGATTAGAAAGATAATGAATGATAGAGATACACAAAAGTAAATAGAACGTGTTTGGTAATGATAGCATTGTGGGCGAGCTAGCCTCCCCACCAGTGCATAACAATGTACTGATAACCCCACAGTCTGCTTGCAGGAAGCAGGAAACGTCGGCGGGTACGGAGCTTTCCTCAAACGTGCTAAGGCGCGGAGCTATCTCTGGAGCCTTGGAGCGTTGCAAGGAGCTGGAACACCATATACAGGACATAATGTATCGGAACATCGCCATGAATCATTCTATCTTCTAAGCCACTTGGCACGCCTTTTATGTTTCAGAGAGAGAGCTTGAGTGACTTGTAAACTCGGCCTAGCGCCGCTTGTAAACTTCTTGAATATCAATAAAGAGTTTGAATTTGCTTCTACTTGTGTTCATTTACTTTCCGCTGCAAATGGGGACACTCTGTGCGACTCTGTGGCCTAGTTCAAATCGGCCGTTTCTGGACTTAGCCTTGCACGGGCGTAACCTAGGCCCGTGCGGCATCACGCCTTAGCGAGGACGATCGCTCCTGCGGGAGCGGGGCGTGACATATTGGTATCAGAGCACGGCTTTACGTCCTTGGACTTCATTTCGATTTTCTCAGCTTTAAAAGCTCGGCTTTGAAACAAAAGAAGTGTACGCTCTCTCTCATTGTGCCTTGGGATGTTCCATACAATAAGTCTACTATTTTCAAAAGCTCGGACAAGTACTCGGTTGAACGGGATCGATAGACGACGACCTTTGTGCTGAACGATATTAAACATGACTCGATATAGAACACATACTAAGTAAAGTCGCGTGCGTGTCCAAATAGTCCTGCGTCGACATTAGCAATTGAGCATGCAAACTTGAATATAGTCCGCATGGGATGGTTATGCAGCACAACTTAGTTCGCATGTCGCACACCTCGACTTCTGGTACAATCGAGTTGCGAGCGATATCAAGTACCGCTCGTTCGGGAACGGAGATACACTAGTGTATATCGATAGGAACGCTATCAAACTAACGCTTAGGCATGCACGAAAGATTGGCTTGAATTTTGAGGATTAGTGCGAACGACTTAGTACGTCGAGGCGACGTGAGCGATTACGCTAGAGATTCGTCGAACGGATCTGGAGGATGTCTTAGCGCATGACGCGAACGTGACTGAGGACTAGATCGTATGGCTTGAATCTGAGTGGTGTATGTGATAGGTTCGGAGAAGAATAAGAATGAGTGTCGATGACTAGTCGAGTGGCTCAAACCCTGAGTGGTGTATGGACGTCATAGAAATTGTTCGAGCGAGACTAAAGGATTTACGGATCGTACGAGTATGTCGGCAAGCGATGCGATCGTACAAAGCCTTAGAACGTGTCACACTTGGTTGGCTGTGACTTCAAAAGTCCCGAACGAGATGTCGCTGGACAACTTGTCAATGGGCAACGCGAGTTAGAAAATGGTTCGGAACGATGAATGAAAATGAATGGTCTTGATCAAGGAAACTTAGAGGATCGCACGTACGATTTCGGATCGATTCAAATGAATTGTGACTTGAGTTTGAACAACGATCTTGAAACTAGCTTAAGGGATAGCAGTTGAACTTGATCTTGAATATTAGATGAAATTATGGAATATCCAACTCGGACAACAGCATCAACGTACGACTCGAAATCGGTTGCAAAGGAAGATCGTCAGTTTACGCATATCGTCGATGGTATTGAGGCGTATCAAAGATCGATATGCGATAACTCGGGGGTACTCTGACTCAGCGAATTACGATCGTGCAAATGTTATTGTTCCGATGGATGCTATACTCTTGATATTGAAACGTGTCGAAGAAAATATAGACGTGGCTCGAGGATTTTCTAGTTGAACGAAATGATGAATGGACTATCGATCTTGGCTTGGATAGAAAATGAAATGTTGGATTTGCTTCGACGATAACCCTAACGTCGACATTCTTGTCTTATGCGTATGCAACTCCAGCTTCGCACATACGTCGTGCCGATTAGGGCGATCACTCCGCGTGAGCGCTGGTATGGTGATTCATACAGTAGGGGTGATTGAACTAGCATGGCGTGGCAATTTGTGTGCTTCGACTTATGGTTTGACGCGAAGGTGGACTCGAAAATGACTTAGCGTGTATGACGATCGAATTTGAGGATTGCGTAGGTCCAATCCGCGTATCGAGAATGAATTAGTCTAGACGCAAGCAAGAGTTACGCCCCGATGAGAATGATTATTTCGCGGGAGCGTTTCATGGTGATTCATGAACCACCGTAGATAATCGGACTCGCGTGAGATTTAGGGCACAACGAATTGCCAAAGCTAGACGACCTCGTGATCGAATACATGAATTCGTTAGAATTGGTGAATTGAATGGAATCGAATATGTGCAACGATGTCTTGATGCGAATAGGTGATCGTGCTCGATGTTTAGAAATCTGAGTGACGCGAGCTTGGATAGAAAATCCCGTACTACTGACTTTGGTTTGACCCTAGGATTGGGGTCAGTGTTGGCATTATTGTTGGGGAACTATGATTCCAATCTTGACATTGACTTAGCCTCGAAAAGATGGCCTAGCGGTTAGGCGAGACGTCCTATTTCATGTGTTATCAATCAAAAGATTGATCTTGATGATTGGCATGGATGGATAATGTGAATCACGAATATAGGAATACCCCTCACGAGATTCGTCTGACATGCATATATTTCAGGGATACCGGAGTATGTACACGATGCGATTAGAGTGAGAATGACAAATTTCTAGATCATACGGCTTGGCTGAATGCATGTATTTTGAGGACGCTTGGAATGCGTGCACTATCCAGCCAAGTGATACATTGAGTTCAAACGAGACTTGAGGAATGGATAAGTGTCGAGAACTTGAAATCGTGTTAAAAGAAAGGAATGATACTAGTACGAGCGTGGCTCGGAATCAAGAAACGTGTGAGCGGAGTGTGCGTGAACGACAACGAGATTGGCCCTAAACAAGTGAATGATATGGAATCGATATAGTGCAAGTAAAAGTTGGTATAATAAAATTGAACCATTGATAGGAAGATATACTCGATGATAGTAAATACTTGGTCTTGAATTGGACGAAAATTACTTAAACTTGGTCGACCCCGCAAGGAAGAAATCATACTGATTTCGTGGACACGAACGCTTGAGAAGTGAATCGGGTCATCTCGATGACCGAGATAAATAAAAGTGAGTTTGCCTCAGCCTACGACCCTCGTATTTGACGAATTACAACGTGCCTCGTGAAACCATTTTCGTCCCATGACACAGAGAAATAGCAACCAAGATGAAGAAACACTGGAATTAAATAAGTACCATCAACTCTAAAATGAATGAATGAAAGGCAATTCAATAAAATCGACCAAACGCGTGCGACACGGAACTTAGAAAGATATCAAGTATGGTTCGATGCCATCGAACGATAGAGCCGTTCGATGAAATTGTCTAAGAAATACGACGACACGAGTTAAGGAATGGTAGGATAACCTGCACTCAAAAAGTCTCGAGGACGAGACTTATTTTGAGTGGTGTATTATGTAACAACCCACTCCGCCCTAGCGGAACGCCGATTCAAACGGCAAGTGCAACGTCTCAAACGAGCCGTCGATCCGAAGAGTTGGCATCGACCAGATGAAGAATCGATGCAAGGCTTACATTGGCCCGTCAAGATGAATCCAGACTTAGACTTTCAAAGGCGCGCTCGAAATATCGCTCGGCCGATGCGAACATCGCTAAGGTGGGTGGCTCCGATGAACCCGTCTTTGCTTAGCCTAGACACATAACAATACGGACACTATTGCTAGAATTGTTAGGCGACAATACTGCGCATGCTAATAAATGACTCAACGCACCTAGCTAAGGGAATAATCCCATCTTGTATGCTTGTATAGAATATGGAAAGGAACATGGAAAATGTGAGAACTCTCACACTGCACTCCACGCTCATGCTAAGGCACAAGCTTACGTTCAAGTCCCTATGCGTTTAATAATGAAATAATGAATGGTTTACAACAATAAAACGGGAAGACTATCGACATAGTCATTCCGAGTAGAGCATAGCAACATTGAAAGGCCACGAGACCGATGGGTCGCCAAGGTGACTTCCGCACAGGGAGTTACAAAATGTATAAATGAATGAATGAATGAATAAGTGAATGAATGAATCAATGAACAAGCGGACAAGTGAAAGAAAGAAAAGAATGAATGAATAAAAAGATAAGGAAGAAAAGGGATGGTTAGCGACAGATATGACGGGCACGTGCAACGGGGCTCGCTACCCGCGCTGCACGGACGCCAACCTGGTCGATAACATATTTTGGCTAAGGGTTAGCCTACGGCTCGGAGACAGCCGTTAAGTTAAAATGACAATAAAATACGAAATAGTCGTGGACGGCTCGTGCACGAGTGAAAAGGGATTCCAAGGACAGGGAACGACGATTTTGTGGCCGGCCTAGGCGGAATCATGGCCTACGGGCGGACAGGTGTGCGGACTTGGGCACATAACCAAACGTAGGACCGGTTATTCAATAGTCTATCAAGGTGTACCAGCCATCACGCTTGATAGATGAGAATGCCACAGGAGAAATGTCCAAAATGGCTGACATGCCAGCGACCGGTGCATATAGATTTAAGTGGGCTTTGCTGGTGGCAATCCACGTGCAAGTCCTTGCATTAAAATCAAAGTAATCTAAGTTAACTGAATGAAGCGCCCTCTGAACAGACGTTTACTGTAACATACAAATGATCAAAAAGTACTTCGTACAAGTGAGTTAGAAAACACGCCTACGAAGCGTTAGAATCTAAGACAGGAACACGCCCTTGGCAGTAAATGTTTACGTGAATCATGTTAAGTTGAAATATATGAATTGTTGACTAACTTGGTTTACATTGAACAGGGAAGGCCGGACGGTAAGTATAGGTAAGTCATGTATGTATTTTCATACGACACTTGAAATTGGCAACACGAGATAGGCTATGAAATATGCCATGAAATTAATCCTAAGGCAAGATTAGAAAGACAATGAATGATAGAGATGCACAAAAGTAAATAGAACGTGTTTGGTAACGATAGCATTGTGGGCGAGCTAGCCTCCCTACCAGTGCATAAAAATGTACTGATAACCCTACAGTCTGCTTGCAAGAAGCAGGAAACGTCGGTGGGTGCGGAGCTTTCCTCGAACGTGCTAAGGCGCGGAGCTATCTCTGGAGCCTTGGAGCGTTGCAAGGAGCTGGAACACCATATACAGGAAATAATGTATCGGAACATCGCCATGAATCATTCCATCTTGTAAGCCACTTGGCACGCCTTTTATGTTTCAGAGATAGAGAGCTTGAGAGACTTGTAAACTCGGCCTAGCACCGCTTGTAAACTTCTTGAATATCAATAAAGAGTTTGAATTTGCTTCTACTTGTGTTCGTTTACTTTTCACTGCAAATGGGGACACTCTGTGCGACTCTGTGGCCTAGCTCAAATCGGCCATTTCTGGACTTAGCCTTGCCCGGGCGCAACCTAGGCCCGTGCAGCATCACGCCTTAGCGAGGACGATCGCTCCTGCGGGAGCGAGGCATGACAGTTAGGAGGTGGGATCATGTGGTGTAAATAATTGGAATTTGTTCAGGTCTTACATGAGAATTCTCTTTTAAGGC
This sequence comes from Iris pallida, assembly GCA_029216955.1. Lineage (NCBI taxonomy): Eukaryota > Viridiplantae > Streptophyta > Magnoliopsida > Asparagales > Iridaceae > Iris > Iris pallida. The sequence goes on from JANAVB010044782.1 coordinate 28,778, forward strand.
ATATTGGCTCAATTCAATATCGTACCTTATGGACCAATTTCGGTTCGGATCACACTGTGTTACCAACAAGTGGTATCAGAGCCCATGGTTACGGGGCTGATTTGGGCAGCTCTAATTGGTTTGAGACAGATAGTGTTGAACGTTCATGCGTATACACGGATATACGGGCTCTATTCTCAAGGTAGAATTAGGGGCATATGCAACTACACAGATTGGAGCAAGACGTTATGGTTGCACACAATGATGGTGTGGATTAACGTGCCAGTTTAGTTATGTGGTCGAATGGTTCGAGATGACAATATGTTAGATCTCCTGGGTGCTCGGTTGGCGGAAACGAACAAAGGTAGCCGGAGTGTGCTAAGGGTGTTCGGCTTGCGGGAACGAATAAATGGTATTCGGGTGTGCTAGGTTGCTCGGTCAGCAAAATGTGCTAAGGTGGAGATTGTTGGATTGTATCTCGTTTCCGGTTGAGCGCTCAAATGGGGAGTGACAATGGAGTTGGTAATTTAGTCCCACATCGGTTAGGAGGTGGGATCATGTTGTGTAGATAATTGGAATTAGTTCAGACCTTACATGATAATTCTCTTTTAAGGTATATGGGTCCAATTCAATATCGCATCTTATGGGCCAACTCCGATCCGGGTCACACCGTGTTCCCAACAGTCAAGGCTTAGTTGCTGAAGCATCAGAATGTCAAGGTGCAGATCCCCTTGAGGAGTTGGAACATACATTTGAAGCCTTCTATGTTTATATACGGGTCTGTAGATTTTTTGATCTTAATAGTTAAAATCATATATACATCTAAAACTTGTCTTGACCATAGGTGTCTTAAGTATTACCAGATCCGAAAAATATAATTAGAAACTGAACCTGCTATCACAACAATTATTATAGTATTATTTCGTTATGCTACTTGATAGTAAACAATCAACAAACAATTTTTGAAGGCAAAAGACATACGTGTAAATCATTTTGAAGCGGTGTTCATCTCAATATTAGGCGTGGCCGTACATTCTTTGCTACATACATTTAAGTCTTTTCGGCGATAACTGTTCTTATCCTTCGTAGCGTGAGCTTCATCCATCAACACACAGCTCCACTTATCCCGCTTTAGCACCTTGTGATCATCTTTCTGTTGCAGGTAAAGAATTTACAAAGAAGAGCAACCCTCAGTAGCACCTTGTGATCATCTTTCTTCTATATCTCGGCCGCACCATCCTGTTGCAAGGGTAATGGAACTTAATAATTGAAGTAATACGTGTGCCATTCCATCTTTAAGAAGGGGTTTTCTCTTCAAAAATGACAGGTCCCAATAAATAAACTACTACATATAATATTAGCGCCTTACGATGGTACAACAAAGAAAATCAAGTATTGCAAAGAGCAGGGCCGATTTTGAGGGAGTGCAATGGGTGCGACTGCACTAGGCCTTCCGAATTCGTAGGCCTCCAATATTTTTATATCTATATGTATTATGTATGCTAAACTAACTTATGGATACATAATTTAAAAAATCCAAAAATTTTAAACTTATGAATAAATAATTTAAAATTTATGAATAAGTAATTTAAAAAATCCAAATATTTCAAACTTATGAATAAATAATTTATAAATTTATTGGCCATCCTTATGTATATTAAGCTAATCAAGTGGAGATTCTCTTAATTAACTAAGTTATATCTGTTTCCAATTAAGAAATCAATTAACAAGGCTTCTACCGTTTCCAATTAAGGAATTAAGTCAATGTTTTTCCTCAATCACATGCATATTCAAAATTAATAGAAAATCCTAATACTTAATAGGAAATCCTAAAACTTATATGATTCAAATAGAATCCTATGTATCCTTCACTCTATCAAAATGCCCACAAATTTCAACTCTCTACCATTTCAAAAAACGTCCTCATATTCCAAACCACCTAATCTCCAATTCAGGACTCTTTGCCAATACCCCATGAGCACTCCGAAGTTTCAGCTCCGTCGATGAGCCCGCCCGTCAACTGTTGAAGAAGGTTGTGCACAAAGAAGACTGTTGCAGAATAAGCGTAGATTTTCAGAAAGTTCGTGCGAGCAGATCTCCATACTCATTCAACGAAATCCCAAAACAATTGTACAGGTACGATCTCCTATAACTCTAATTTAATCCTCTAAAATTTTGTAGGTTAATTCAAATTTTAAATACATTAAATCATTAGCCAAAGTAGGCCTCCCAAAATTGTAATTTTATATAAAGTTTGTCGATCGAGGGTTGTCCCAACAAATCAAACCACCCCGACTCGAACCGTTTGCATCGAAACACGAGTATGGTATTTTTGGACATGTGTGATTTGAGGAATTAAATTTGGTCGTGCTAGCGTGACGTAATTGGAGTTTCTAGGACGTGTCAATGCGTGTCCGATATGACACGGACACAACATGAATTATTATTATTTCAATTGAAAAATGTTGTAATTGAATGATTTTTCTTAATTGATGTTATTTTTGGATTATTTAAATTCTGAATTTTTTTATTATAATTTTTTTTTATATGAGAATAGGCCTCCATTTATTTTTTCGCACCGGGCCCAATCGTCCTTGATGAATCTCAGCTCCGGCCCTGGCAAAGAGGTGCTAGCATTAGGTAGTTTGTCTATGATAATCAATCAGGTAAAGTCTAAGGGTTTGTACTGTTGTGATTTTTGGGTATGAAGAGCTATGGAACTTGCTAAAAGGATTCTTCTGCTTATAATCCTTGTAGAACTTTTGGGGTCTCAAAACAAGAAAAGGAATGGTAATCACTTACTACGTTACATGAGCAAAAGATCTTCCAGTTAATTACTGATAATCATAATTTGTCCAGAAGAGACTAGAATTAATTGACAGAAACATGTCAGAATTCATATAGAATAGAATCGCAAATTCCTTGACTCGTTCACTTGGTTACGATACATCAAAAGAGAACAAGAAGCTCATCTTGATCTATTTTATGATTCTTCTCTATGACCTAAAACCCAAATACGTATAATTCTTCTATGTGGCCTAAAACCCAAATACCTATAATTTCTTCTCTATATACAGGTAGTTAACTTTATCATGTTTTATGCAGTAAGTTTTACTCTTTTATTCTGGTACCCCTAGTCCATTTCAACTATGCTCAACTTTTTGCAGTATATTTCTTCATTTCCAACAATTCTGACACATAAATCAAGAGTGGTCTTATAGCTATGGTCACAACACCCAAGGTCTTTGTCAGTGTTCAAAGTAGAATTGGGTTATCTTGCCCAGGTTCAAAGAGAGATCTCCCTAACACTTCCTCTATTGAAAGTAATCACATTTGCTAAACTGTTGCCAGTAGTGTCTAAAAGTTGCATAAACAAAGTCCAGTATGTATTTACATATCTTCTCTATACCATAGTTTGCAGTATCGGCCGATACCGATACGGTTTGGCATATCTCGTTCCGATACTCGATGCTGACCGATATTGTCATTGGGGTTCTCTTTTCCGGTCAATTTGGCAAAAAAAATTGAACGGAAAAGACCGATCAATAAGGGTGTAAAAGCATAAAAAGGTTACAAAAGCATGTAAAAGAAGAAAATTTATCTATCGTATGTAAATCAATCGGTACGAGTGACTACTACTTCGTTTAATTTCAAAACTACTAACAAAGAACACTGAAAATATCAAAATTATGCCTAAATGTATAGAATATATTTTCTAAAATGTTAATAATTTATTATAATTATTTGTTTTCCGATACCAAAAATCCGATACTCCGATTCAAAACCTCCGATACTGCCGATACAGCCGATCCCGATACTCATAGGAGTGGTCCGATACCGATTCCGATACCGATACTTTGAACCTTGCGTCTATACATACTTGGCCCAGTATACTAAACAAAAATATATGCAATTCCCCCAAATATCTCATATAAAGTGGATTTACTTAGGAGTTGCATCAGATATATAGGTAGTGATACTCAAATCTTAAAGTAAATAAGTATTTGGGATCTACAGTAAGGTATGGCTGAGATTTTAAGAATGACCACTGCCGATACATGTTGTTTAGTATCGTGTTTCGATGGAGGTGCAAGTGTGTCTCAATGGAGGCTGCACGTTTAATTAGTACTAGTAAATGCACGTACTTTGCACGTATAATAACGGATAAAAAGAATATTATTCAATTATACTTAAATATCTATTCTAACTTATGTGGTTAAGGTGTGAGGTAGTTTTTCTGTTTGTTTGAGTTCGATTCTCCATGTTGACAAATTTAGACTTTTTTCAACAATTTTTTACACAATTTATTTTTTAAAAGTAAAATGGACCGTGATATAATGACGACTTAGACGGCTCACTTTTGAGCCTTTTTAAAGCCTCATTATATAGTGTAAGATTAGTGGATACCTTCAGTATCATGTTACTGTTGGAGAAAATTGTTGGTCACATTTGAGTCTTATATACCAAAACCACTCAAAATTGACTGAAATTGGCAAGAGGCAAATTTTTACCAAAATGGGCTTAAACTTCCCGAAAAAGTTCCTCAAAATTGATCTCTACTTCATAAAACAAGGAAGAAATATCCATGACATGAAAATCATACCAACATTAGCCAAAACAAGTACCCAAAAAGTTCATTTTCTTTTCCATGTTTCAAATTTTATATCTAGAGCCAATCTATGCATGTTATTGTTTTTTAAATATGTAAATTGTAATGTTACAGTTTCACCGGACTCAATAAACGAACATAAAACATAAATAATTTATAAAAAAATATGTTTAAACATTAACCTTGTTCATTTATTGTTTCAATTGTCACCCATACCAATATAATGTTAATAAGCCTTGTTTTGAAGATAGTATAATGCAAATACCACTAACAATTTCATGGATGGATGATGACAAGACCAACCAACAGCAAAGTACAATATAAAAAGGCTAGTTGATGGAAAGCAATTCCCTACCAGCTTCTCTCCGAAAAATAACTAACATAGTGTCAATATTGTAAGAAACTGTTGAGTATTAGTTATTTAGTCCCAAATATGATAGAGAATAGTGAGAAAGGGTAGTCCTCTCATGTATATACGTAATCTCTCATATTAATAAATAATTCTTTTATTCTTTATTTTACATGGTACCAGAGACAAATCCTAGCCACCACACCTCTCTCTCTCTCTCTCTCTCTCTCTCTCTCTCTCTCTCTTTCTCTCTTTCTCTCTCTCTCTGCCGCCACCCATGCCCTCCTGTTACGGCCCACCCCTGCCCCCTACCGCCCCAGCCCCTCCACCTGCAGCCTGCCACCTCCTGCTGCCCCACCTCTCTTCCTCCTTAAGAGGGTAAACAATAATTGTTCGCGTGAACCTCTTGTCACTCCCGTTTTCCGTTATACGTATTTTTATTATACGTGTACGAAATTTTGACATTTGTCAGGTGGATCGTAGTTAGACTTGTCTTGCTTAGCCTACTCTTGGTTTAACCTTGCCTTAGTTTATTTGGTTTGGTTCAACATTACTTGGCTTGGCTTTGCTTGGTTGGTTTGAGATGGAGAGGTTTGGTATTTAAGTCAACTTTTCTCTCTCTCCTCCATAACTTTTATTTATTTCTTCTCATCTTCTTCATTTACTCCTCTCCACCTACACTCAAGCCCTAGGCAAGTGCAACTTGCTTCATGATGGATCTTTATTGTTCTCTTGTCTTCCTTGTTTGATTCTAAGCCTCTTTAGAACTTGAAGATTTTGGTTTTGAGGGTTACATTTTTGTATATCTAAGTTTATAGTTTCTTCGGCTTTTCTTAGTTTTGATCTCTTAAACTTTGTTATTTTTGAAAACTAATGGTTCCATGTTGTAGAGAATTCAATTTCATTCAGTTTAGACCTTTATTTTGCCCAATTTTGAGTCCTTTAGTCAAAGTTATGGACATTGGAGTTTTAAAACACTATGGCCAAAAGCTTGTTGGTAGGGACGATACCTCGTGCACCTTTTGGTCCGCGCACCTTGCATTTCGCGTACCTTTTGGTTACCTTGTACCTCGTGCACCTTTTGGTCCGCGCACCTTATACCTCGTACACCTTGCAAACTCAAAATATTAAAGTTGTAAATCTTTGTCTTGGCTTCAAGAATCTTCCTGTCTCACTTTAATCAGAGTTCATATGTGACTTATAGTTTCAATCACACATGGGTGTTCTCGATCTTCTTTGCATGTTTTTCTATACTTGGCCTAAATTGCGACGACCCGACTTGACACTTGATAGTCTTGAGATAGTAACTTGAACTTGACTTGAACATGATAATATGAACCCGTCTTGATAATTATTGATAAGTGGCCCGTCGAGGCGCACTCCAGACAAGTACTCTTGACATGACAAGTAACCTAACATGACATGTATAATCTTGAAAGGCTGTTGTGACAACTACCCTGACTTGCTAAGTAACTCTTGTCTTGACACCGTGGTTGACTTTCTTGATTATGCCTGTACAAGCTACCTGTCTCGTCTTGCATCATGTCTAGGACATGGATTTCTTGTTACCACGGTCAGAAATTCACAATGAATCTGACTAGGTTAATGACTAGATTGATCAAGTAGTTCATATAGAAAGATTTTTCTCAGTTACAGGCGATCCCGTTATTCCGGCCACACATGAGGGACTTGTAGTCTGTCGAAGAGTATGACACATTTTTAGTCCACTGTCATGTGAGGCACTTCTTGATAACATAAGTACTAAAAGTACACCAGTAATCTTGATAACTCTTGTAACTCTTATAAATCATCTCGTCTGGATAACCTGGATAGCTGCAGGACTTATGACTGCGGGAATCTCATTGCATCTTACTAATAACTAGGCCTTTGATAACTCTAGTTAGCTAATGATAGTAAGCCGTAGGACTTGATTGGCCGTGCATGAATGCTTGCTCGTGATTAGCATGATAATTATATTCCATCTCTTAATGCAAGCTATTATTTTATTCTAACCCTGTCTTCTCGTCATTTAAATATGTTTATTTATTTATTCTTCTATTTTATTATCTACTGGTTTTAGTTCTTTAGTGAAGCCTCCCTTGTGGTACTTGCTCTTTATGGGGTCTGACCCAGCTGATTTTATATGGCCAGATTTTGGAGTGATACCAGATAATCTTCCTGCTTATCAGCCAGATGGTGAATACCAGACGTAATCCTGACAACGAGTGGGTTTCTTATTTTGCTCTCCCACTCTATTATAAATTATTTTTTTGAGACGTTTAGTCGCTGAGCAAGTGTTAGCTCGTGTTGAAACTTAATTCATGTTTGCCTACGGGTTGTAACATGATTGACAAATCCTAGGGTTGATCATGTATGACTTAACTCTTGCTAGTCTCGCATTTTGTATGACTAGCTTCATGATCATCTGAATATGTAATGTTTGGGACGTCTTACTTTGTATGTCTGATGATCTAACATCTTGTACATTTATTTGCTTGCTTGAGATTGAGACACTAGACTGGTTCCTGACCATAAAGATCGATGGATTGTAGTTTAACCCTCATGCATCTAGACAGCCGTGACCGTATTACGAGGTGGGTTGCACTTCAATGTACGTAGATGGCTGTGTCTGTCCCCCGCTCTCCAGTATTCTGGTTCTGGGGCGTGACACCTCTGAACCTCGACAACGACATCAGGAGTTAACAGAGAGAAAATGTAATTGTTTGTGTGAATCTATTTTCCTGGTCCCGGTATCTACATCAGGATTTAACATAGAACAAACTAGGCTTGTGCGAATCTCTGTCATGTCTTGTGTGATCTACATTTGATCTCTGTCAACATTGCGCGAGCCAGTTCTGGCAACGTTGATCATGCATTAGCGAGGTTGATGTGAATATCGGGTCTGGACAGTCAATAACAGTCGAATCGAGAACTTGAAGGAGTCCAATAATATTGTCGATTCCGATATTCATAGAAAGAGTCTGATATCGATGCTGTAAACCTTGGTAGAGACTATTTGCATTCTTGTGTCTTCTTGTTAACAACATATAATATTGTACTGACAAATCTTTGCTTTGTGCTTGGACTGTATATATGGAGCGGAATATAAGTGCATAAGAATTATCAATTGGGGATTGGATCGGCAACGGCACTTGACCTTTGGTCTCTTCAGTGCCTCGGAGAGACAGATCAATTGAAGAAGAAGAAGAAGAAAAATTTGTGGGTTAGAGATATGGAGGAAGAGTTAGGATTAAATTAGAGTTTATTTGAACCTTTTTGGTTAATTTTTTAACCTCCAAATCGGAGAATTAACTAGGATTAGAAATAGGGTGTGGCTATCTGCACCCTATCACCCACTGAACACACCCCATCCAAAAAAATAAATAAATAAAATGGTTATTCTCCCCTCCCCTCCCCTTCCCCCACCCCTGCTCCTTCGACCCCTGTCACGCCCCGATTCGGGGAATCTTTCATCCTCGCTTCGATTCGCGCCGAATCGTTCGTCCTCGCTAAGGCGTGATACCGTACAAGTCTGGTGTTGCACATGTACAAGGAAAGAACGTGTACTGTTATGTCATTTAGAAATATTTGAAATCCAGCCACATTTCAGAAACATTGAGGACACAATATAGGAAGAAGAAATGTAACTCTCTAAACCAGTTTTGCGAACTTCAATAAATTTTTCTTTAGTTTTCTATTTGAAAGAAAAGTATTGTTCTCTTATGAAAAATTAAATTTTGTTTCAATAAATTTCAAATAATATTATTAAATTTTGATTGTTATGTTTCAAAATTTATCATAGTTATTTACAACTTATTTTAAGCTGATTATTGATAGTCAAAAGATACTTTGATTGATCCATGTGGATTATAATAGTATTATGCTTTACTAAAAAAAATTAGTAGACATTTATTCAAACTTTAATATCCTGTTACTTTTATTTTGATGGCTCTGAATTGGAATTGTATTAGAGAGCAGCAGCAAAATTCTTGGATTAAATGTAATTATTATTTGGCAGTAACTAATTCAGTTAGAAGGTTGTTACAATCTCAGTCTAATTAGCCCCAGATCTACTACATTTTACAGCACCTGCCACTCCCTACTGGACACACACACGCACATGTAATATTTTATTATATAATGTACACAGCTTCCAATGATTCTGACACATCACAGTACATATTTTCCAACCCTCTCTCTTCTCTCTCTCTGTGTCCGTTCCTTGGCCGTGCACCACCGTGAGCCGTCGGACCTCGCCGGACTTCATCGATCCATCATCCACCACCAGGAAGCCGAGCATCACTGCCCCGACACCACTGTCAACTGCACCAGAGCTCCTTCGCATCGCCGAGCACCAGATCGCCTCACCGAAGGAGCAGAAAATTGCCACCACGACACACACTGACTCTTGGACGAACGAGCCAAGAAGTCAGCAGCGCCGGAGCCAAGGATCGACCACTCTGACAGAGATGATTTGGACGGCCACCGATTTCGACCGGCCTTGTCGTCCCCGCAGTAGCCCTGCCGTGTCCAAATCTACACCAAGAAACCTACAACACCGCCATCACCAACATTCGTCACCGTCGGTACAACGTTTCCGGCTGACTCCGATCCGCTGGCACAAGCCGTAGACCATCGCACGTCGTCTCCGGTCAGCGAGCCTGCCAACGCTCTTGTTCCTTCGGCGACCTTCACGAACAGAAGCCGCTTCGCCAGGGGGAACCACTAGTGTCGAGCACCAATCTCGATCCGGTGGTTCTCTGCACTGTTGGCGTCATATGGACCGTCTGAATCCTCCGGACCCGCCAAACCGAGGTGAGACTCCCTTGATCATCTTCTTCTTCCTCTTGTTCTTATTCTTGTTCCTTTCTGTTCTCTCCTAGGGTTTGAGTGAGTATTTGTGGCTGGAGTGTTTATTTGTGAGGTTGAAGAAGAGTGTAGAGAAGAGTTTGGGAATGGAATTTCTTGATGGTCGGCTGAACACTGAGTAATAGAGTAGAAGAGAAAGCCCTCTATAGTTTTTGTTATCTTCAAATTGTAGGTTAGTGTGTCATTAGAAATTGAAGAGTGGGATTTCGAAGGTTGTGCCAAGCAATTGGCCCTTCAAAATCCGAGAAGAGAAGGCTGGGTGCCCCTTCAGAAATTGAAGGGTTGAGTATGGAGTGTGCGGCTGGGATGAGAAGTGGAAGAGTGTAGTAAAGAAAGAGGAGCTGAGATTCGGTTGTGAGAGAAAGTTGGAATTGATGGAGAGAGTGTGAGTCTCCTCCTTTTAATTTTTGTCCTTGGAAATAGATGTGCCATGTGCCTCTCGAAACTCGAGAAGGTGGCAGTGCTTCTTCACATAGTGAAAGTCACATTAGTAGCAGTGTTGGGTTTCTTTAAATTTTCGGCTGTAGGAATTATGAGTAAAGAGAGAATCTTAGGTTAAGAGTTAAGGTTTTAATTGTTGGATTAGCAGTAAAGTAGAATTGGGCTGGGTTCCCGGGTGGATATGAATTATGGGCTGTATTAGTGAGTATGGTTGGACTTTAGGTTTTATTTGATGTTAACAGTGTAGACTGAGTGATTAGGCTGGGTTTGAGAAGGGAATGCTGGGCCGGGTTTAATGGAGAGTATTTGGGTTCTGGTTGGGCTTGCTCTTAGATAATTTTCTGTTGATATTTGTTCATAGTAAATTTTGGTATATTACTTACTAAAATAAAATAAGTTCAGTAAAATATTTCCAAGAAATTTACTTCTTTATTATTAGTATATAATTTTTACTAAGTATTTAGTATTATCTTGTAATAGCCATGTAGAAAGTATGTTCACTGATATTTATTTTGAATATATATAGTTTCTAAAATATTGTTAGCAACAATTTAGTTATTAGTTAAATCCTAGTATATAATTTATTGTCCTAAATATTGTTGCCAAAAAGATTTTACTAAAACAAATTCGTATTTTTAATTATTATTACTGTGCAAATTATTTCAAAAAGGATTTTATCTAACTAATATTATTTTGCTAATAAAATGTTTCTAAATATTTCTAAAATCATATAGTATATATTTTCATTAGTATTTATATTATTTAAAACTATAATATTTTCCAAATATTATTAGCTAGAATGTTCAATTAGCTAAGTTAGTGATATAGTTGGCTAATGCCTTTATTTTAAAACCCTAACAAATTGTACAACTACCAGGTGATTCATTTACAACCATGCAGTACTACTCACGTGCTTCCAAGGCAAGACAAGTATACTGACTCGACTTGTACTTTGTATTTATGTCTTACATTCATGTGCCATGTTCTCATATCGAACACGAGATACACACGATTGTCTTGTACATTGTTCATTGCTTGTGAGTCATTGTTTATTGCGGGGATTGGGGAAATATTAGCTTTTGTGTGACCACACCCAACATAGGTATTGTGGATAGCCTAATCGTACACTTTATGTACGATGAAGCCGGACCTTATAGAATTGATTGACTCATTGACTCATTGATTGATTGTGCTCCTAAGCCGGTCACACATTAGTTTAATATTTCAATTTGTCACACTTGTATATTGATTGGCGTGTTCATTACCTTGTACGTTGATAGCCATGTTCATTGTCTAGCATATTGATTGTCGTCCATTGCCTGCAGTTTTATATTTCATTTCTGGTACCATAGTTTCATTTCCATTTCTGGTTTCACCTTGTATTATGTACTACAGATTATATTGTATATTGTTCTTGTCGGGGTTATACTTTGCTCTTTTCCTGACAGGATACGTTGCAGGTGAGCTCGAGGCCACATGGAGCATGTAATTGTATTGGATATCGCAGCTTTCATTTTATTTATTTTTTGGAGATTGTATTTTGGATATTCATTATTGTATATTTATTTTACTTGACTGGATTTGTCTCCGGATAATTTTGTACTAAAATGACTTGATGGATATTGGTGATCATTTTGGGAACGTTATAAAAGCTGTGTATGTTTACATTACATTATGACTTGGAGTTTTCCTTAGTATTGTACAGCTTACTTCGTCGTGTCCATCGACGAAGGCTGGGCGTGTCCGACTCGTATCTGATTATTCGGGAGCGGGTCGCGACATATTTTTAGTGGTGGCCCATGCAAGTCTATCCTAATGACACTTAGGCAATAAAGTGTTATTGGGGGACCAGCGAAGCTAAGGAAAACTCATCACAGTATAGGATCCGTGGGAAATAGCTATGGGTATGGTTTTACTAAGATTGCTTATTATCCTATAGTTAGACCTATCTAATCAGTTTTTTGTTTTGCAAAGTAGTTTAGACACGCAACACTAAGGTTATCAATTTTCTTGCACTTGAAAGTTATGAGTTTATTTCATATATATTTTTTGCTAGTATAATTGTTTGATTGATAATATTTGATCTGTCCTTAGATTTTCTCTTAGCACGTGGAATTTTTCTAAAATTTTCTTATTGATTTCAAGACTCTGTTTCCAATTCGAGATTTTATTTCCTATTGAGATTCATTTTTGTAATTACTTTCTTACTCATTGTCTTCTTAAAGAGCAGATACTTACATCATTCTCCGTCATGATTATGACTTTTAGAACTTATTGAATTTTCATAAACTCCTTTCGAACTTCTATGGACAAAGTTGAAAAAGTATTCGACAACCTACTATGACGTGGCAGATGCGCACTGCAGTCATTTATTTGGATTATGGAGATCGCGGGTTCACTGTAGCCAACTGCGCACTGGCGAGGCAGGAGCTCTAAGTCAAAGTAATTTCAGGTATTTATAGGTTCTCGGATATTATGTAGCTCCCCTTCCCGAAATTTTGAAATTTTTTTATTTTTATTTATTTGATTTAAACGGTGATTTTTAGAATTTTGTAAATAATTATAAGTTAATTATTACGGTAGATGACTTTAGCCATGGTTGAGTTTTGGAGTACAAGACGATTAGGAGTCATGGCACGGATAGTGCAGTAGCGTGTTTTGACTAGTATTTAGCCATGGTAGAGGAATGTCAAGCCATAGGAGTGTCCTAACTAGGAAAACCAGGCCAAGTTGCGACTTAACCCTTACCGAAGATTTATTTATTTATTAATTATATTATTGAGTTTTAGGAAACCCGGTTGTACCGAACTAGTCCAGATTGGACCCAAACCAAGTCCAAGCCCACGTAGTCGGGTAGTATGTTCAGAGATGATCATATAGATGTATGTTGTGTTGGCATTTACTTTAGTGAATTAGAAAGCATTTTGGAAATGATTGTCATATATGTATATTTTATATCATAAATATTCTTGCTATTAGGTTACTATTCTTGTAAATACGATAATATTCCTGTAGAATAATATTTGGACTTTGGCAATTACATAGGCAATATATATACTTGCGTGTAAATATGTTCATAAATGGTAAACGATGTGCTTTATATATATTTCCAATAATTTTAATTATAAATTTTAGCATTTAAATTAGTTTAATAATTAAACATGATGATTGTATATATGTATAATATATCTTGGTTGTACATATATGTTACATGGTGATAATATATATGGATTGTGTATATATATTATTTGATGAGTGTATATATGTAGTAGTATACATGTATGTATACGTATATATACGTGAGCGTATATATATATATATATATATATATATATATATATATATATATATATATATATATATATATATATATATATATATATATAACATATATGTACAAAAATATATATATATATATATATATATATATATATATATATATATATATATATATATATATATATATATATATATATATATATATATATATATATATATATATATATATATATATATATACGCTCATCAAATAATATATGTTATATATATATATATATATATATATATATATATATATATATATATATATATATATATATATATATATATATATATATATATATATAACATATATTATTTGATGAGCGTATATATATATATATATATATATATATATATATATATATATATACGCTCATCAAATAATATATATATATATTATACTTGCGTAGATATAACATATATATATATATATATATATATATATATATATATATATATATATATATATATATATATATATATATATATATATATATTTTTATATATATATATATATATATATATATATATATATATATACGCTCATCAAATAATATATGTTATATATATATATATATATATATATATATATATATATATATATATATATATATATATATATATATATATATATATATATATATATATATATGTATATGTGTGTGTGTGTGTGTGTGTGAAAAAAAATATATATATATATATATATATATATATATATATATATATATGTGTGTGTGTGTGTGTGTGTGTGTGTGTGTGTGTGTGTATTATAAACTCTGGTATAAAAGAAAAGAAATAGATATAAAAATATACAAAAGAAATATTGTAGATAATATTTTATATTATCTTTTTATTTTATTTGGAATTATTTATTAGGTTTTACCTTGTTAGTAAGGATAATAGGTGATAATAGGAATATAGATATATCTATATAAGAAATGAAATAAGAATAAATCAATGACTAGCAAAACCCAGCCCAACTAACCCCGGGCCAAGCCAGCCCGGCCTGCCCACAATCCACCCGCGGGCCAACCCAATAGCAGGCCACAACGGGGGCCTATCCCCCAAACAGCTCTCCACAGAGCCTAACCCGATATGCACCGCTCGATTTACAAACCGCTGTGCATAAATGCATACAAACGAGACTTCACGAACAACAAAACCCTAACCAACATCCGGCCAGCCCCCATCTTACGTGCGCCACGCCGCCGCCTGTACGCGCACGCACCGCGCACGGCCACCGGCCGGCCAGCGCCGCGCGCGGTGGCTGACAGCGGACAGAACATGGGAAGTAACAGAACAGAAGCTGTGCGCGAGGTAACTCTCTTCCTCGGCTAGTTTCTTCGCAATTACTCGACCAATTTTGATCTCGTAAAACCCTGAGGATAGTCCACATGACCCTCTTTACGACCCATCCAATAGTTCCTCGAGGCATCGACCCATCGAGTCGAAAATTCAACTCGAAAAACCCAAAAACATATCGTTTCCTAACGACTGAAAGCATCCCAAACCCCCACGTTTGGAGAGGAATTCTGATCAATCTAGCAATAGTCTTTGGGAAACTTCTGAACAGAAATTCTAGACCCTATATAGCTCTTCCATCTCCTTCTGGTGGTTTAATTTTTTTATGCACCGTATGCAATTATTTTCGAATCCAAAGTTTCCGAAAAATATGTTTTTAATTAATAAAAATTCTAGAAATCTCGTCGATACGACGTGCGTCCCGCCAAACCGGGTGATGTGGTCGCTCACCGTAAGCATCGAAAGGCACGTACGAATATTTTGGACGTGTGGGCTTTGACGGAATTCGAATTGGTCGCGTATGCGCGACGAATTTGATGCATATCCGTCGAAATTCACCGTATCGGCCTTTTTACAAATTTCTCAATTACTTTGTGTACGTTCGTCAGATCGAGATGAAACTTGCGCCAACAGGACCGTATCATTTTTCTGGTCATGTATGACAAGTTTGGTCTGATTCTGAGACAGTTGATCTGATCATCGTTTCGCGGGCCCCACGATCCGATTCAACGGGTGATTTTGTGCACGGCCCACCGGAACCCATAATTGGACATACCGTTGGGTTCGTATCATCAAAACGAATTCGTAGGCATATAGTTTGACGACTTTAGAGACCATTGGCTCTGGCATATTTTTCGGTGCAAAGCGGGTCCAACTGCGAACACCGTTTTTGCCCAAAATTATCGTTTTGCTCCTGTGTCCAGGATTAGACTTAAGGACAGGCAATCCTAGCTAATTTGACTATTCTGAGAATGTTGACAATGTTTGTTTCATCTTTCGGAGACAATTGTGATGATTTGGACTTTATGGCTTAGCATTTGACTATATTCTATTGGATCTGCGTGCAAACTCCAGACAAGTATACCTTGCCTCCCTCTACAGTTCATTTCATGCTTATAGTTTTTCATGTTATTATTGTATTATCATAGATACTCTAGTAGTTATGGATTTTATATGATGCATTAGCTTTCTAGTTGATTTGATTTATCTAGATTCTATATACCGTGTTCACCAGTTTATAGTCTTGCTTGACTTGACAGTGTAGTTATACTGGACTTGATTGTGTCTTGACTGAGTTATACCGTATCGTCATCTGTATCTTGACTGAGTCATATCTGCAAGTATGTGTGATTGAACTGCTATTCATGTATCGTTCCCACAACCTGCGAGTCCACACACGGGGCGAGGGTTGTCCGTTTGCACCTGCGAGTCCACACACGGGACGAGGGTGACTTGTCTTGAAACTAACCTGCGAGTCCAGTCGGGGCGATGGTTGGTATTCCATTGATCTCTTGTTCTTCCATCAGTTCATTTATGCATACTTGATCCCGTATCCGTGTTCATAGTTACCTGTCAGTAGCCACATGTCAGTCTCATATACAGTTCCTGTTTATACCCTGTTTATATTATTGCATGATTAAACTGTTAGATAGGCATGTTTTATGTATCTTGTTGCCACTCCCCGTTCCCAGAATACATATTTTAATACGTGTACTGCTTGAATATATTTATTTAATATTTATCATGAATTTGTTCTGTATTTAATTCCTTTAATTTTATGCTAATTATTTTTCTGTATTTTATTTTCTGCTTTAGTTTTGCTCTTGGGTTCGGCTTGGGTTGGTTTGTTTCCGAAATTTTGATGGTTCATCATGAACCGAACCCAACTCACCACCCCCTCATTCCATTTAAATTAAGCCCAATCCTTTCTCTCTCTTCATTACTTCTTCTTTCTCATTTACTCTTCTTCTTCCTTATAACTCTCTCCACCTACCAAATCCATAGGCAAGTACATCTTGCTCTACATGAGAACCCATATTTTTATGGTTTATTTATCTTCCTCTCATGATCCTAAGATAGTTTAGAACTTGACATTTTGCATTTTGAAGTTTCATTTTTAGTAGATCTAGAAATTGCCGTTTTCGGATTTTGTGGGTTTTGATCTATCAAACTTCCTTATTTTCAAGTTTCATACGTTCCAGATTGTGAGATTTGTGTTATAACCCCTTTCGATCCGTGGAACTCCCATTTTTTGGCTGAGATTGAAGTTCATGGAATTGGAGTTCCGGAGGTTCTCTACGCACACGTTTATACGTGCCCGCATAATATCAAGCTCTACGCACACGTTTATACGTGCCAGCGTAATATCAAGCTCTACGACCACGTTCATTCGTGTCAGCGTGAATTCGGTTTACGTAAGTCTACTCTGGCTTGGTGTATTCTTTACGCGTACATTGTTTTACGCGTAACGATTCCTTTATGCGTCCATTGTTTTACGTGCAAGCTTTATTCCTTTACGCGTATATTGTTTTACGCGTAACGATTCCTTTACGCGTATATTGTTTTACGCGTAACGATTATTCTTTACGCATACAAGATTCATGCGTAAAACTTGGACTCTTTATGCATACAAGTTTTACGTGCAACTTTATTATTTACGCGTACTCTTCTGGCTTAGCGTAAGACGAGTTTTTACGCGCAACTTTGTTCCTTTATTGGAGCGTACTCCTTTACGCGCAAGCTTTATTCTTTCACGCGTAAACTTCCCTCACGCGTAAATCTCCTTTACGCGTATTTCATCAGACGAACTCTTCTGGCTTGACGTATTTTTATTGAACGTACTCCTTGGGCGTATATGGCATCTCTTATTTATCCTTACGCCTTTTTGCATGAACTCGATAAAATCATGATATGTTAATATTTTATTACATATTGTTGTGTGGAATGTGTCCTGTGTCTCGATTGGTTTATGGATGCCCAGAATGACTGGAACTTAACCCTGAGAGTTATAGACTCGACCATACTAAATACTAGTTTGACTTTCATGCCTTGGCAATTGACATTGATTGTTACCTTGACTAAATGATTGATCATGCGTTCCTCGTTGGAACTAAGAGGCTGGCTAGTCATCTTATTGAAATTGAATGAGACACATTCATATTAACTATGAACCATTGCAATCGACTAGCCGATCCCGAACATTGGCATATGGACATGTGCAGGCTTCAACTGATTTTCTACAAAAGCGGCATGTGTACTTTACAGTCAAGGCATGATTATTCCGTGGCTAGGTTTGATTGTTGCATTACGCTATGTAAGACCTACAACCTAACCGCACGTGCATCAGTGTAGAGTTGTACATATCGTACTTTGTACGAAAGTACTCATTCTGAATGACCATGATCAATGGCATGGGATTTCAATTAACATAGGGACTACTAAGTCAAATAAAATAACGATTGCATGGAGATAATGGATTCCCGAGTTCTTACATGGCAGCCATCCTTGGGATAATTAGTGCCCCGACATGCCGGCTGGTTCCCACAGATACTGCAAATCTGCCACACGGACAGGGAGCGGTATCTGCTTATATTTATTTATTGTATACTGATGACAGGCGTCCCGCTGGGACTCGTCTAATTCATGATTGACGCAATTGATTATTGGGTAGACTAGCCTTGCTTGTACATAGTAAGAAATGAGGAATCCTTATTGCATATTTCCAGGGTAACTTAGAACTTACAGTTAGCAAGCCGTAGTAGTTGCATGACCGTTTAAATTGATTTGTTTGTGTACTGTAACTACTCTGTTAACTACTGAGATGATCAGAATGTCAGGACATGACGGGTCAACTTCTGTCATTGTTTGGTTGGGAAGTTGGTTTGAAGTATCGTGATGTTGTATGAATCCCAGTAGCAAGTGGAGACTTACTATTATATTCTTAACTATTATCACTGGTTTTAGTTCTCATATCGTGCTTCCTTGTGGTACTTGCTATTAGAGGTCTAACCACTCTGGTTTTGCATGGCCAGATTTAGAGCCAGTTCCCGAGGACTCAGCTTACTTCTACCTCCAAGATGGTCAATACTAGAGGGATGATCACAGGAGGACACGAGTGGGTTCTTCACTTCCCTGCTCGTTTTGCTACTTACTTTACATTTTGCCACTTGGCACCGACATGTTAGTCGGACTGTCTTGCATTTACCTTTACATAATTGTAACTAAGTCAGACTGCAGCTGATAACGATTGTGTATATCATGCTATACCATCTGGCAATGTTTTGTACCGTCAGACCTCAAGAACATTTTGATTGAGCGTTTGGGACGCCTTTGTAACGCCCCAGTCCCAAAATACGTAGGACTAGAAACGTATCATGCCAGCTGTCTACATACGAAGTAAACTCCAATATATGGATATCTCGTATGTACACATAAGCTGTAAAATGTAGTAACCATGAAGCTAATCTCATCTACAAATCAATATATTATAAAATTAACTTATTAAAGTCATTTGTACAAACGTTGGGCGGAGACAAAGTCCACTACCAACTATCTCAAAATAAAATGTATAAGAAGTGAATCAATAAAATATCAAACGAACCAAGCGCAATTCACTTCAAAGGAAGGGAGAAGATCACGGCCTTAGCTAGAACACCTGCAGTAAATCATGAAAGCATACACCTGGAGAGATAACCAGGTCCTCAGAGGGACGTAACAAGATACAGGAAGAACATGCCATATAACTGCATAAGTAAAAAAATACTATAAACTACAACACAACAGGGTACCTAACCATCTATGTGATATGCACTTTGAGGACAACGTTCTACGCAGGGGCTGTAACGGATTCACGCAAGCAAGTAATAAAGAGTGGCCGTCAAGTAGCGCTCATCCGAGACACTATCGGCCGGGCAGCAAGTAGCGCTCATCCGAGTCACTATCACCCATAAATGTGTAAAAAGTAAATGTAGCCCCTACGCTAATAGCTGTCCCCTCCCCCCAATGATACTATACATACATCTTAACCACGACACACCAACACATGTCGTTTCCACAATACGGTTTATATTCAATAACTGTCAAGTCTTCTAACATGCATCTATTGACAGTTATTCCTACGCATGCGCACGAGTGATCAGCCAACACGCAAGTGACCACTACATGATACTCACAACTCACACACAACTTGTGATACAATCGTGACAAGTTAATGACATGCATTCTATTGACGGTAGTCACTCAACTCTAGGTCCACATGCAAGAAGAAAATAATAGACAAGGAATATAGATACAATAACTGAAATAAAATGCAACTAACTGTAAGCAGTAAATATGGTAAGGTATCTTGCCTGATTCCGTGCTGTAAATATGAAACGTCGCTCCCGCGTCCATGCCTCCGGAACCCGACGCTCCTAGATAATTAATTAACTAAATTAAGTCACAACTTATGAAACTTACGATACGACTTAATTAGTCAAAGTAATGTGTTAAAATTATATTTAATCTCTCGTGGAACCATTTAGATCCATACAATCACACACAGGTTCCACGAGACATCGAAACACAGTTTTAGGGTTTCTAACTTTTAATTAGTCGGTTATGCCCCTACTTCAATAACATACTTAAAAATCATATAAAAATTATAAAAATAATATTTAAACTAATTTTCTACAGATTTATCTCTGAAATTTCAGAATTAATATTTGTAAAGACATTTATGACTAGTTGATTAATAAGTCAGCTAGTCTACCCGAAACTCGCCCGGAACATAGTTAATGACTCAAAATTGCTAAAATAACCAAAAATATATTTTAAACAGCAATAAAATAATTTATTTTATAGAATAATATCAGAGGTACAAGGGTTGAGTTATACTACAAGTTTGGAACATTTTAGGTCAGCCGGTTACCCGAAATTAGCTAGTTTTGACCTACAATTTTTTTGACCAGATTTGAGTTGCTAAAATTGTGGAAAAATACTTAAAAATCCTAATTTATGTATATGAACACACATAAAATTCAGTTTCGAAAATAGGCACCAATAACTCATAGTTTCTTTGCAATGGGGTTAATTTTGATCCTACCGACACATGAATATTACGCATATATTTCATGAAAACTTTATGGATGATTATACCTAACAAAAGCCATCAAAATATGATTTCTACAGAATTAATAACATATTTTCTACAGAATTTTAGCAAAGATTTTTAGAAGAAAAGATTTGGGTTCTTACCAAAGATCCTTGCTAGAAAGGGTGATGATGACTTCTCTTCACCAAAGCTCCAATCTTTTTCGCTATCCTCGCTTTCTAATTCTCTATTGGTGAGTATGAGAGAGTTGATAATGGCTATAGAGGATTGGATGGGGGAGGTGGAGTTTTTAGGGTTTGTTTTGAGGGGTTTCGAGGATGTATGGTGGAGGAGATGAGTTTTTGTGAAGGATGGAGAGATGTGCAATTGAGGAGATGATGTATAGATGCTATGGGGAGTTTGTTGCTACCGAAATTATGGAGAGGGAGAGAGGTTTTGGTCGGCCAAAGGTGAGGGAGAGAAAGATTAGGATTTGGTTAAGGTTTGGGATAAGTTGGTATATTTAAACATATCCTTAAATAAATTTTAAGCAATCTAGGATTTAAATCCTATTGAATTTGATGCATTCAGCCATGGGGGGTTGCTTGGCTGAAATTAGCATGGTGGAGTTCCACTTGGCATGATTTGGTTGTTTGGTGAGTTGGCAAGTTGATTGGATTGAGGATTTAAAAAGAGGTTTCCTAATATAGAACTATTTAATTCTATCTATGTAATTACACTACAAAATCTGAATTAAATACAAATAAATGTAATTATTAATATTTATTAATGTCCAACATGCCTACATAGGGTTGGGTTTGGCTTGGAAGAGGTTTGGAAAGGTTTGGTACAACCGGGTCTCCTAAAAAGTCATAAAGGCTTTCTTAACTAATTAATTAAATAAAAATATAACTTGTGCCATAATTTGAATGGTTAACATGAAAGAGATTACAATATGACCACGACATTCCTAACATGGCTAGCATACTAGTTAAAGCACCCGACTACGCTAGGCATGCCATACTTTCTAGTCATCTTGCATATTCAAACTCAACCATAGCTATAGTCCTTTTATATAATATAAATAAGATAAAAATAAATTAAAAATTAAATAAAATCCAAAAATAATTTAAATATTTCTTTAAATTATAAGAGTTTTTACATTCTACCCAACTTATGATAGTTTCGTCCTCGAAATTAAAAATAATTATAATATCAAGAATTGCGAGATTTTGTACGGAGGGAGAGTAGGTACGTCAAATCTTAGCTCAATTTTTGAAAGGATGGAGGGGTGGTTGTCATAGGAATCCCAATTGACCTCATATTCTACAAGATGGGGTTTGCTTCCTTCCAGACTCTACCCAACTTATAGAAGTTGACCACCCGTGAAGATCGTCGTCATTACAAGACCTTGTAGAGGACAATTTCTAGGGAGGGACACGAGAATAATGGACACTTCTGACCGTAGTCTTGGATTCTAAGTGAGCCTCGATAACACCATAACATTCTTGGTCAATAACAACTATAAGAAAGTTACTACAATCAAATATTGTCACTCTAGGGTCATGCTTCTGACAAGCTGGTAGCGACCTCTTGTTGGAATATACTAAGGTGTGTCGGTTCAGAAGGATTCGTTCTACGTCTAACATGGAAAACTAAGAAGTGAGCTTAAAAACTTAGGGAAGAATTTATGGCCAAGTGATAAGAATTGATGATAATTAAAGAACCCAGGCTATAGAATATGATTAGACAAGTGTTTTGAAAACTCTGAGTCAAAACGACTAATATGTGTGGGCTGATGTTTGGTGTTGTATAGGAGGCATGCGCTTGCTTGTTGGAAGGCATACGTCATAGGTGTGCGTCTTGCATAGATCTTGAGTATTTAGTTTAGTTAAGAGAATGGGTCGATATTTGCATGGGTGAATCGAATAGGTCGAATTTGGGTCTCTATGGTTTGTTTTGATGAAACAATGTGTCATACACGTGGTGTAATTTTTAAATGGAGCACTGGAAAGTTCGTTTGCGTGGGACATGTATGTCATGTGAGTAGCATGACTAGTCTAGTTCGTGAGTGTAAACTTTGTCAAAACGAAAAGGCTAGCGTTGTGCTTCAATTATCAAAATCAAGGTCGAGGGTATCACATGATACAAATATGGGTCGACGTTATGAACCATTGAATTAATTATTAGTCTAATTGGAACCAATCATTTCCAACCACTTGTTAATTCCAAAATCTTATGTTCCTTAGAGAGGCTTGCAATCTATTTGCCTCAAAAAAATTTGCTACTGATTTAAACAAAAATGATTCTATGATTGACTTGAAGAATTTAGGTTGCAATCTGTTACCGTAGTTATCTAAATGCACGAGCAAAGGGATATAAAATGCAAAGTAAAAGATCGTTTCATAAATTCCATACAGACGGAAGAACGGTCACAATTGTAATCCCATTCTGAGAGGTAGAGTATAATAAGTTCAATGTTCTACCCAACTTATAGAAGTTGGTTAATCGGAAAAAACACAGTAATAGGGCTTCTAAGAAGGTCAAATTTCAAGGAGGTATAAGAAGTATGAGGTATTTCCAATCATAGTCACAAACTCTATAGGAAGTCTAGGTATTACCTATTTAATATGGCCCATATATTAATTATGTTTGGTCAAACAGTATGAGAGGTCTTGGTCAAGTATATCCGGAAGCAAGTTGGTACCGAGAGATGCATAACATAGGCTACGAAGAGATGCAGTTACGAAATCTATGGAAGGAGAATTAGTGAGCCAAGAGGTAGGACCTACATAATAGGGGTGAGGGTCTATTTCATCAAGTTTGGTTTTATAGTCCCAATATGGCGATGGTCCCAATATGGCGATGGGCTATGATGGGTTTAACTGAGTCTCAATAGGTTCCCTAATTGGATTTTAATCTTTGATTGCATGAACTTTAGATTTTAATCTATAGTGGCTGGACAAAATTTTGTGGAATTTTAAACCATCCCTATTAGGTTAGGGTAATGTAGAATAGGTTCAAATTCAAGTGGTTGGGAAAATTTCTCGTCGGGTTGGTAGAATAGGTTCTGTAAGTCGTGAGATGCGCCTTCCATGACTTTTGTGTTTAAGTAGCACACAAGGCCTCTATTGAGTGGCACACCAGTGGCATATGCGTAGAGAACTTCGAGTAGATCACAACCATATATTGGGCCAAAAAATTTGAGTCAAGGTTGGATCTCTAACTGCAGTCCGAAAGTACATCGGTGTTATGGTAAGGGTTATCGCTAGTCCCTTTTGACCTGAAAGTCGTATCATAATAATAGAGTCCAAGGAGATGTGTTTGTGTGGAACATGATATGTCTACTTGAAGGTAGACTCGTTTAAGTTTTGCATATAAATTTTTTTGGAAGGTAACAGCTAGTATTACACTTCAAATATCAAAGTCACGGTAAGGGACACCAAAAGATCTAAAAGAAAGTGGGAGTTCACGAGTCACTAATTTATCATCCTAGTGAGAACCAATTTACCTCAATCAATCGGTGATCCCCAAATTCCTAAAAGTAAGAATGGCTTACAATCTATTCACTCTAGAGACTAGGATATGGTTTTAGGAATAATGAGGTTAGGAATATTTGAGTCACAATATCGTACCTTGACATTTGGTAATAATAAGTCACGATGTGATCGATAACTTGATAGGGTAGTTGTGAATCAGTTTTGAGGATTGTACCCCAAGTCCTAATAAATGGAAATAATTACGTACAGTGGTACCTGAGTCGATAAAATGGAATGACCCGCTTGTCCATGGTATACGAGAGTCTATCGGTGGAATAACGAACTCTAAAGCACGTCATGGGAAAGATCCCTAACTAGTAAGTCGTGAATTTTTATTTGTGTCAAACCTGCCAAAGTATAGTCATAAGCGTTCTAGAGGTATTAAATGTAGTGCTCATGCATCACTTGTTGATTACTAATACAACATAATGACGGGGCATCATGCTACAGATTTTGGCTAAGCTGGTGAATATGTTGTTCTAATATTATGTCACTTCTTTGATAATAGAATTTTATACCTAGAGTAACATCTGCTGAATCTCTAATCTTGGAATGGGTGTCTACCATGGTCCTTGCAATGCTTGTCCTTATTTTGGTCTATTCTTCTCTATCTAAACTGTGGGGGCCTAGTCAAGTAAGGTTTGAGTTAAGGCATACGGTTGCTAGTTAAGCCAAGAATCAAGATGAATATTTGGAGACTCACAATAAATGATTCCTAGAGATTAGATAGTCCCATAGGTTTGTGGTTTACCCAAGGGTAAGATCTTACTCATCTTTCAAGCTCAAATGACTAGAAGGTCACGATATTACTATTAGGGTCGAGGGAAGGACGAGCAACTTTAGGCAAGGTTGTAGTTATATGGCTTGGCCGATGGTTGTTATACTTGTGTATATAACTACCATGGCCATGGGGATACTCTGTATTTATCTATCAAATACGAGCGTTCGTCTTTTCAATCTGTGAAAGACAAAAGCAATAAAGAGTCTAAGAAAGATGTCATTGAATACAATTACGTAATTCAAAGGCGAATGTGTAATTCAAGAGGAATTGTCAATGCAGTCACGGATGAGATCCTAGATACCTCTATATCTCAATCCACGTGGGATAATCATATGAGGAGCGAACCAAGTGCACTATGGTTGATCAGACCATAATACATTGATTCTAATTAGACAATATGCTTGTGGGCGTCTCCAGTATACATATGTCCTGAACAAGCTCGACAAAGAATAAGCTTGCAAAACTAGGCAATAAATAGCGTCGTTATTCATGGTAGTTTAAAGTATAAGTACAGAAGAATACGTTGAAAGCAGTAATAAATAGTTCGAGTTTCACAAGGATCTAAGTCTTATCCGGTGTGCTTGCGTATACAGTCGTCCTACTGGTTCTTGTATCAGGCCTTAGTTGACCAATGGGTATGGGCTACGAAATCTCTATATTCTAGGTAAACATCTCTCCTACACTAGCATATATTCATTATCACTCTGTTACACTTTAATACTAGGTTAAAAGGATACGGGTGGCAGGTTGTAGTCATACTAATCAACTTATAAAGTCAACTAATGGAGTAATTGAGGAATATAACACGTATACTCGTATGAGTTATTCCTAATCTCCCTATTCAGCATGAAAGAAGATAAGATTTGCAGTGAAAGGAATCAAGCAGAAGGAAGTCAAGATAATCGGACGAGAGTTCGAGATTTGGAATTGAGGGAGGAAGTCAAGCTTGTAGATGAGATTCCTATATTCTAATCCTATATGCAGGTTCACATCGGTACAGTAGCGTAACCGATGTGACAAACTCGACCTGCATGGGCCACACTACTAAAATAAGACAAATTAGCAACGGCATGATACGTCGCTAATAATGACAATTACGTCGCTAATCGTAATTGGAGACGGCTTTAGCGACGTAAAGTGAAGGTTGCTTTTAAGCTAGTCGCAGATGGCAAATTCGTCGCCCTAGGTCGCTGTTTGCGACGTCCCAGTCGTGTCGCTAGGTCGTCGCAAAGTTAGCGACGTAGCGCGACAAAAACTTTACGTCGCAAACTTAGCGACATAGTGCGACTTCTTAGCGACGATTAGTTCTATTGATGTGATGACGTGGCATGCCTGCCACGTCAGCAAGGTGGCGACGTAACGCCGCTAATTAGCGACGTATAGCGACGTCGACTTTCCGTCGCTATCCGTCGCTACACGTCGCTATCCGTCGCAGACTACTGAAAAAAATTAAAAAAATATAATGTGTATTTTTGTTATGCTATGTGTCTGCGTTTACAGTGTGTGTGAAGTGCAGTGTTCGAACCATCGACAGTTTTGCTTACTGTTCTATGTTTTATCTTGGATAGAAAGAGCAACAGTTCAGGGTGCACTTCTCAGAGCTTCCTCTTCACGTCCTTCACCTTCTCGAGATCTTATACGACGTCCCGAGAGAGTGAAGGATGTGAAAATGAAGCTCTCAGAAGTACACCCTGAACAGTTGCTCTTTCTGTCCAAGATAAAACATACAACAGTAATCGAAACTATCGATGGTTCCGAACACTACATTTCACATACACTGTAAACATAGACACACATCATCACAAAAATACATATTATATTTTTTTAAAATTTGGACAGCACCTTCTTTGTATATCAGATCATCGCTTATAACCTAGCGTAGGTATATTTGTCATCCCCGTCACAGATATCATCATAATTAACAGTCTTCCATCATAGCAGTCTACAACTAATAGATGAATAACAGTCTCCCATTATAACAGTCTACAACTAAATATCATACATGTACTCAATGAAAATACCAACAAATCTGCTGTCACAAACATATATGTCCAACAAACATACATGTCCAACAGAGTCAAAAAATAATGAAAATCAGTATACAGAACGGTCAATGGGCCAATAGGGCCAATACATACAAAGATGATAAAAAATCTACTGGATTACTGAGGATCCCTGTCGCGCATCTGGGATAGCATGTACTCATACTGCTCCTGGGTGAGCTGTACCGTAGGGGCAGTAGGAGGCAGTACAATCTCTGGAGTCGGCGCAGTCGATGGACCGGGAGGACGTATCTGCTCCAGCTCTCGCAGTCGCTCACCATGCGCAGCCAGGGTACTCACCATCCTCTGAGTACTCTCCTCAATCGAAGCCGATACCTGAGTGAGTAAGGCAGACATGGTCCTCTGCGATCCCTCCAGCACGACCTGTCTATGCTCCGTGCGCTACGTAGACTCGGTGAGCGTGTGCAAGCTGGCAGCTGTAGCCTGTTGCAGACTCATCAGCTCCTGTATACTGCGCTCGACTGTATCAAATCGTCCGGTGATCATCGGAGGGTCGGATCGTCACTCGACCGTATCAGAAATCTGCTGTTGTAACTCGCGACGCAGCTCGTCGATCTGACGACGAATATCCTGAGCTTGTGACGACGCCTGCGAAGCCGGAGACTGTGCACTGATAGAGGGGGCCCGGGATGACTCCGAAGCCAAATACGCATCGTATGATCCCATACTGTAGTACGTACCCTTCTGAAGACCGCCAACGACGGTCATCTAGAGGTCATCCGACGATAGAGCTGTAGGCGGCTAAGAGGAAGTACCAGCCCCTCCTTCTGCTGGCGCACTAGCAGCAGCAGTTGCCTCCTCCTGTAGCAGAACAAACTCGGCCTAGAACAATGTTTGCTAACGTGTAAGTGTTTGCTAAAGTCTATATTGATATCTATTTTCCTATTTTCTAAATAATAGTAAATTAATATAAAGAATAGAACGTACATATGCCTGCATCGCCCTCTCGTCAATGAACTCCTCAGCCCTCCGATGGGTGACCAGGAAGACGGTCACCATGTTCGGGTCCTCACCCTTTTTTACCTGTTAAAATATATTATCTATTATTAGTATTAAACATTCTATCAAACTATATATAAATTAATGTCCGTCATAGGAAATATACCAGACGACGAAAATGCTCCGTCATCGGAATGGAGCCACCACACCACTTACTGGCGCTTGACCGCGCCACCTTGGCCTTGTCAGACCGCTCCTGGTACCTAGCCTCGGTGAATCTAGCCTTCATCGCAGTCCACTGTTCTGGCGTGATCCAACCATGAATCGACTTTCCGGAGCGATCACGAGACTTCTGGTCGTGGATCGCATCACGGATGAGCTTGCCTGCGACGGCAGAAAATTGGGCCTCGATCTTTGTCGCCCGGTGTGGTGGATAGAAATAGGTCCTCTACAAGAAGTAAAATAGAAAAGTTAAATAATATACACAAATGATTATTAAAATTTAAAAATAAATAAATTTTTTACCTTGAAGTGGGCCAACTAAAAGGCCTTCCTATCTGCGGGAGCATCTGAGTAGTTAATCCAAGACCCACCATAGTTCTGCCTCAGAAATAATCCCAGCTGTCTCTGTACTGCAGGAGGCCGATATCTATACAATAATAATTTTCATGAATATATATGTACATATAATCATTTGAGAAATCTATATTAACTAATTAACTTACTTCGTAGGCCCGTCCGTCCAAATCTCCACACGCATCTCGCCCGGGGGAGCGCATGGAGGGTCGCTCTCACCTCCTGCCTGGGCAAGATCAGTCTGATCGCCGTCCTCCATATATATGCTCTGCGTCGACTCCCCCCATGGAGCCGTCGGCAGGAGAAATACTGGACGCGGGATCAGGAATACTGGACGCGGGATCAGGAATGCTGGATGCGGGATCAGGAACGCTGGACGACGAGGGAGGAGTCGCCAACCTGCTGGAACTGTCTTGTCCCGGTAATGGACCGGGAACAAAACGGTACAATGGCGTACTCTGATATGAGGATGAGGGTACGGAATCTCCATCCCCAGCCCAAGGCTGACGGGACTGCCTAATATAAAATCCTCCGCGTCGTCCAGATGGTCTAGTCATACCTGATAATAACATATGACAATAAAACAAAAATACATATTTATATGATAGACATCACAGATTTTTGAAAAATATCATAGTCATAGATAAAAGTGTCACTAAAGTATCACAGATTTATATGATAAAAGTTTCACTAAAGTGTCAAATATGATGATAAAACAAACGTACAGATTTATTCCTCATCTGAAAATTCATCTAGTTCGTTTAGCTTTTCTTCTTCTTCTTCTTCTTCTTCTTCTTCTTCTTCTTCTTCTTCTTCTTCTTCTTCTTCTTCCTCCTCCTCTACATCTTCACTTTCAGCTGCATCTTCCTCTTCAGATAATTCGACTTCTTCTACACAATTAGATGTGTAATAAGAAACTTTCGTCGTGTCCACTTCTATAATATTTGTTACAAGAGGTAGTTCATCCTCTTGATAAGCTATATCGTCAACCTCAAAGGTATTTCTAGCTTTGGTCTTGCATACTGCCCACCAGTCCGACCTTGTTGTTTCCTGTTTAGGATAACTTGTGAAGTACACGAGCTGAGCCTGACTTGATAGGACAAATGGTTCATAGGCTTGATATCGACGCCGATAGTTTATATCAACAAGACCGTGCTTGTCTACTTTCCAACCTTGACCTTCAATCGGATCGAACCAATCACACCTGAATAACACAATCTTAGCAGGCTCTATTCCA
This sequence comes from Iris pallida, assembly GCA_029216955.1. Classification (NCBI taxonomy): domain Eukaryota; kingdom Viridiplantae; phylum Streptophyta; class Magnoliopsida; order Asparagales; family Iridaceae; genus Iris; species Iris pallida. The sequence continues at coordinate 58,853 of JANAVB010044782.1, forward strand.
TAACTATATGTCAGCTCCACGATCTCCCGTAGCACGCCATAGAAATCATTGCCCGTATCAACATCTTTGTAGTTCGAAGATCTGATACACAAACAGCTATTTTTTGTGGAGTCGAGATCCACAAAGTTGTCTCTGATCGGGCAAGTTGTTGACTTGAACCTAAACCCATTAACACAGTAGCTTGGCCATATTTTTGCAGCATAAATTGGTCCCTTGGCTAGCGTTCTAATAGACTCATTCTCAAGTCTTGCGTATGGACGATCGACCTAAATACCACGAAAGAAGCAATTAAGCTCATTCTCAATCAAGTACATATACAGAAAGGTAATTACAGAGTTCTGAAGTCTTACATATGCACTCAACCATGATGGAAAATAATGCCTCATTTCTTGTTCTAGTTCTTCTTCTGTTATGTGTGGCCTACCTGACCTCACATCATCATTAAATATGCTGAAAACAACATCGTTCAATTAATGTAATAGTATAATAATCAACACTATTAAAATAATGTAGACGTATTAATTACTTACCCCTCTAGTTTCTCTACTTCCTCCTTGTCGCAGTTGAGTAATACATACACCTGAGCAGCCCTTAGCTCATCATCGTTCAGATATCTCTTCTTCATTTTATCCGATGGCTTTCCTGGAGCATTGAATACCTTCAGTATTGTATTATTACTTTCATGATCTCCGTCGTCGTTTCTGGAAGCTCTCGTTCTATTAGTTGCAACATGAGACTTGAAATACATCGAACAAAAGTTTGTAATCTCCTCGAGAACATAGGCTTCAGAAATAGAACCCTCGACCCGTGCCTTATTTTTTATCTTTTTTTAGGTGATTCAAATATCGCTCGAACGGGTACATCCATCGATATTCGACGGGTCCACCAACACGTGCCTCATAGGATAGATGAATCGGCAAATGCTCCATAGAGTCGAAGAATCCAGAAGAAAAACCCTCTCTAGCTTGCACAGTGTTACCGCAAATGTCCTTCTCTTGCTTTTCTAGACAATCAACGAGCAATTTCTTAGAACAAAGATCCCCGAAGAATATGCTAAGCTCCGTCAATGGATCCCAAACTGCCTGCGGTAAGAATTCCCAAAATGCAATCGGAATTAACCTCTCCATGAATACGTGACAGTCTTGGCTCTTCATACCCGTCAATTTGTTTTCCTTCGGATCGACACATCTTCTCAGATTTGACACATATTCATCTGAAAATTTTAGGCCCTGGATCCACCGACAAAGTCTCACTTTATCCTCATTGTCCAGCGAGAAAATTAACTTCAGCAGAAACTTTTTCCATTCTGCTCTATCAAATGCAACGTAGGGCGTTTGCATATTTCTTCTAAGTCCAACCTGGCCTCGGAATTGTCTTTCGTTTTTTTCTTTACGTCCATCACAGTATTATTTGCCATTAAAATTGTTTTGATTGAAATCTTAATACAAACAGAACAGTGATACAATATAGGACTTAGATGTAGTCCTAGGAGTACACTTTTGTTTAAGCTGGGTCCTTAGTGCCAATGGAGCGAGTGGTAATGCGTTGACTCCGTTGACCGACTGACGACGGTTATCGATTCTCTGAAGGTGTTGATTGCTCTGGGTGCTGGAGCTTGCTGAGAGGAGGAAGATATTGAGTGTCTAGAACTGCCTCTCGGTGATTCTCTGTTGTCGATTCTCTCTGTGTTGTGAGTCCTCTGTTCTGAGTCTCTGTCCCTGTGTGAAGGAGATGATCCTTCTATTTATAGTTTTGCAGGCTGGCTGCTCATGCGCGCATGCAGGATGCGCCGGTGTGGGGATGCCACGTGGAGGTCGCTGATGGAGGTGCACGGATGTTGCGCCCTGATCGAGGGGGAGAACTCTTCATACTGCTGTTGTGAGCCGGCACGTAGCAGAGAGAAGATCTTTCCGTTGCTGAAATCTTGGATGAGTTGAGTCAAAAGACACGTGTCGTCGACTCATGGTTCGAAGATCTCGGATTTGGTGGAGAGAAGTGATCTGGTGAGCTGCGCCTTGGATTGGGCGCAGGAGGAGGCTGCGGCTCATAACCTTTAGGAGTTACAAACCATTTGGGGCGCATGGCTTTTGAGGCGCATACAGGCGACTTTTCTTCTGTCTTTCGGGATCAGAGAGCAGTCTGAGGCGCATGGCTTTTGAGGTGCATACTGATTTGGACGCATGGCCGTAGAGGCGCATGCTGATGGTGGAGTGGCCACGTGGCAGTAGCCGTCGAAATAAAGTCATGATGATGCTGACGTTGCCGACGTTTCATTTTCTGAATAAAACTGTCAACTGTTCAGACTTTGGGTGGCGTGCTGCCAACTCTGTCAGTTCAGCATTTAATGTTGGTGACGTTCGATAGACAGCTGAGTGGGCACGTCGGTTGGCGTTCCACTCGGTATGGGGATGTGTGAGGGCGCACCCTCTGTAATGCGCCGAGTACTGTAGGGCGCGTCTGTGTGATGCGCCTGATGCCGAAGGGCGCGTCCGTGTGATGCGCTGTCTGGCTGGCGCATCGGACATGTCTTTTAATGATGCGGCTGTCTCGCTCTTCGAGTGCTATAAATAGCCGTTTGGCTGAATTCGAGGCATCCGGTTCATCCATTTAATGTAAATTCATTGCACAGAATTCGGAGGGTCATCCACTTGGCGCGTGGGTTTGATCTGCCCGGCCTATAAATAGTGGCATGGAGAGAAGATTTGCTTCTCATTCCCTCACGTTCTTCCAACATGAACTTGAACATGCGGGTGCATTCTGTTGACGAAGTGCTTCCGAGGGTGAAGATGAGACGCTGTGTTGTCTTCGATGCACTTGAAGGTGACTGTTACATCCAAAAGACGGAGTCGAGGGCTTCCGAGGCAGGCGGAAGGTGCCTGTTGCATCCAAAGACAGGGATGCTCGGGCCTTGTCCCCGTTATTCCGGAAGAGCCGTAGATCGGAATGGCGGTGCTAGGCTTTAGCCGCGGTTTCGATCACGGTCTTCCTTCGGCTTTGGAGGCTCTTTCGAAGCCTCCCCTGGCCACAGCATTTGCGGTGCTCTTCTCTTCCTTGGTTCCAGCCAGAGGGTTAAATGCTTTGCTTGGCGAAGCACTTATCAGGTGAGCCTGGCTGGAAGAGCGGCACATAACTGGGCTCTGCTCGGCCAGGTGAGCTTGGCTGGAAGAATTTGGCTGAAGGAATGCGCATAGCTGGGCTGCTGAAGGGATGGTGGGATACGCCTGGTTGGAGGCGCATGATGTCTGCTGCGCCTGACTAACAGCGCATGGTGACTGGCAGCGCATGATGACTGCTGCGCCTAACTGGAGGCGCATGGTGGCCGCTGGCTGTAGACTTAGGATCTTTCCTTTGTAGAAATTCTCCTTTGTACAACATTTTCTAGACATGTAATAGACTTTTATATATAAATAAAAAGTCCTTCTTCAAATGTCCATGGTTATTGACTTTGCTGTGAAGTGTTCTGTGCGAGTCCTGGCGCATGTAGTGTCTGGCGCATGGTCTTTCTGGTTATAAAATTACATGCTTCTACAAGACCCCCTTCAAAGTTTTCAAAACTTTTGAATAAGTTTTGGAATACTTTGAATAAGAAGCATGGAGTTCAGGGAGCATGATTTCTGGGCGCATGCCTGTTCGGGCGCATGCTCTTCTCAGTTAATGATGATGGTGCCTCGGTAACCGAAAAGATTAATGATGATCTTTTGGTTTTCTGCTATCCTTGCACAGAACCCGAGGCGACGGCTGAGATCATACGTTATCTGTTCACGCGTGCGACCAAGCTCTATAAATAGGTAAGAGTTGGAGAGAGAAAGGGTTCTTCTTCTCTGTGCCTCTGCTTCTTTAGAGTTTCTTCTTCAAAACCCTAACTTCTCCTTCCTCGAGAGAATGGCTCCCAAGACTCCTCGCGGTGCTGCCGGCAAGGAGAAGGAGAAAGCGAAGGAGTCCGCGGAAGTTGCGGCGGCTGTCATTCCCCGTCGGCCTGTCGAAGTTCGGCCGGAGGTGGTTGGTAAGTCTCGTTGTCCGTACGCCAACGCACATAGGCCTTGAGTCTTTAATGATGTGCCGCGGTCTTTGCCCGCCGACGCGCATGGGTTTAAACCCTGGTGATGCGCCGAGGCTATACTGCTGACGCGCATGGGTTCAAACCCTGAAGATGCGCCGAGGCTATACTGTTGACGCGCATGGGTTCAAACCCTGAAGATGCGCCGAGGCTATACTGCTGACGCGCATGGGTTCAAACCCTGATGGTGCGCCGAGGCTATACTGCTGACGCGCATGGGTTCAAACCCTGATGATGTGCCGCAGTTTTCTCCTTTAGACACATTTGTGTGTTCTCTTCTGACTTTTTCTGATCTTTTACTAGTGTCGATGGCAATCCCGCTTTTGAGTGAAGTTTTCTTGGAGGCTGCCTTCAACCAAATGGGAGTAGAGCATAACGAGGAAGTGATAAACCCTGCTCAAGATGCTCTTATGCTGGATCAGCCTCCTGAGAGAATGACCCTAATCCGTAAACAGCAGTATTGGTTCCTCAAATGGATGATGGAGCGTGGAGTCATTAAACCTTCCACATCTGATAAAGTGACCTTCCTGAAGCCTGAGTTCCTATTTGGAGACCGTCTCACTTCTACTGACTCGTCAGTATTGAAGGTCAAGGAGGACTGGTTCTTTACTGCGAATGGAGTGCATATGACTGTTAAGCAACTTGAACGTCAGTGGCCTTTGACGTCCTTCTGTCGCCTTGTTTCCCAGAGGAGGATGTCTTGGGAGCTTACCCCTTCTCAGGGGGGAGCGGTGACTGGTGTCATCCAAATTGATTCTACTTCCGACCAAAGGGATGCTTTGACCGTTGTACGGTCTGGGTCTTCTTACACTTGGCGGACTTTACGTCCTGGGAGCCTCTACAGTGATGTACCTATTGATACGTTTGCTTATAGTGCTTCGACTTTTACACATCGTATGTTTTTGATGGAACGTTCCTACCCGACAGGAAAGTTTCGGGTGGAGGGTTGGTGCCATTACGTCTCCAAATGGGATAAACTGACGCTCTGGATCTTGTCGCGGTTTCGGACTGAGCTCCGAGAGATCGGGTTGACTGCCGCGATCCGTGCTACCCAGGCGGGTGTTGACCTTAATAGGCACATGTTCCTCGCACTCCTGGAGATGTTTGATATCCATACCGGGACCTTCTTTACTCCGGTAGAGAAATTAGGGCTCGCACTTCATGAGATGTATGAGGTGTCTAAACTCCCTTGGGGGTCGGAGCCCTATGAAGAGTACTTTCCAACCAATGAGGAACTTCAGGTCCTGGGGGACAGAGCTGATGAGATGACGGCCGTCTTCAAGGAAGTGGCGAGTCATCATTACTATGTGCAGAGAAGGGATAAAAGCGGGTCGCAGCCCCATGTAACCGCTTGGAGAGATTATGTCTTTAGACAAGACAAAGAGGATTCTTCGAAGTTTTCTACTCCGCCGGCGCTCTCTCGTAGCGAGGTGCTGTCCGAAATGAGCACGTTAGGGAAGAAGAATCCCCGAGGAAATGAAGACCAGCAGTCAGATGCACGCTCCTACAGCTGCTTCTGGCACCTTGCTTATCCAATGTCATCCAAGGCGGTTTTGGTCGCCTATCTGATGATATGGCTCCGGGATTGCGTGTTCGCAGGTGGATCCGGTGCCGTCGAGAGGGTGACTCGAAACTTAATCCTGCCAGCCGTAAAATTGGTCTTCGGCCGGCGCTTGGCTCTCCTTCCCGCAATGGTATGTAACCTGCAGCGAGGTTTGCGAGAGTTTGCTGGAAATGTGATTCATGATAGAGGCAGAAAAAATAACTTCCCGTGCGCCGAATTGCCGTTTTACTATTTGATGGGATGGCTGATTCTGCATCATCCCAGTGTGATGAGCCCAGGCTCGGAAGGAGATTATAAGGCTGGAGATGCATTCCTTTATCGTTTCCATCGGAAGAGCTGGTCGTATACTGGTGTCCCGGTTTGTAGAAAGGTTTTATCCCGTCTTCAGGGTTGGGAGATCACCAAAGTTGGTCCCATCTATTTGGGTTTTGAGGCCAACGAGGATTTAAGGGACCTGGGCAAAGGTACCACCACTCTGCCTCAATGGGGATTCTGCTGGTTGCAAAGTATCCGGCCGTCCCATCTGGTGTACCGGAACAGGAATCAGTGCTACCTGGAACCATACTTGCCGAGCCGCTTTGCGCGGCAATTTGGTTATGCTCAGATGATGTTGGATAACCCCAGTAATACCCTGGGGTATGTTGGAAGTTTGTTGGATGGTGCACGAGCTTGGCATTACTATAATGCCGGATGTACCGGAGCTCGTTTTACGTTGCCCGTCCCCGATCCGCGGCCGCCCATTCTTTACTCGGCCGCCAAATTTTACTGTGTTATGGCTGCCCCGCCCTCCGGATATGACAGGAAGACCAGCCTTATCGCAGGCACCCAGTTAGCAGCGACTGGGGATACGCCAGTGAAGGCCCGGCCGCATCGTCCGTCAGGGGTGGGTCAACGGAGTGCCCCCTCCGCATCACAAGCAGAACCCTCGGGCGATTGATCGAAATGATGTGCAGATACAGGGGCTGAATCTCTTGTGTCGAAGAAGCAGAAGAAGGCATCGTTACCGACGGTGTCATCGGATTCGGCGTCCGAAGAGGTAAGGACATCCTACTAAATCTGATTTTGGTTCCGCCACTTACGAGGCCCCATCTTCTTTTGTAGGAGCCGCTAAAAAGAAAACCTCGTACCCCAAAGTCGGGTGGGAGTCGGCGAGAAGAGATGGCGAGCTCGTCTGGAGTGCGTATCCCGCCGACAATGATGTCTCTCATGGAGGAAGATCCGGAGGATACTGTCATCGTGGAGGTTCCGGTATCCCCGGGTTATGTCAGGAGGGAATCTGAGGGTGCAGCAGCTTCCGAGGTGACGAAGGCCACAGCGGAGGCTTCACATATCAAAGGTTTAGCAAGTGCGCAGCTTCCTGGTGATGAAGAGGAATGGAGTTCATCATCTTACGATGACATCACTCCGGAGCTGCAGGAGTCTGTTGCGGGGGCAGCAGAAGTAGTGAGGATAGAGGAGAGGGTTGATTCCCCTCCTTGTCATGATGAAGGGAGGTCGGCCGAATCATTGCCAAATCCTTCCTTGGCTTCAACCATGGACATAGAGATGGCTACCGATCAGGCGGTAGCGACAGATTCTGTCCCTGTAGAGGGATTTGAGAAGGATGAGACCCTTCTGCCGGTCTTGTCTCCCGGGGCTGGCCAGGAGATAAGTGTTGATCTCCCCGTTTTGTCGGGGGAGGTAGCTGATGCTGATAGAACGTCGGGGGTAGAAGAGGTGGCCGTTGACGTCGGTAATATCTCCGGGCTTGAGAAGGGTAAGGGTGTGAAACCCTCTGTTGCTCCTTCCACTTGGGGTACTATCACGATGCATGTGCCGGCTCCTTCTGTTCCTTCGGCTCCTCGGGCTAGCAGTCTGGCCCCTGTTGATGAAGAGCCTATTGCTGCTGAGGTTCAAACCTCTCAGATCGAGGTTGGCGGATCTTTCTTCGGTCCGCAAACTGTAGTAGCTCCCCCAACTCCTGCTATGACGCCGCAGGTGCTGGCGGATGCCGACGAGTATATGAAGTTCCTCGTCGAGGAAGTGTACAAAATGCTGGAGAAAGGAGTATCTGTAGTGATGGATGCCAAGGGGAGCTTTGCGACAGCAAAAGCTTTGGCAATGCCTTATATCGAGCTGATCCGCGTTCACCAAGGCCATGACCATATGGCCGAAATTCTGGAGGTTTCGGTGATTGAGCTGGACGAGCGGCTCGCGGAACTGCAGCGCATCCAACGAAATGACCTCTCTGTCTTGATAGATGCAGAGATAGGGAAGTTGATGGCTGAAATCGAGGCTTCCTATCGAGCCGATGTGAGCAGTTGGAAGCGTGAAGTGGCTGGGACTGAGGCTGCGGCGGAGCAGTTGTCTCAATCTATGGAGAAGACGACGGAGAAGCGGGCTGCGGTGGACGCTAACATCGCAGAGGTTGATGCTCAGATGCGCCGTCTTGAAGACCAGCGGGCCCAACTTCAACTAGAAGCTGATCGTGTCCTGGCTGAACACGTGGCATTCAAGCAGGAGGAAGCGACTCTTACTCAGCGGACCCTTGCTTTGGCTCAGCAGCGACGACAGCTTGATGAGAAGTATGAGAGTAAAACTTCCGCTGAGGCTGTCGGATTAATGCGTCAAGAAGCCGAGCTGCGAGTCCAGGCGACTGTGGAAACTCGCACTGCCGACCTGAGACGTCGAGTCAGAGAGCTTTTATCCCACCCTGGAGAGGATCGGGGACTGTAGCTTCTCTTCTTTTTATGTGTTTTTGTAACTCTTGCTGGGGAAATAGCGTATTTCTGTACTCCCTTCTTTGAAAAATAAAGAAATACACTATCTCTTTTTTTTGTGATGTGTTCATTTTTGATCTCATGAACTTGATGATTTATGTGGACCTATTATCTTTTGCGCACCTTGGTTTTTTAGGTACAGATAATAAGTTTGAAGGAACCAACATGTTTGCTCAGAGGTAATGTGGACATGGCAATCATTAGGTTCAAATGATAGAATCTTCCTACTCAAAGGTATTTATGGACGTGGTAGGAATGATCCTGGGGGATACGCTGAACAACTCAGAGGTAATGTGGACGTGGAAGTTCTGCGATCAATGTACAACAACACAGGAGTTGTTTGTACGGAATGTTTACTCAGAGGTAATGTGGACGTGGTAAACATGAAGGATAGCGTAAGCTCACGAAATGTAAGGTTCCGCTTTGTAGGATGTAGAGAGACAACTCAGAGGTAATGTGGACGTGGTTATCTTTCTACGGAAGGATGCCACGGAACAGCTGGGTTCCGGAAGCGTTTGATTTTTGTGAAAAGAGGTTGTTTGGGGAAATACATGTCTTGGAGGATGTCAAGAATAGTACTTCTTTAGGAACTTGCCGTTGATAGGCATCATGAACAAGTCTCCATTGGGTTTGGCGAGGCGGTAAGCACCGTTTGAGTATACCGTCTCAATGATGAAGGGTCCTTCCCATTTGGGCTCGAACTTCCCTGGTGTCTTGTGAGTTAACACCATTGGCCTTCTGACTGCTAAAACCAGGTCGCCAACTTGGAAAGTTCTTTGCTTGACCTTCTTGTTGAAAGCATGTGACATACGGGCTTGGTAAAGTTCGATGCGTTGTTGAGCTAGGAGACGCTTTTCGTCAAGTGCCTCCAGTTCCCGCAGACGACGACGTTGATTGTCTTCTTCTGTGAGATCGTTTGTGATTGCCACGCGGAGCGAAGGTATCTGTATCTCGAGAGGCAGTACTGCTTCGCTCCCGTAGACCAGAGAGAATGGAGTGTTGCCTGTTGGGGTCCGTACCGTTGTACGGTAGGCCCAAAGGCATTCGCCAAGCTTTTCGTCCCAGTCGCGTTTGTTGGATGACACGACCTTTTTGAGCAGCCTAACGATAGTCTTGTTGAATGCCTCAGCTAATCCATTTGCTGCCGGATTGTAGGCGGTTGAGGCCACGTTTTGAATGTGATTCTTGTCACAGAACCTGCTAAAAATGTGGCTGATGAATTGGGGACCATTGTCATGAATGATTCGCCTGGGTATTCCGAAACGGTAAATGACATGGTGTTTGATAAAGCTGACCACCCTGGAGCTTTTTACTTCCGCTAGTGGGACTGCTTCCGCCCATTTGGAGAAGTAATCGGTGATGGCCAGGATGAAACGATGTCCTCTTGATGAAGGAGGGGTGATTGGTCCTACAATGTCCATGCCCCAGGCTTCGAATGGCCAGGAGGCGACTGTAGGATGTAGAGGTTCAGACGGTGTATGTATGAAGTCTGCATGAAGTTGGCATGCATGGCACTTCTTAACATATTCCACTGCGTCGGCGGCCATGGTTGGCCAGTAGTAGCCCATACGTCGTAGTCGATCTTGCAACTTAGGACCTGGTTGGTGAGCTCCGCAAGTTCCGTCGTGAGCTTCTCGAAGAGCTTCGGCCGCTTCTTCGTTAGACAGGCATCGAAGGAGAAGCCCATCGAAGGAGCGTCGGTACAGCGTTTTAGTGGCTGTATCGTAGTAGAATCGAAGAGAGCGTCTCCTGACTGAGACGGCTTCCTTCGGATCTTCCGGAAGGATTCCGTAGACGGCGAAGTCGATGAACGGGAATCTTCAGTCTCGGACATTAACACCAGTATTTATCGACATGGCGTGGGCCATGTGTGAGCATAGGTTGTTTTTAGGACAGACCAAGTCTCTTCCGACTACCGTGACATAGTGTTGAGTCCCGAGGGGTGCTGCCAATGAGGCCGCGAGGCCAGCCAGAGCGTCGGCCTCCAAGTTTTGTAGACGGGATACATGTTCGATGAAGAACCCAGTGAAGGTTGAAATGATATTCAATGCAACTTCATGGTAAGGGATCAAATCTTCATGGCGAACCTCGTATTGCCCCCGAATCTGGTTTACGATGAGTTTCGAGTCGCCGTAGGCTTCCAGATGATCCACCCCCAACTGTTGTGCTAGCTGGAGTCCCATGACGAGTGCGTTGTACTCAGCAACATTGTTGGAGCACGGCTTCGAAAGAGAGTATGCGCGCTGGATGACCAGCTGATCGGGGGAGACCAAGACTACCCCCACTCCTGCGATGATTTGGCCGTTGGGGCCCGTTCTTGAAGCGCCATCGAAGAACATCCGCCAAATGGGGCTTCCTTCAGTGACGTTTGATTCTTGGACTTCATCCGGGATGTCTTCATAGAGTTTTGAAGATTCTGGGATGGGGTGTGCAGCTAAAAAGTCAGCCAGAGCCTGACCCTTGACCGCCTTCTGCGGGACAAACACCATGTTGTATGGCGTTAGTAGGATAGCCCATGTAGCCAGCCGGGAGTTTAATGACCCTGGCTTCGTCATGAGAACTCTGAGTGGATTGACTCGGGAGATGACGTGAATTGTCTGGCCCGAGACGTAATGACGAGTCTTCTGAATGGCAAACACCAAAGCCAAGCACTCCTTTTCAACGGGGTTGTACCGGTGTTCGGCCCCGATGAGTGTTCGACTGAGGTAGTAGATTGCTTGCTCGTAGCCTGCATCGCTGTTTTGAGCCAGTAAAGCGCCGAGGGAATGATCTATGGCACGGACGTAGAGGAGGAATGGTTTGCCGGCGACAGGTGCCACTAGGACTGGCGGGCTTGTCAAGTAAGCCTTGATGTCGTCGAAAGCCTTTTGGCACTCCTCTGTCCAGACGTAAGAGACTCCCTTCTTCATGAGCTGAGTAAAGGGTTGACATTTACCGGAGAGGTTTGCTATGAACCTCCGGATGTATGCCAGACGTCCCTGTAAGCCCCGAAGTTCTCGAAGGTTCTTCGGAGGGTCCATGTTGAGGATGGCTTTAGTCTTCTCGGGATCGACATGAATGCCTTTTGCCGTGATGACAAAGCCCAAGAATTTACCGCTAGAAACCCCCATGAAGGATTTAGCGGGGTTCATTTTGAGTTGATGTGCCCGTATGAGATCAAAGACCGTCTTCAGGTCCTGTAGGTGATCTCTTTTGAGGCGGCTCTTGACTGCGATGTCGTCAACATAGCACTCAACTGTCTTGCGAAGATGTTGACGGAAGATGGTACTCATCGTTCGTTGGTATGTTGCACCGGCATTCTTCAAGCCGAAGGGCATTACTGTGTAGCAGAAAACACCTTTCGGAGTCCTGAATGACATGTGTTTTGCGTCATCGGGGAACATCTTGATTTGATTATAGCCTGAATACCCGTCCATGAAAGACATGCGTTCAAAGCCACATGTGTTGTCGATCATTACATCGGTGATTGGGAGCGGGAATTCATCCTTCGGGCAAGCAGAGTTGAGATCCCTGAAGTCGATACAGACTCGTATCTTCCCGTTCTTCTTGGTGACAGGGACGACGTTGGCTACCCAGTCCGGGTGTTGTTCCTCACGGATGAAGCCACTGGTCAAGAGCTTGTCCACCTCCTGATCGATGGCATTCATGATGTTCGGGCGGAAGCGTCGCTGTTGTTGTTTGATAGGTTTGGCATCTGGTAAGATGTTCAACCTATGCATCGCGATCTGTGGATCGAGACCCGGCATGTCTTCGTAGCTCCAGGCGAAGACGTCAATATACTTCTTTAGCCAGTTGGACTAAAGATTCCTCGGTCTTCTCCTTCCAGCTTTTG